>SJYX01019463.1:46963-57156 GCA_006410675.1 Oreotragus oreotragus
CCGTCCCAACCTTTCATGGCAAATAGATGGGGAAATAGTGGCTGATTTTATTTTGGGGGACTCCAAAATCACTGCAGATGGTGATTGCAGCCATGAAATTAAAAGAAGCTTGCTCCTTGGAAGAAAAGTTATGACAAATCTAGACAGCATATTAAAAAGCAGAGACATCTTTGCTGACAAAATTCAGCATAGTCAAAACTATGTTTTTTCCAGTAGTCATGTATGAATGTGAGGGTTGGACCTTAAAGAAAGCTGAGCACCAAAGAATTTATGCTTTTGAGCTGTGGTGTTGGAGAAGACTCTTGAGAGTCCCTTGGACTGCAAAGAGATCCAACCAGTCCATCCTAATGGAGATCAGTCCTGGGTAGTCTTTGGAAGGAATGATGTTGAAGCTGAAACTCCAATACTTTGGCCACCTGATGTGAAGCACTGACTCATGGAAAAGACCTTGATGCTGGGAAAGATTGAGGGCAGGAAGAGAAGGGGACAACAGAGGATAAGATGGTTGGGTGGCATCATCAACTGGATGTACATGAGTTTGAGCAAGCTCCAGGAGTTGGTGATGGACAGGGAAGCCTGATGTGCTGCAGTTCATGGGGTAACAAAAAGTTGGACATGACTGAGCTGCTGAACTGAACTATATATAAAACATGACATATATATATCATATATATATAACATTTACTAATACATTCAATTACAGTAAGCTTCTATTGAAATAAATTTGGTTGTTTTCCTACTAATAAAAAATTAGTGTTGCAACAGAATATATATGTTCATATTATATACATACATATATATTATATATATATATATTCCTGAATGAATAGGAAAGTGTTTTATGTATCTACAAAAATTAACAGATCCTCAGCCCATGGTTCTTAAAGAATGTGTAAAAAAATAATTATAGACATAGAAATTGTTTCATTTAGCAATAAAATAGAGTATTATTTTCAATGAACATTTCTTTTAATAAAATTATATTTGTGAAATGTTGCCCTCAAAACTGCCACTTAATTATATCTGAAATCTAATCAGGTCACTTATTTAAGGAAAGAGATTGCAGGACTCTTAAATTCTAAGCCAAGAAACAATTGAATTCCAGAGCTTATTTATTCTTCTTTCTGTATAGGAAGTTATTTAGAAATATTACTTCAATTAGAGTTTTCTGTATTAGCTTTTTTCTTCCTTTCAATGTTAAAATAAATATTTTTATATCTAAATAATTTAAGGAATGTTTTTCTCTGAGGCTGAATAACTGCTTTTTTCCTATAGTCTGTTTTTCTTGGGTTAAAAATTTTGTTAGGTCCATTATAAGCAAAATATCAATAAGGAGATAAGAGCTAGCATAAAGCCATCATGCTCCACAGACTACACAGATTAGATGCAAATTGACTCAGGGGAGGAAAAAAAACAAGTCTCCCAATCTTCACATATTATTTCTCCCTTACCACACCTCCAAAATAACGCTTCCAAATAACCTCAGTAATTCAGAAGTTTGCTTTTCATAGGCAAGATTTGTCTTTAAGGAAATTAATGAAATCCTTCTTTTTAGAACTCTTTTATTTTCTCAGTTCTCACATGATTAGACCATGTTAAAAAGAGCACTTCAAGCTTGCTTAAAACAGTACCCTTCAAATCTTGCTCCATCAGTTATGTGGCAGTTCAATCAATATTAGATAGCATCAAAAATCTATTTCTTGTCCCTGACAAGAGAAGGTGGTCCCTAAGATTAACTGTTCTAAATGGCAAATGCAAACTTTATACTATCTCAAATTGCCAACTATGCTATTTTTGCCTCTACACATTATTGGAACGATGGTCAAAGCCTGGGTCTTTTAATTACATAAAAGCTTAATTTTTAATTATGATTGAAAGATTGTGAAAAGATAAGCCACCAAATCACCTCAAAGTCACTGAAAGGCTGAGATTGTTTTCTGTCAGGTGTTTGGCTCATAAAAACTGACTGAAGCTATATGTCTTTTAGTTTCTGTCAAATACCATCAAAAATGAAACTGAGGGTGCCAGAGAAATTCTCAGAATAGTGTATGCACAAAGTTGTCGGACATAGTTTTTCAGGAAAAAGGAACACAAATCTCATCAGTTTCTCACTTCAAGAAATAAATTAAAATATAGAAACACTTCTACTATATTTAACTGAAATACTTAAAGCAGCAAACACCTAAAAACACCATGGTAAATCAAGATTTCTGTTGATAATCTTTATTTCACTTTTATATCTGAATTTAGAGAAAATGCAAAACTATTGTGGAAAGTTTGGGAAAGAAAACAAGAAACAATGGCAATAACTAACTAACATTTAGCACATATCCGTCAGGCACTGTGATAAATCTGTGAATTGATTTAATACTTAAAACAATCTTTCATGATTAACAGTGTGCTATTACCACTATTTTTAAGATGTAGAAACTAATGTAGAAAGTAGCATACATGGCATTCAAACCCAGACAGCTTTGCTAAAGATTAAATTTATCCACAGTTTCACTGGACAGAGAACAGATTTTATTTATTCTTACCTATGTATTTCTTCTATTGAATTTTCAAACCAAGTTATTATAGCTCAAAACAATAGCAAATTAAGGATGTCAATTTTCCTGGGAAATCTAACCAAAAGAAAAAAAAATAGCACCAAACATTATGTGTTCACTTTATGAATTGATGAAGTTATTTTTACTACCTAATTTTGCATAAAAATACTGAGGTTTAAATTTGTACTTTAGGATACATAGAAATAAACATAGCTTTCTTTACTGTTCTGGATTCCCCAGTTTCTACTAAAGGCAGAAAAGAGGTGAACAGTTAAAAGTAACTAAACTTCATTTTGCTTAAAAACAATCTATTTCTTATAAATATTCATGCAATTCTACATTGAAATTCTCTAGGTTGACTTCTCTTTCTTTGGTTCTCTTTCCAGACTCTTCGTCTGCCTAGATGATAATTATACATGGAAAAGCCTCTGTAACCTTAATGTCAAGGAATTGGAGGAGGAGTGATGAGCAAGAGATGTCTCCCCATGCCATTCTCCACTCCAAGTTCCATCTCTGAGCCTGTAGCTCTGCCCTCACTATTGGAAATAATTTTGGTCTAGTCTGCAGGCATAAGCAAATTACTGTGATGGTTCCTGGGGAACTCAGCCATTTCTAATGATAATGCATCACTGAGACATGTTTTAGAAATACAGAATCTTAGGACCCACCAGACCTACAGAATCAGAACATACATTGAATCCAGATCCCTGGTAAATACACTTCAAAGTCTGAAAAGCACTGCTCTAATGGATATCATCTTTCTTTCTTATTTTATGATCTTTGATCCTACCCTTCATTTTGTGGACAACCAATGTCATTCTTTAGCACATAGGAGAAAATACATTTCAAAAACAATTCCCAAAATATAAAATGACTACCTTTATAATTTTTGTGACTAATCAAAATTTTTCCTCCACAATTAATTATGAAATCTTCCTATTTTAAATGAGTTATATTTTGCTACAAACATGAAATCTTCTGCACTTTTTCTAGTTTATTAAAATTCCTATTTTACATACTTGAGTAAAGGATTTTAGTTTTCTTTACATTTGTCCAAAATATGTATATTACTAAGTTAGCTCTTAGATAGTTAATTTTCTAGTTTACTGATTGTGTGGATCTTTTTTTAATTAAGTTTCCTACCATTTATTGCTAGTATATGGTTATTGTTTTCTACAGCTACTGTTTTTACTGTTTTGACAGTCATTTTGTAATAAGCACTAATAAATAATCTTAAACATTTGAGCATATAATATGCCTTATTTATAATTCATGTAGAATACTCCTAACAGAATTGTATTTGCTTTTTTAACCCAAAGCAGGTTTTTTTAGAGAATGGATAATTTTTCTTTTAGAGAACTATCTCTAAGATTTAACATTTCTATTATTTTTGTTCCTGTTCTCTAATTTATTAATTTCTGATTTTATCTTTACCATTTCTCTCCTGCTTTTCTTGGGATTGTTTTGGGGTGATATTTCTAATTTATCTGATACTAATGGTATGACCTTCTTTTTCATTTACTTGATACATCTTTCTTATCCTTTAACTTTTAAGCAATCTATATCATTTGTTTTAGATACAGCCAAAGCATTTTAAACACTGACTGTGGACTTTATCTATCTAATTTGAGATGTTTAAAGTTTTGTTATAGGATTTCAATACACTTGCATTTATTATCAAAGGTGCTAAAATGAAGTGAAGTGAAAGTTTCTCAGTCATGTCCAACTCTTTCAGACCCCATGAACTATACAGTCCATGGAATTCTCTAGACCAGAATACTAGAGTGGGTAGCCTTTTCTTCTCCAAGGGATCTTCCCAACCCCGGGATCGAACCTGGGTCTCCTGCATTGCAGTCAGATTTATTACCAGCTGAGCCACAAGGGAAGCCCAAAGGTGCTAAGCTTGGCATTGTACTGTCACCTGGTTTTTTGCTTTATCAATGTTTACTTAACCACTTTATTTGTTCTCTTCATTAAAAAAAAAAATAGAATGCATTTAGTTTCTTTCCTTTAACTGTTCAAAAACCATTTGTGAATTACAATTTTATTTCTTTCCATTTTAACAACTTCAAAAAGTGAAAATGTTAGTCACTCAGTCATGTCCCACTCTATGGGACCCTATGGACTGTAGCTCTCCAGGGTCCTCTGTCCATAGAAATTTCCAGGCAACATTGCAGAGTGGGTAGCTATCCCCTTCTCCAGGGCATAACCTTACTTGAATCTATTTCTCTAGTTATCAATGTAAATAATATAATCATATCTATTAGTTTGTACCTATGTTTAGAAGAAAACTAGTTTTCTTTTCAAATTACTTCCTGGTATTGTTGTATAACTGAACATTTTAGAGAATGTTGATTATTTGTTATAAATTAACTTCTTTTAATAATTAAAATATTAAATGATAACCACTATAATTATAGATGTCAAAAATAAATGTTGATTAATATCAACGAATCTAACCAAATTACAATATATCAAAATGGGAGGGTCGAGGAAAGAGAACTAGGGATGTTTGTTACAGGCACAATACAGTCAGGGAGAAAGAGAACTAAATCCATATCTTGTCTATGAAAAGCCAATAGATAATTTCTGAAAAATGAAAAAGTAGCAGTAGCAATGTAAGAATATTATTGATATTTAAATATGCAGATGCAAATGCCAGAAAAAACAACTTAATAAAGGAGTGGGACATGGGGAAAGAGAGAAAGAACTTCTACCTTTCATGAAAAGAACTTGCAGGACCCTTTCACTCCTTAAAAGTGAAAGGGTCATTCATGACCTTATTTTTAAATACAAACATTAATTAAAAATATACATTTTATAGGTATAGCAGTACAAAAATACCAAAGTGATATTGCCTGCCTGCATTTTCTTTTAGAGTACCTATAAGTCAGTTCTATTATTAGCTATATAAAAAGAAAATGCTTTCTGAAATTTCTTTCTGCTTTTTATAATAGAAATTTTAAGAATACTCCTTATCTTATAAACGTCATATTGTGTATTTATTTGACTTTATGCTTACTCATTCTTGAGCAGAAATCTCTTCATGGTTAGAAATAGACCAGAGGCAGCAGTGTCTGGCTACTCTTGATTCCCCTCATTTTCTACCTTTTTGCTTTAGAATTCTCTCAACAGACATCAATCTAAAATTTTGTCCAACATAAATTTATATCATTATTTTAATAATTTTGCAGTCTTTGGGAAGAGGCAAGAGTAGGCTCTGGGAATTCCTAGCATTGGAACATGATTTCCAACTTCTTCTCTAGTGAAGTCATATTGCAAAGCAACTTCTGGTTTAATTCAATTTTTATACTTTGTACAATACAAACTCTGCGTCTGACTGGCATGTTTCCTGATGCTGTTACCCACTTCATTGGAAACAAACCTCCATCTGCTGCTGACTTTCTATCTGTGTGTCCAGTGTGTGAAAAATTCCAGCTCCATGCTAGCACTTCTCCATGCTAGCACTAGAGCCTGCTAGAGGAAGGGATGCCTCAATATTGCCTCCAGATTTCACTTTTGTTGAGTCATGCTTGACTTTCCTGTATTTTTTCAAAGCAGAGATAGTAAAGAGGCTGCTGCTGCTGCTAAGTCACCTCAGTCGTGTCCAACTCTGTGCAACCCCATAGACTGGAGCCCATCAGGCTCCACTGTCCCTGTGATTCTCCAGGCAAGAACACTGGAGTGGGTTACCATTTAACTTCCGTTGGTCAAGGAGGATCTGAGTCCTAATGGAAATCACTTTATTTAATTGTGTATGGGGGTCCAAAAGTCATGGTTAAGCTGTTACAGAGCAAAAATTTCTTAAGGGATCACAACTGAAAAACACCTCAGGTCTCTCCAGCTTCTCAGAGGCAAAACTTACATGTGGGGTCAGCTCTTGAGTTTATTTTGTCAGGTAAAATCTGGGTGAGGGATGAAGTGAAGAGAAAATGAAACAAGAAGACAGATAAAATACATATCTCTTTAAGAGAAAAAGTTTGGATAGAAAGTCAGAAAAGAACTACATGAATTCTGTGTTAGGAATATTTCCAGGATTGGGATTTGAGAGAGTGGAGCAGAGTTTCTAGGAACGCCAGCATCACTGGGGAGGATATAAAGAGTGGCTGCTATGCAAAGGATGGATTTACATTTAATAAGTGTAATGGGCTGAATGATATATCCTAAAAGATATGAACATATCCTAATCCTTGAAACCTGTGTTTGCTATCTGATTTATTATTAAGTTTGGGGATGAAGAAACTATCCTGAATTATCCAGGTAGGCACTAAATGCTATCATGAATGTCCTTACGTAAGAAAAGGCTGAGGGGGATAATTTGGAAGCTCACAGGAGAAGGCCGTTCAGAGATGGAGGCAGAGACTGGAGGCAGCCACCACAAGCCAAGGAACATTTGTGGCCACAAGAAACTGGAAAAGATAAGAACTAAGGTCTCTTCTAGAGTCTAGAGCCTCCAAAGGAAATGGAGCCCAGCTGATACCTCGATCTCGACCTCTAGCCTCCAGAACTGTGAGAGAAGAAATTTCTGTTGGTTTAAGCTACCCAGTGTGTGGTAATTTGATAAGGCAGCCCCTGGAAATTATTATGATTATGCATCCCCTTCCTTTGACTATTCTCCTAGGAGAGGTTAAGATTCTGAATTTTTTAAATTATATTTTAGCTAACAAAGTGTATTCTTTAAACACTGTTTAAGGACTCAAGTGATTGAGTCAGAGTGCAGAATAACAACTAACATGAGTAGAATATTTCCTGTGTGCATGCATTTGTCTAAGCAGTTCACACACATTAATTCTTTTCCTCGTAAAACAATAATGTGAGCCTTCAAGAGTTGTACAGCTTGGAGAAGATCACAGGACAAATGATCAGTGGTAGACCTGGGGTTAAAACCAAAGTCTTCTGAATTTGAAACCCAAGGTCTTAGTGGCTAAAAGGCATTGCACTGCTTTTCATCTCAATTTGCAGCTGAAGGACTAGTTAGATGCTTTTGTGCCTGTCCCTTTATCTTTCAAGTGTTTAAATCTTTTTATCAAAGAAATGGAAATGATGACTTAGTCTGCATGAAAAGTTCTCTAAAGTCACACACTATCAAGACAGCTTTTGGGAAGCACATCTCTGCTCCTTGGGATCTCTGTTGTTGATATTAGAGGTACCCCTGTTAAAGTCCAATTGTTTGCTGTTCACAGTCTGAGAAGTGCCCCCCTCTCCTCTACCTTAGTCAGCTCTTAAGTAAAGGAGTGACTCTAGTCTTTCTCTTACCCTCTCTCATAAACCATGTTTTATTCCTCCACAACACTTAAGTAATCATTTTTTTAGGGTGACTATTTTTATTTTCTAAACCAAAAAAAAAAAATTGAAACAAAAAGTGTCCTGTTGATAATTATACAATTACAAAATTATCAGACTAGGTTCACCTGAGCAAACTGGCATGTGTGATCATTCTATTTCCATGAGTGAAGTTGCTCCGTCGTGTCTGACTCTTTGTGACCCCATGGACTGTAGCCTACCAGGCTCCTCGGTCCATAGGATTTTCCAGGCAAGAGTACTGAAGTGGGTTGCCATTTCCTTCTCCAGGGGATCTTCCTGGCCCAGGGATTGAACCTGGGTCTCCCACACTGTAGGCAGAGGCTTTACCATCTGAGTTACCAGGGAAGCCTTAGTGGGTTGGATATTTCAATCCTCTCTTTCCTTAAGGACTGTGCAGCCTAGAGACCAGGGACCTGATTCATTTCTGTTTTTCATTTTATCCTCAGTGCCTAGTACAGTGTCTTGTACTCAGTTGATCTTCAATAAACACTTGATTAAAGAGCAAATATAAGTTAGCAAGTGATTTTATATGGTGGTAAGAAGCATGGCTGGTATATTTATAGGATATGGTAAAATTCACAAGTCACTATCTTGAAAAATATTGGGGAGGGGACGGTCCTAAGATGGCAGAGGGATAGGACAGGAAGACCACTTTCTCCCCAACAAATACACCAAAAGAACGTTTAAACGCTGAGTAAATTCCACAAAACAACTTCTGAATGCCAGCAGAGGACATCAGGCACCCAGAAAAGCAGCCCATTGTCTTCAAAAGGAGGTAGGAAAAAATATAAAAGACAAAAAAAGAGACAAAGCGGTAGGGACGGAGCTCCGTCCTGGAAAGGAAGTCATAAAAAGAGAGGTTTCCAAACACCAGGAAACACTCTCCCTGCCGAGCCTGTGGTGAGCCTTGGAAGCACAGAGGGCAACATAACTGGGAGGAAAAATAAATAAATAATTAAAACCCAGAGATTACAAGCCCAACAGTGACTCCCCCAGCGGAGAAGCAGCGCAGATGCCTGCACCCGCCACTAGCAAGCGGGGGCTGGGCAGGGAGGCACGGGCCTGAATGCCCCGAGGGCAATCTGAGGGAACTAACTTGGGCTAGCAAACCAGACTGGGATAGCTACCTCACAAAAAGCCCTAACCCAAGACACCACCAGGCCGCTCACAGAACAAAGGACTGAACAAAGCTAGCCAGCTGCCGACCATCCCCCTCCAGTGACAGGCAGCCAGAGCCGGAAGGGGGCAACTGCAGCCCCAGAAAGACATTATCTACCAAACTGCAAGCAGGCTTCTTTGCTAAGACTTCTTGGGACTCTGGACAGTCATTATCCACATGAGAAGGTGTGCCAGTTGTACACCCAGAAAACCGAGCAGCAGGGACAGGGGAGGCAATAAGTCTCAGCGACCGCGTTCACCTCATCCCCTGAGCTGCTTGGACCTGGGAAGAGCACAAAATGCAGACCCAACCGAGTCTGTGCCTCTGAGGACTACCTGAATGCCTGAACCTGAGCACCTTAGACCTGGGAGGTGCATGCAGCCCAGGGCTGGCCTCAAACGGTTCCCAGTGGAGCAAGCTAGAGCCTGAGCAGCGTGGGCGAGGAGGGCACACACCCCGTGAATGGGAGCAGGCCCCAGTTGGCTGAGGCACTGCGAGCACACACCAGTGGTCTTTGTTTGCAGTGTCTCTCCCTCCCCGCCATGTGACTGAACAAGTGAGCCTAAAAGAGTGTCCACCACCACACCTCCTCGTGTCAGGGCAGACACTGAAGAGACCAGCTAACAGAAGAAGCTAAAACAGAGAGAACCGCCTTGGAAGTGACAGGTGCAATAGATTAAAACCCTGTAGTTTGTACCGACTACATAGAAAGGGGCCTATAGATCTTGAGAAATATAAGCCGGACCAAGGAACTATCTGAAAATGAACTGACCCCACACTGCCCACAACAACACAAGAGAAAGTCCTAGATATATTTTTACTATTTTTACTATCATTCTTTTTTGTTGTTGTTGTTGTTGTTGTTTTTGTTTTTCCTTTATTTTTTTTTCTGTTTTATTTTTATTTTTATTATTTTTTTTATTTATTTATTTTAATTTTTTTTTAATTTTTAAGTCCTCTATTACTCCTTTAGTTTTCATTTTTATAACCTACTATTACTTTGCAAAAAAAGAAAGAGACCCTATTTTTTAAAGCAAACTTCATATATATATTTATATATATATAATTTTTGTGACTTTTTTTCCTTTTCTTTAATATTGTATTTTTGAAAATCCAACTCTACTCTAGATTTTTAATCTTTTCTTTTTGGTATTTATCAATTTTGTACCTTTAAGAACCCA
>SJYX01019463.1:66841-84048 GCA_006410675.1 Oreotragus oreotragus
AAGATCCGTCTGGTCAAAGCTATGGTTTTTCCAGTGGTCATGTATGGATGTGAGAGTTGGACTGGGAAGAAAGCAGAGCACCAAAGAATTGATGCTTTTGAACTGTGGTGTTGGAGAAGACTGTTGAGAGTCCCTTGGACTGCAAGGAGATCTAACTAGTCCATTCTAAAGGAGACTAGTCCTGGGTGTTCTTTGGAAGGAATGATGCTAAAGCTGAAACTCCAGTACTTTGGCCACCTCATGCGAGGAGATGACTCATTGGAAAAGACTGATGCTGGGAGGGATTGGGGGCAGGAGGAGAAGGGGACAACAGAGGATGAGATGGCTAGATGGCATCACCAACTCTATGGACGTGAGTTTGAGTGAACCTCGGGAGTTGGTGATGGACAGGGAGGCCTGGCGTGCTGCAATTCATGGGATCACAAAGAGTCAGACATGACCGAACGACTGAACTGAACTGAACTGATGCCTAAAGCATTGGGATCACCATGAGATCTAAGATTCTATTCTCCACTCCCAGGCTACTCCCTACAAACATAAACAGCCACTGGAAGCATCTCACATTGAGGACCAGCCTGTGGATATCTGGTCCAGGGAACCAGACAGAGGGACACCTTGGAGATAGGCCTGCTGACATCACTCCTCAGTCTGCAAGAAGCAACTGCCTTAGTTTGGCTGTAGTCCTCATGGTGACTCTCTCCCCAGGCAACCTAGCATACGTCTGACAGAACCCCTGCCCCAACCCACAACAGGTCTCATCTGTCACCATCAGTGCCACGGTCTGGGTGAAGGAGACTTGTCCTTCTGCCCGGAGATCTCCCCACTGGCCTTGCAGGCCCCTGCCAGGATCAGTCAGGATCCAACCAGAAGGGAACCCACTTCTAGCATCTGAAAAGCACACGACTGCAGGGACTTCGGTACATACACGGTGAAAGAGTGGAGGAGAGCCAAAGAGCCGCTGAGAGTGGAAAGTTATGGCTCCTCACAGCTGGAGGGGCAAGGGGGCAGGTGATGCCACTGGAGACCAGGGCCACGGTCACCTGCAGAAGCTGCGACCACAACTGGCCTGTCCCCTGGGGGCTGCAGAAGAGCTGTGGCCACAACTTGGGAAAAACCCTGGTGCTGGGGAAGACTGAGGGCAGGAGGAGAAGGGGGCAACAGAGGGTGAGATGACTGGATGGCATCCCTGACTCCATGGACACAAGTTTGAGCAAGCTCCGGGAGACAGTGAAGGGCAGGGAAGCCTGGCGTGCTGCAGTCCATGGGGCCGCAAAGAGTCAGAAACAACTTAGTGGCTGAACAACAAAGGCAGAGGGAGAGGAGAACTCCATCCTCCCACCTCCACCTTCCACCCCTGTGCCCCAAGCTTCCTCCTTTCACCTGTCCACTGGGCTCCAGACAGGGCCCTCCAGCTGCCCTGGGAGCCTAGGAAATGCAGACTGAATGGCTCATTGTCACCCCCGCCCCCACCCCCCACATGGAAGATGAAGGGGAAGCAATAGATCTCAGGGCACAAAGGCCAAGACTAGCCCATGGCTTTTCCACCTTGGCATTCCAACAGCTCATCCAGTGCCTGGCACACACCCAGGCTTCATAAACATGTGAACAAATGACTGACGTTGGGGCAGGAAGTCACAGTGCCCTATGTCACTGAATGTTTTAAAAAGTGATTGACAGTGAAAGTCACTCGGTCATGACGGACTCTTTGTGACTCCATGGGTACAGTCCATGGAATTCTCCAGGCCAGGATACTGGAGTGGGTAGCCGCTCCCTTCTCCAGAGGATCTTCCCAACCCAGGGATTGAACCCAGGTCTCCCGCATTACAGGCAGATTCTTTACCAGCTGAGCCACAAGGGAAGCCCAGAACACCTGGTATAATCACTTGGAAAACTGGCAGTATCAACTAATATCGACTAATGCTGAACCGACTNGATCTTCCCAACCCAGGGATTGAACCCAGGTCTCCCGCATTACAGGCAGATTCTTTACCAGCTGAGCCACAAGGGAAGCCCAGAACACCTGGTATAATCACTTGGAAAACTGGCAGTATCAACTAATATCGACTAATGCTGAACCGACTATGACTCAGCAATTGCACTCCTAAGTGTGTACTTAACATAATTGTGTACACACGTTCCCAGAAGACATTTACTAGTGGTAAATGTTCCTAGCGGTGCTTATGACAATAGCCTCATACTGGAAACCCCTCCAAAGCTCATGGACAGTGGTATGGACAAACACAGTGGGATATCATGCAGCCGCGGTAATGAGCGATCTATAACTGCCCACATCAATGCAGTTGGCTCTCATCAACAGGACGGCGAGGGAAAGCAGCCAGACACAGAGGCGTATGTGCTGCACAATTCATTTGTATAAATAGAAAAGCAGGCAACACTAATGTCTGCTTCTGAAGTCAGAGTCCTGGTTGAAGCTTAATCCTTTGGATGGATCTGATCCTATGATTCTGAACTGAAAATGCAGAGGCTACAAAAATGCCAGGCAGGGGGCAGCATCCGCATGGAGATGCTGAAGTCTGTAGGAAGAAGTGGTCCCCGGAAAACAAAGGGCGAGAGCGACCTCTGGACTTTGAGCCTCTCTGAGACCTTTTCTGTTTGTACCTACCTAGATTACCAGACATATTCTCCTTTCTTCCCTAAGAAGAAATGCCTCTCTCTGAATCCGGTTTCCCAACCTCAACACCATTGATATTTTGATATAAATATTTGTTAGGGGAGCTTGTCCTGTGCCTTGAAGAGTGTTTAACAGAGCTCAGCAAGTCCCCCACATACAAACCTTCAAGTTGCGAACTTTCGTGTCCAGTCATTTAAGTTAGTTCATGTGTCCGACATACATTGTCGTGTACATGCGTCCTCTATAAGTGTGGCTGTGCTGTGGCATACTTGACTGTCCTGTGTTTGTCTGATTTTTATACATTGCTCAGATGTTCAGTCATGTCCAACTCTTTGGCATTCCCACGGACTGTAACCCTCCACTTTATCCCTGAGATTCTCCTGGCAAGAATCCTGGAATGGGGTGTTATTTCCTCCTCCAGGGGATCTTCTCGACCCAGGAATCAAACTCTCGTCTCTTGCATTGACAGGTAGGTTCTTCACCACTAGCACCACCTGGGAAGCCCCTTTTAATGTATTCAGTTCAGTTCAGTTCAGTCACTCAGTCGTGTCCGACTCTTTGCGACCCCATGAATCACAGCACGCCAGGCGTCCCTGTCCATCACCAACTCCTGGAGTTCACTCAGACTCACGTCCATCGAGTCCGTGATGCCATCCAGCCATCTCATCCTCGGTCGTCCCCTTCTCCTCCTGCTCCCAATCCCTCCCAGCATCAGAGTCTTTTCCAATGAGTCAACTCTTCGCATGAGGTGGCCAAAGTACTGGAGTTTCAGCTTTAGAATCATTCCTTCCAAAGAAATCCCAGGGCTGATCTCCTTCAGAATGGACTAGTTGGATCTCCTTGCAGTCCAAGGGACTCTCAACAGTCTTCTCCAACACCATAGTTCAAAAGCATCAATTCTTCAGCGTTCAGCTTTCTTCCCAGTCCAACTCTCATATCCATACATGACCACTGGAAAAACCATAGCCTTGACTAGACAGGCCTTTGTTGGCAAAGTAATGTCTCTGCTTTTCAATATGCTATATAGATTGGTCATAACTTTCCTTCCAAGGAGTAAGTGTCTTTTAATTTCATGGCTGCAGTCACCATCTGCAGTGATTTTGGAGCCCAAAAAAATAAAGTCTGACACTGTTTCCACTGTTTCCCCATCTATTTCCCATGAAGTGATGGGACCAGATGCATGATCTTCGTTTTCCGAATGTTGAGCTTTAAGCCAACTTTTGCACTCTCCTCTTTTTCTTTCATCAAGAGGCTTTTTAGCTCCTCTTCACTTTGTGCCATAAGGGTGGTGTCATCTGCATATCTGAGGTTATTGATATTTCTCCCGGCAATCTTGATTCCAGCTTGTGTTTCTTCCAGCCCACCATTTCTCATGATGTACTCTGCATATAAGTTAAATAAGCAGGGTGACAATATACAGCCTTGACGTACTCCTTTTTCTATTTGGAAGCAATGTAGAACCTCTGTATTTGAAACACACAACAGATTTTGAAAATAGATATGCAAATTTTAAGGCACTTTTTTCATTGTGTATAAAATTACGGATAGAGTTTTAATTTTTACTAGTTGGATAGTCAAAGGAATATAAACAAGTCTAATTTCTATACACTATGCTTCCCTTGTGGCTCAGAGGGTAAAGAATCCGCCAGCATTGCAGGAAACCTGGGCTCGATCGCTGGATTGGGAAGATTCCCTGGAGAAAGGAAAGGCTACCACTCCAGTATTCTGGCTTGGAGAATTCCATGGACTGTATAGTCCATGGGTTTCCAAAGAGTCGGACACAACTGACTGACTTTCACTTCACTTTTATACCAACCTGTAGGCTTTCCTGGTGGCTCAGACGGTAAAGAACCTGCCTGCAATGTGGAAGATTCTGGTTTGAATCCTGGGTAGGAAGCATCACCTGGAAAAGGGAATGGCAACCCACTCCAGTATTCTTACCTGGAAAATTTCATGGACAGAGGATCCTGGTGGACTACAGTCCATCAGGTTGCAAAAAAGTTGGACATGACTGAGTAACTAACACTTTCATGCCAACCCTTGGTAGAGGGTTCCTTGAATTGTTGATTTCCCAAGGTCTCTAAAACAACAACATAACTGCCTGCTGCCATCTGTAAATAGGACCTCCAAATTCATACATGCTTTGATAAGACAGGGCATTCCCCCTGCTGTCCTGCTGCCTCACTCTGCAATATACTGCCTAAAAGACCTCTTGTAAGAAAAAGACTACATTAGAATGATTGTTCAACTTCTTCAAAAGGACCATCAAAGTTTGTGCTTTATTGATCTGTGGTGTTGGAGAAGACTCTTGAGAGTCCCTTGGACTGCAAGGAGATCCAACCAGTCCATTCTAAAGATCAGTCCTGGGTGTTCTTTGGAAGGAATGATGCTGAATCTGAAACTCCAGTATTTTGGCCACCTCATGCGAAGAGTTGACTCATTGGAAAAGACTCTGATGCTGGGAGGGATTGTGGGCAGGAGGAGAAGGGGATGACAGAGGATGAGATGGCTGGATGTCATCACCAACTCGATGGAAGTGAGTTTGAGTGAACTCCGGGAGTTAGTGATAGACAGGGAGGCCTGGCGTGCCGCAATTCGTGGGGTCACAAAGAGTCGGACATGACTGAGTGACTGAATTGAACTGAAGCCTTACTTCCTAGCTTGTTGTCGTCACTGCAAGACAAGAAATCCAAGCCTCTGGCTCATCCCTCACTTACAAACATATCTATACACTCTCCACACTGACCCAGTTTCTGTCCTTTCCTATCTTTCAAACTCTACCACCTTGCTACATTGCATTCTCAACCTCTTCCCTAAATTTCTCTTTACCTTCTTATAATTGAAAACTGGTTATCCATGAAAAATCTATTTGTCCTTCAGCAAATAGAATTCAGGGCCTTTTTTTTTTTCCTATCCATACAATATAGCACTCAGAAATGTCTTCCTTATTCCTCTCTTTCTTCCGATAATTGACATTTTTAGTCTTCCTAAAAAGCTCTAACTTTCTTCAAGGACATTCCATCAACCCTTCCACCACTAGTATTCCTTGTTGCATTCCTATAATGACTGCTGGTCAACTAGTCTTTGTATTTTTGTTTAACTTTAGTGCCTAGATTATACCCTTATTCTGCTTGTCACCATCCATCTAAGACTACCTAGGCAACTCCACCTCCAACAGTTCAATATCCGACCCTATCTCTGCCAATTTATATCATCAGTAAGCACACCACAAGCAAAATATCGATTTCTAGTATCCCACTTTCAGACCAAAATCTTATATCTTTCTAATTTACTTACTGTAGAACTCTTACCTCCATCTGTCTCCCCACTGATACCTCCAATCAATTGACGATCCTCAGCTCTATGAGTTTCCTAATGCTGCTATAACAGATTACCACAGATAAAGTGGTTGAAAATAACACTTACTCATTACCTCAGTTTCTGTAGGTCAGAAATCTGAGCACAGTGAGGCTCAGCTGGTTGTCTGCTAGTGTCACATAAGACCCAAAGCGAGGTTTTTGGTGGGACTGCCCTTCTTACTGAAGGCTGTTGGGATGATTCCACCACCAAGCTCATTCAGGTTGCAGGTAGAATTCTGTTCCATGTAATCCTAAGACTGAGATCCCTTTTCCTTGCTAGACGTCAGCATGGCTTATTCTCAAGTTTCTAGAGGTAACTCACACCCCTTGGATTATGGCCCACTCTCTATCTTTAAAACCAGCATCAGATGGCCAAGTCCTTCTCATTCTTCATATCTTTTTGACTTTCCCTCCACTTCATCTCCCCTCTGCTTCTAAACTTTTAAGCATTTATGTGGTAGGATTGGAGTCATCCAGATAACCTAGGAAGACCTCTCCACCTCAAGATCTGTGATCATAATTACATCTGCAAAGTCCCTTTTGCCACATAATATAACATTTCCAAAGATTCTGAGGATTATGGTATGGATGTTCTAAGTGAAATGAAAGCTGCTCAGCCATGTCCAACTCTTTGCGACCCCATGGCCTATACCATCCATGGAATTCTCCAGGCCAAAATACTAGAGTGGGTAGCCTTTTCTTTCTCCAGGGGATATTCCCACCCCAGGTCTCCTGCATTGCAGGTGGATTCTTTACCAGCTGAGCCACATTCTAAAGAGGCCCTTATTATGCCTTCTTCATTTTTCAATGTTGGTAATTTGTCTTATTTCCTCTCCTTTTCCTTCTTATCCAGTTTGGATGTAATGAAACACCACTATAGTTCACTCCTCTGTAAAATTCCTCCACCACTTTATTCCTTTCCTTCTTTGCATAGAAAAATCCTAATTCTGGCCAAGTCCAACTTGACTCCAACTCCACTTACTTATCCAACAAGTTGAACATGATTGGAGAAAAACATACCAGAATTAATTGTACATATCTCATTTTAGTCCAATTCTGCCAGCCACCCTCTATGTATTACTCACGAAATCAGTTTGTCACTCTTCAAGACTATTTTACATCTTTTCCATGCTCTTTGATCTTTCAACACTCTCCTCCCTAATTCCTTCTCTGCAGATATTTTCACCACCACATTTAATCTATAGTAATGTTTCCAGTACCTGTTATATCCTCTTCCTCACTTAATACACTATAGTCAGGCTATCGTCTCTTCTCTTTCATTAAAACCACTCTTTTCTTCATCACCCATGATCTTCATCTTGTTAAAGCCAATTGTCAGCTCTCCATTCTGACTATAATCTCTAAATGGCAACTGACACTGTGGAACACTTTCTCCTTCTTGAAACACTTTCTTCCTTTGACTTCCACGATACCACTTCCCGGTTTTCCTCATAAACCACACTTACCACTCCTCTTTAATCCCATGGTGTAAATTCTCTCATCAACTGTAACTATTAGAGAGGCCCATGTCTTAGAAGTTTGGCTCCTCTTCTCTTCTGTCTATAAATTCACTGCCTAATCTCATTCAATTGTGTGATTGTAAATAACACATATATGGCTCACAAATCCACAGCCTCGGTTTTCCTTCATTGAATATCTAATTACCTCTCCTCCTATATAATTGGTATTTCAAACTTAAAACCAAATTCTGGACTGTATCCCTTATGACAGAGGCAACTAGACAACAGTTTCCAAATGTCCGTTATCTCTTTTTCCTTAGACAAGGAAGTGAAAAGTGAAAGTGTTAAGTCACTCAGTCATGTCTGACTCTTTGTGATTTCATGGACTGTAGTCTGCCAGGCTCCTCTGTCCATGGAATTCTTCAGGCAAGAATACTTGAGTGGGCTGCCATTTCCTTCTCCAGGGGATCGTCCTGACCCAGGGATCAAACCCCGGTCTCCTGCATTGCAGGCAGATGCTTAACCATCTGAACCACTAGGGAAGCCCTTAGACAAAGACCCCATTATTTTCAACATGGCATATGGCCACCTTGAATCATGATTATCTTTCTCAGCCTTCCTTGCAGTTGGATATGATTATTTTGTTAAGATTATGCCAGTGGGATGTACGTAGAAATATGTAACTTTTGGAAAGTGTCATGTGCAACTTCTGGAAATTGTCCTTATAGGGAAAGAGGATACTTCCTTGCCCCTGGCCATGCCAGCTCTCAAAAAACAGTATGTTTCTCTGCATATAGGAAGAGAGAATACTGGATTACACTGCCATATGGCGAGGAAGTTATGCCCCAACATGGCCTCTTCACTTTAAGGATGAAGCTTTGTTTGACATGCTAAGAGAACAGATGACTTATTTCCATTCAATTATGCCCCTTATCTTGCCTCAGCCAGCAATAACCCGGTAACTTGGATCAAATATAAAATTCCAAAATAAAAATTTTAATCAAAAATATATCCATAATTCCACTTGAATTTAGGGTCTGCTCCATCCCCTATCACCCTGTGAACGTCTCAGAGTTCACTGAGTGCAAAGTACCAGTTGGAATATTGCAGCCCCTTACTTCAGTGAGTCTCCTGGAATAACTAAACAAGGAATGAAACCCTTCAAATCTTGGAATTACAAGGGCATACATGTGCCCTATCCACCTGTAGTCTCAGCATTGAGAGACTGAATATCTTCAGTCTGGATAGTTGTCAGCTGGATATCTTCCTATATGGACCATATGAAGTGTACAACTGATCACACTGGCTTTTTCCAGTAGATACTTAAAGCAATACTATGGAAATTTGCATGTGCCTTTCTATGCATTAATCTGATTTTCCATTTATTGCTCTATTTTGGTAGTGCTCATTTCCTCTATACTGATTATATCCTTTGTAACTTTTTTGTATTTTTTGCAGACCACCCAAAATTCTTTGTGGAATAGGCTAAACTAATTATGCAAATGCCATAAAAGTCTCTTGTTTGAAATGGGTTAACATAGCTTGCAAAGTGCTTAGCAAGAAGTGGGGATGTGGATTCAATGCTGACAATCTATTTTTAGATGACTACTTGGCTCTTTTTTACCACACAAATAAGATTCTAATTTCAGGAAGGCTCTCCTATGCTTAAATTTAATTGACTATGCATTGTCTTCCTTTTATATTAATCTCTGCTTTTTAAATGTGTTTTAAGATGACTGACTGCACCATTGAGACAGACACCTGCTCTCTGAAATAGGCACTTCATAAACCAACACTTCTAGACTTTTCAGGTCATCACAGTCATTTTCTCATATAGAAAAGCAAACAAGCTTTACCAAAGCTTTTCATAAGTAAAGGTTGAAATTATTCAGAACAGATGAAGTTCAGTTGGAGCAAGACTGGCGTAAAGAGAGAAACCTGAAAGAATGATGTAGGGAATCAGCAGGAAGGATACACAGAGATGCTGCTGTGTTAGCTGTTGTATAAATAGTAAAATTAAGAAGAAACTATGCAATAAATGGTAGCATTCTGTTTCCCTTATATGTAGACATATGGATGAAAGTGAATCTTCAAGGGTGAATTTTAAATATTATATGAATGAAAAGAAACAAGAGCAAATGAAAGGACTACTGTGAGCCCTTTTCCCTCAAACCTAAATTTACCAAGGAAAAAAGAAAAAAATAGAACTATCATCCATCTTTTTTTCCTTTCATCTTTGTATATCTAGCCACAATTTCCACACATTCCAAAGATTACGTATCAATATCTTTACACCTTTCAGATATTAGAAAGTCAAGCACAAGTCTACATTTTGTACACATGATATTAACTGATGTAGGAGAGCAATACAAGCATGATCTCATTCATATGGTAATTTTTTACATGATACAGACACTTTCTAGGGGAGCTCAAAATCTAGTAACTCAAAATAATTATGCAATAAAAATACAGTTTCAGGTCCATAATTTATTTGAAAAGCAGAAAGCAGGATCTCTGAATGAACTTAGTGTGTTAGGAGGTGATTTTAAAAATATTAACTCTTTAAGTGGAGTTTTTCTGCCTGTCATAGAGAGCAATTCAATTCATATGATAGTTTTGTACAGTTTTCAATTCATGTCAACTTGGCTAAGCTGAACTACATTTCCTAGAACTCTGTCCTGTATGTTTCTGTTAAGGCAGGTTTCAGAGATTCTTGTGGGAGATCTTGATGGCACCAGTAAAGAGTAGTCCTTTTGTAATTCATCCACTTTACTATCAAGGGGTTGGCTCACCTTGCTCTGAGGCATCAGCTAAGCCTACAGGTACTCTACCTCCACCTGGACCCTCCCTTAGCTTCTCTAACTCCTGGATCAGGGGTATGAGATTAGCTTCTTGACGAAGGGCCTCAGCTTCTACAGGGCCTATACTACTACCAAAGTTAGAGACAATAAGAACTGATGTGTTTCAGTCCATCCTCATGGATTCCAGCTCATCCTTGCAGGTTTTTGCTCACTCTTGATATCTCCACTTCATGCGCATCTTCCCTCAGATCTGCCTGCTTTGTGAACTTTAAGCTCCAGATCAGACAAGGACCTTAAAGACAAAGACCTTAAAGAAACTGCTTGTTGTTCAGTGGCCCAGTCATGTCCAACTCTGAAACCCCATAGACTGCAGCACACCAGGCTTCCCTGTTCTTCACCATCTCCTGGAGATTGCTCAATTTATGCCCATTGAGACAGCGATGTCATCCAAGAACTATCTCACCCTCTGTCATCCCCTTTTCCTCCTTTCTTCAATATTTCTCAGCATCAAGGTCTTTTCCAAAGAGTTGGCTCTTCACATCAGGTGACCAAGGTATTGGAGCTTCAGCTTCAGCATCTGTCTTTCCAATGAATATTCAGAATTGATTTCCTTTAGGATTGACTGGTTTGATCTTCTTGCAGTTCAAGGGACTCTCAAGAGTCTTCTTCAATACCACATTTCAAAACCATCAATTCTTCAACGTTCAGCCTTCTTTATGGTCCAGCTCTCACATCTGTACATGACTACTAGAAAAACCATAGCCTTGACTTTACAGTCATTTTTCAGCAAAGTGATGTCTCTGCTTTTTTGCTGCCTAGGTATGCCACAGCTTTTCTTCCAAGGAGCAAGCATCTTTTAATTTCAAGGCTGCAGTCACCATCTGCAGGGATTTTGGAGCCCAAGAAAATAAAGTTTGTCACTATTTCCAATGTTTCCCCATCTATTTGCCATGTGGGACTCGATGCTATGATCTTCATTTTTTGAATGCTGAGTTTTAAGCCAGATTTTTAACTCTCTTCTTTCACTTTCTTCAAGAGGCTCTTTAGTTCCTCTTCACTTTCTGCCATAAGGGTGGTGTCATCTGCATATCTGAGGTTATTGATATTTCTCCTGGGAATCTTGATTCTAGCTTGTGCTTCATCCAGCCTGGCATTTTGCATAACATACTCTAAATATAAGTTAAATAAGCAGGGTGACAATATACAGCCTTGACATACTCTGTTCCCAATTTTGAACCTGTCCATTGTTCCATGTCCAATTTAACAACCTCTTATCATCATCCCTCAGAGGGCAGACAAAATGAAAACCACAATCACAGAAAACTAACCAAACTGATCACGTGGATCACAGCCTTGTCTAACTCAATGAAACTATGAGCCATGCCGTGTAATGCCATTCAAGATGGATGGGTCATGGTGGAGAGTACTGACAAAATGTGGTCCACTGGGAAATGGAATGGCAAGCCACTTCAGCATTCTTGCTTTGAGAATCACCATGGATAGAATGAAATGATGGAAAGAAATTGCTTAACCCGCTCTCAAAATTGTGTAAGTTCAAATCCCTATAATAAACACAAATTGCTTGACACATGTTTGTATACATCTCCTAGTGTTTCTAATTCTTTAACTGAGAGATCGATGATAAAACAGAATCATATACACGTATATGCATATACATATTCGTATTTGAATATGTATATATGTCATTTAACACAATAGTTCTAATTCTGTAACCCACTATATATAGGTCAGCCAGACTAGAATGATAGAAACAACCTCATTTATCTTCAGTTGTATAGCACAAATGCAATTACTCTGTAGTTCTGAAATAATTGCCTCATTTTCATTTTTTAAACCTTAAACAATTCCAACCCCAATACTTTGGTGACTATTAAACTCCTTTTAATCCCCTGTATAAGTCTGGTCTGTAAACACTTCAATTTTTGAGTTTCCTTCTATCTTTGTCCCAGAGAGATCTCACCAGTATAGTTCCATCATTCCTTCACAAGAACAAGGAAATCTGTACAGATTATCTGTGCAATAAGAAATTTCATGGTTTGGGATGAATACATACATGTAAGATTTGTCCATTTGATGTACCCATGTGAAAGTCATTCAATCATTGTCCGACTCTTTACATTGTAGTCCACCAGACTCTTCTGTCTATGGAATCCTCCAGGCAAGAATACTGGAGAGGGTAGCCATTCTCTCTTCCAGGGGATCTTCGCAACCCAGGAATCAAGCCCAGGTCTCCTGCATTGCAGGCAGATTCTTTACCCAATCAGAGACACCAGGAAAGCCTTTTGCATCTACATTATATCTCAATTTTAAAATAAAACATAATTTGTGTTCCAGTAATTGCTACATATGTATTTTAATAAAATGCTCTGAAAAAAAAACAGAGTCAGGCCAAAAGGTCAAGATCAGAGTTTATCATAAATTAGGTCTTTCAGTATGTTCACTTACTATACACGATAGGAAGAAAATAACCATATTATTTTTCCAAAAATAATAGCTATATTGGCACTTTATAAAATCAATATATTTTCATGGCAAAAAGAATAAATACAAGCAATTCAGAAAAATTTTTTAAAGAAGGAAATGCCACCACCCAGAAATAATCAGCAGCTTAGAAAATGTCATTCTGGATATCTCTCATTCTATTGTTGTTTAGTCACTAAGTCATGTCCACTTCTACAAACCCATGGACTGTAGCCTGCCAGTCTCCTCTGCCCATGGGATTTCCCAGGCAAGAATACTGGAGTGGGTTGCTATTACCAAAAAATAGTTAGCTAAATAAATAGTTTGGTAGAGAAACAGTATAATATTAGGATCTATCTATCATTATATAAAGAGTCCTGACTTAGCTTTTGTACAAATCCTCATATTTCTCAAATGAAGTATGCAAGTTAAATAGTCTTTCTGTGTCTCAGTTTTCTCACAAATAAAATCAGGGGGTAAGGTAAAAGCTTTTTCATAGGGTTGTTATAAGGATTAAATTAATTATTAGATGCAAAATACTGAGAGCATATATTCAAAAAATGTTCATTATTATTTGGTAGAGAAAGATATTTTAATCAATAAGACTTAAATACAAGAAAGCAAACTGAAGAACTGGCTGATTAATGCTTCTTTAATACTAGTTTCTAAAGATCTTTATTGGAGAAGGCACCCCACTCCAGTACTCTTGCCTGGAAAATCCCATGGATGGAGGAGCCTAGTGGGCTACAGTCCACGGGGTCGCTAACCAAGAACATTGTTAAAGGATGTCAATATGTTGTGTTTATTTTTGTACATTTCTTTTAAAACAGTATTGATTACAGTTTGTTAAGAAAAAAAAGTATGAGGATAAGCACAGATATTGTTGTTAGTTATATTATTATAATTATATGTGTGTTTTATTTTTATGTTATTTTGTTATTATATTATTTTTCTACGTCAAAATTTGTAAGATTTTTTTCTGTTCTCTACTCATAATTCACCCAGTTAAATGTTGCCCAAATTTAAGTGGATTCAATGATCTGACCAGTCATTCTACTACTTTTTCATTTCTGAGTTCTTTATTTGGATTTGTCTCATGATGAGTTGAATTTCACTTTATTCATTTACTGTAGAATAATTTGGGGGGTTTATATCCCCGGAGTTCTTCCATGTTTGAAATGCTTTCCTATTGCCTTAATTCCAAAATAAATACTTAGCTGAATATGGGTAATATTCTTTGATCACAGGTCTCCTTCTTTAGAAATCTTTAGAAGTTCCATTGTCTTCCAACATTGAACATACTTAGAGAAGCTTGAAAGAAGCCATTACACAGGGAAATTTTTCTTCAGAATTGTGCTTGTTTTTTCAGGTTTATTTGTTGACTACTGTACTTCAGGTATATCAATTCACTTTATTTTTTTTTTTTGTCCTTCATATTTGTAAGCTGTCTCTACCCATGCTTTGATAAGTTTTTGATTTTTATTCCTTCTCCTTTCACTGTGATCATTTCTCCTCAATGCAGATGATTTCATTTTAGTTTCTTACTGTATTTTTGCTGTTTCTAATTTATTTGTCAGATCTATAATGGAGTTTGCTGTTGTACTTATTTTATTTGCTGTTTTTTTTTTAATCTCACTTTGCTCCTTATTCTACTGCTTCTCATTATTGCTTAATTCTATTCTTCTCATTCCATTGTATCTGAGTTACAGAATTTATATTGTATCTCGGGAAGTTTTCTTTTGTTATTTGACTTTTATTACAGTTTGACTGGATGATCTGATAGGGTTGTGATGTCTCTTTTTATTTAATCTTTTTGTGATAGTGTGTTTGCATAGTCTCCCTATATCAATAGTGAAGTAAAAGTGAAACTTGCTCAGTCATGTCCAACTCTATAGTCCATGGGATTCTCCAGGCCAGAATACTAGAGTGGGTAGCCTTTCCCTTCTCCAGAGAATCTTCCCAACCCAAGGATCAAACCCATGTCTCCCACATTGCAGGGATGTTCTTTACCAGCTGAGCCACCAGGGAAGCCCAAGAATACTAGACTGGTTAGCCTACCCCTTCTCCAGTGTATCTTCCTGACCCTATGTCAATATTTCAGTCAAATGTGACTTTGCAGCTTCTTCAAAGAAGAAGGGCAATCTATTTCCCCATCCCTTAACTTTAGTTAGGATAGGTGGCTTTTTTGATCAAAGGAATATGGCACACTTGTTCAAAGACTAGGCCTCAAAAGACTTTGTATACTTCTGATTCCTCTCGTTCACCTCTGTCCAGCCAGAATGTGAACAAGCCTGGGGTTATCCTGCTGAAGGGTGACAGACCCTATGGAATCAAGATGAACAGTCCCAGCTGAGCTATCTTAGACCAATCAGTCCCCAGATAATCTGACAACTGACAACAGACTGAAATCTAAGCCTAGTTAAATTCAGAACTGCTTAACTGAGCACAGGCCAATTTATCAAACTCCAGAACTATAAATGAAATGAATGCTTGTCATGGGAAAAAATGTAACTAATACAGTCTCTGTAATTTTACATCTCATCTTGCTGAGAATTAAACATTGGTTTATTTACCCAGAATTCTTGCTGAATAACATAACTGAATATGTTATTGTTCAGTTGCCTGAGTTCTGTCCAACTCTTTGCAATCGCATGAACTACAACATGCCAGGCCTCCCTGTCCCTTACCCGCTCCTGAAGTTTGCCCAAGTTCATGTCCTTTGCATCAGCGATGCCATGCAGGCATCTTATCCTCTGATGCCCTCTTCTCCTTCTGCCCTCAATCTTTCCCAGCTTCAGGGACTTTTCCAATGAGTCGGCTGTCCACATTAGATGACCAAAATACTGGAGTTTCAGCTTTAGCATCAGTCCTTCCAACAAGTATTCAAGGTTGATTTCCCTTAAGATTGACTGGTTTGATTTCCTTGCTGTCCAAGAGACTTTTTGGAGTCTTATCCAGCACCACAGTAGGAAGGCATCAATTCTTTGGCATTCTGCCTTCTTTGCGGTCCAGCTCTCACAACCGTATGTGACTGCTGAGAAGACATAACCTTTACTATATGGACCTTTGTCAGCAGAGTAATATTTCTTCTTTTCAACACACTGTCTAGTTTTGTCATACTTTCCTGCCAAGAAGCAATCATCTTCTGATTTCATGGTCACCATTTGCAGTGATTTTAGGGCCTAAGAAAAGGAAATATGTCACTACTTCCACATGTTCCCCTTCTATTTGCCATGAAGTAATGGGATGCCATGATCCAAGCTTTTTTAATATTTACTTTTAAGCCAGCTCTTTCACTCTGTTTCTTCACCTCATCAAGAGACTCTTTAGCTCTTTTTCACTTTCTACCATTAGAGTGGTATCATCCACATATCTGAGGTTGTTGACACAAGAGAATTCCAGGAAATTCTCTAATTTAGTATGAGTAAATTCTCTTATATGCTTTCTTCTTTACCTGTGACAATTGGCCCTTGTATATCCCATGTTTCCACCTCTTCCAAACTTTTATAGGAATTCTGGCTACTACTTCTTATCTATTTTGCTGCAATCTAAGAGAATAAAGATGGAGTAGCATTTAGTTGGGAGGACATTCAGCATTTGCTGAGTTTCTAAACTTGCTTCATTCTTTTGAAATGCCACAAACGCTGCATATCAAGCCCAGTTGTTAGGGAAACCTGTCTGAAACCACCCACCCTGACCAGGCACCACAGTAACCATGTGCATGTTATGTTATGACAGCTGGTAAGAAACACAAAACTAACAAACCATCACCAAGTGGAAGAATTTAGGATAGGTCAAAAGGAGAGCCACATGTCTTTCCAACCTCCCAGGATCCTCCTTGCTGGTGTTCATCTTGGCTGAGCAAGGCGTGCTTCACCAGGAAGGATGGTAAGTCAGAATGATTAGCCAGAGACAATGTGAAACCAACCCCATCACCGTAAAACCTGAGGTGGTGAGCCTCGTGGCAGAGCAGTACTCCTGGGTTCCCTTACTCTCCACCCTTCTCTCCATCTGGGGGCCCCTTCCCTATTAAATTTCTTTCTGTGTCAGCATGTGTGTCTCCTTGGACAATTCTTTCCCGAGTATTACACAAGAGCCAACTCTCAGGCCCTGGAAGGGTTCCCCTTTCTGCAACACGTTCACATTGTAAGATTTCCTTCTCACTCCTATGGGCTGCAGCTCATTCTCCTACTGCTTAGAAATTTTGGCCCTAGTGAACACTGATTTTTAGAGATAGACAGGAATGTCTACTTACCTTTTTATTTTTACTTTCAAATGTTTTTTTCTGACTTTTCACGGGGATATTTACTCACTTTAAAAGACCATTTCTCTCCAAATTTGAGTTGTTAGTAAAAATTTTCAGTTTCATTATGTATGTTTCTTTCTGCCATACAGAAAGCAGGTGTTTCAGGTTAGGGGTTAGGCTGTACCTCACCAGAATTGTCTTTCTTCTTCCTCAGCTCACTTAAGTTCA
>SJYX01019463.1:85041-95053 GCA_006410675.1 Oreotragus oreotragus
AA
Organism: Oreotragus oreotragus; assembly: GCA_006410675.1. NCBI lineage: Eukaryota > Metazoa > Chordata > Mammalia > Artiodactyla > Bovidae > Oreotragus > Oreotragus oreotragus. The sequence continues at coordinate 85,044 of SJYX01019463.1, forward strand.
AAAAAAAAAACACTCTTCTTCATTGGGAAATGATCTTACAACTATAGGAGGCTTAGAATTAAATATAGATCATGAAGTAAATTAGATCTATAAAACTAATACTATTTATTAAAAGGCTTAGGAATAGAATTTATAATTGTGTGTTTAAAGTGTTAGTAATGTTTAAGATCAGCCCTGGGATTTCTTTGGAAGGAATGATGCTAAAGCTGAAACTCCAGTACTTTGGCCACCTCATGCGAAGAGTTGACTCATTGGAAAAGACTCTGATGCTGGGAGGGATTGGGGGCAGGAGGAGAAGGGGACGACAGAGGATGAGATGGCTGGATGGCATCATTGACTCGATGAATGTGAATCTGAATGAACTCCAGGAGTTGGTGATGGACAGGGAGGCCTGGTGTGCTGTGATTCATGGGGTCGCAAAGAGTCGGACACAACTGAGCGACTGAACTGAACTGAACTGAATGTTTAAGAAAATCTGACATATTAGAGAATATAAAAAATTTAGCTTCATGATTTCAATTTGAATTTATACTTAATTTTATTCTCATTATCTTAAGTTGCAAAGTTCTGATAATTTGATGTTTACAGTCTTTGAAAGTTTTGACTCATTATGTTTTTAAGGGCCAATTTTTAGATTTACAAGTACTTGTGCTTTGTTGAGGTTTAAATCAGCCTTATCAGGCATCTGAGTTGCTTGGCATAGATTAAATTGTGCATATTGTTAAAACCTTAGGGGAATATGACTAATTGTATAGGGGATTTTAATCTGCTAAAGTTGAATGAAATAAATGGAAAGATGGTTTTAAATTTTATAAAAATTACTCAGTTTATAAATAAAATCAGAATTACAAAGTGATCTTAAAGGCCTAAGAATATTATAGTTTCAAATTTGTAGCTTAAATTAATTAAATATTATTCCAATATTCAAATATCTATTTCTCTGTGCAGAAAAGCCCTCGCTTCCCTCAAATTAAAAAAAAAATACCTCAATACACATGGTAAGGAATATCATTCTAGATGCAAAAGCCATAGATGAAACAGAATTTTCTGTAGAGAATTAAAAATGCAAGGCTTGTATGGGGCCTGAAATAAGGCAAATGATAGAATAATATTTGCAATAAACAATGATGAACCAACTGGATCCATTACCAGGAACTAAAAGAAGATCAAATATCAGCAACTCAGGTGGTAGTAATCAAAACTGATTCCTTTGTTTGCTTTCACTCAACACATATTTAGTGAATGTGTACTACATGTCAGGGTGTATTCTAGCAGTTCTAGGATAGCAAGAAAGACAGGAAAATATGGATTACAAATTGGATGTGAAAAAGACAAAAACAGAGTAAAGTGAAGTAATTGGAAATGAAGGAGAGATGCCAGTAGAAGTTTGCCTGGCTAGAGGAAAGAGCAGGTTGTCTTGTCTCCGATTTCTTTCTTCGCCTGATGTCAGTAAGCATAGCAAATAAGGAGCAAGAGCATCTCAAGACATCCACAGAAGACCAAAAAAAGCAACAGAAAAGAAAATGAGGATAACACATTCACTAATAACAGACTCCAGACACAAAAGAGAAGAGGCTGGAGGGGAAAGTAATCGCGCCTGAGACAAGGAGAGGAAGCAGCTGGCACAGTCATCAATGAGAAGAATGGGGGTGGCTCAAACCAAGGCTTACGGGACTAATTAAAATGACACAAATATGGGTAGAGCACAGCATAAAGGAGGGACAGGCAGTACAGATAACAGGAAGGAAAAAAACACTCTGAAGGGGTAAGTCTGTGCGATTCTGAGAAGAAAATCTGGAGATGAGCTGAGACACAAGAAACAAGCCTGAACGTCAGAATGGCTTGTTCCAAAGGACTGGGGTTGGGCGCTGTGCGGGGACCTGGAGAGGAAGGGAAGACACGTGGTATAAGAGCAGCTGAAGAAGACAGGGGTGTGACCACGCTGCCGAGCAAGGAGGATGAGCTGGTTCCTGGGCCCCAGCTGCTCGCAAAAGTACAAGCCCCTGGAGGGCCAGCTGATGACCCAGAGGCAGACAGCCAGAAAAATGGAATAAGTAAGATAAATGATGATTTGGGGAGGGGTGAAATTTTGTTCTGATTATTATTAAATATCCCCTAAACATAAGTTAAATATAACCATTTTAGAAAAGTGAAAATACAGATAACCAAAACAATGAGAAAAGAAAAATCACCACCCTAAACAGAAGAGTGATACTTCTGAGGAAGAAAGGGCCACTGACTTTTCTACCTAGTTATTCAAAGTTCTTGCAGGACTTGCCAACGCATCCTGATCCCATCCTGAAAGTTGCTAGTGATGGTTTGTACCCAAGAAAGGGAGTAAACAAGACTGCCAAGCCCCAGTTGAGAAGAACGCTTTTAAATAGCTCATCTAAAATATTCCCTTTAGGTTCCTGCAAAAATATGGTGACAAGATCTATAAATGTTTCCTTTCAAGTGTTCATCAGACCAGTGGTTCGTACATAATGAGGAAACAATGCAAGACCAGGGAAAGAAACATCCAGAGGATCAGAGAGCACAAATCAAGTGCTCACGTATGGTGGGGCATGATGCCTTTTCCCACAAGCCAGACTGGAAAATTTTATATTTCACAGGTCCTTGAGAGCTCAGAAAAGCCTTGCCTTAATAGTGCAGTAAAGTTAGTCCACTTGCTCCTTGGAAGTAAAGCTTTGACAAACCTACACAGCATATTAAAAAGCAGACATTACTTTGCCAACAAAGATCTGTCTAGTCAAAGCTATGGTTTCTCCAGTAGTCATGTATGGATGCAAGAGTTGGACCATAAAGAAAGCTGAGTGCCAAAGAATTGATGCTTTTGAACTGCGGTGTTGGAGAAGATTAAACCAGTTGGAGAAGATTAAACCAGTCAATCCTAAAGGAAATCAGTCTTGAATATTCATTGGAAGGAGTGATGCTAATGCTGAAGGTCCAATACTTTGGCCACCTGATGTGAAGAATGGACTCATTGGAAAATATCCTGATGTTTGGAAAGATTGAAGGCAGGAGGAGAAGGGGATGACAGAGGATGAGATGGTTGGATGGAATCACTGACTCAATGGACATGAATCTGAGCAAGCTCTTGGAGTTGGTGATGGACAGGGAGGGCCTGGCGTGCTGCAATCCATGGGGTTGCAAAGAGATGGACACGACTGACCTCACTATTGCTGAGGGCCTGCCTAACAAATCTTAAACGTATGACCTGAAAGAATCAAACTATTTTCAAGTAACTTAACTGCATCCCCAAACAAAGCTTAAGAAGATTTATAGGAATAATAATTTTTTCAAAAAACACTCAACAGGGAAAAATACCCAATATGCCAAAATACGTATGCAGTAAAAACATTATGAGGAAAGTAATATAGCAGAAAAATATAACATGAGGAAAAATTGTCAACTGAAACCAAACCAAAACTGAGGCAGCTGTTAGAATTAACAGACAATGATATTAAAACAGCTGTTATAGCTGTGTATTGTATGCTTTAAAAGTTAAGACACGGAAGATATTAAAAAGATACCAGTCAAACTTCTAGAAATGCAAAAATATGTTTGAGGTGAAAAATTACATGAGTAGGATTAATGGCAGAATAAACATTTCAGAAGAAAAGATTAGTGAACCTGAAAACTCAGCAATGCAAACTATCCAAAATGAAATTTAGAAGAATATTATATGGGGAGTTAAATAACATCTATTGAAGGTAGACTGGGGTGTGTGTACGTGTGCATATATATATGTGCTTAGTCGCTCAGTCATGTCTGACTCTTGGCAACCCCATGGACTGTAGCTCACTAGGCTCCTCTATCCATGGGAATTTCCCAGGCAAGAACACTGGAGTGGGTTGCCATGCCCTTCTCCAGGGGATCTTCCCAACCCAGGGATCAAACCCAGGTCTCCCACATTGTGGGCAGACTCTTTACCGTCTGAGCCACCAGGGAAGCCCATGTATACATACATATATACACATTTATATAACTTTAAATAAGTCATAGCTTATATACAACAAAAGGATATAAAATAGAATCATAAAAGAATTTAGTCAATCCCAAAGAGGCAAAAAAATAGGAAAAATTTTAAAAATGATGGGAGAATAAATAAAATAGCAAGGTGGTAAATGTAAACCTTAGCATATCAATAATCATATTAAATATTATTTAGATAGTGTCTGACTCTTTGCAACCCCGTGGACACCAGGCTCCTCTGTCCATGGGATTTTCTAGGCAAGAGTACTGGAGTGGGCTGCCTTTTCCTTCTCCAGGGAACTTCCCGACCCAGGGATCGAACTCAGGTCTCCCGCATTGTAGACAGAAGCTTTACCGTCTGAGCCACCAGGGAAGTCAATTGAGATTGTCAGGGGTGGGTAAAAAAATAAAATTCAACTATGTTCTTTCTATAGGAAATGTACTTTACATACAGAGAAACAAATAGTTAAACATAAATGGTAGAAAAGACACCACGCTATTACAAAATGGATTTTTTATCCCCCCAAAACACATATACACAAATTCCTATCTGAAAACACTGACTCTCAATGTGAATATGCTTGGAAACAGGGCCTTTAAAGAGGTGGCTGATGTTAAATGAGGCCATCAGCGTAGGGCCCTAATCCCATAGGACTTACAAGAAGAGGAAGAGACACTAGAGACAGGCCATCTTCCTCTCTGTCTTTCTGCCCTCAGCACACAGAGCAAAGCCCACGCAAGAGTACAGGGAAAAGGCAGCCACCTACACTCCAGAGAAAGCAGTCTCACCAGCCCAGCCCTGCTGGCATCTTGATCTTGGACTTCTAGTCTCCAGAACTTGAAAAACTTCTGTTGTGTGAGCCACCAACCAGGCTGTCTTATTTTGTTACGGTAAACTGAACAGACAGGCTAAGATGAATCAAAAAGAAGCTCAAGTGACTATGTTAACATCAGACAAAGTAAATATTAGAGCAAAAAATAGCACTAGGGGCATAGGTCATTTCATAATGACTAAGAAGTCAAATCATCAAGAGTACATAACAATCTTAAAATGTTTGTGTACCCAACAAAAGCAATTCAAAATACATGAAGCAAAAACTCATTGAACAGCCAAGAAAAATAAACAAATCTACAACCAAAATGAAAATATCACTACCCCTCTCTTAATAATCAATAGAACAGTGGAGAGAAAATCAGTAAAGAGCTAGAAGACCTGAACAAAACTATCCACTAATATGACCTAATTGACATTTATAGAATACCTCACCAAACAGCTGTATATACACTCTTCAAGTGTACACGTAATATTAACCAAGACAGACCATGCCTCAATAAATGCGAATGAATTCAAGTCCAACTAAGTATAACAGAAATGAATCAAAAACCAATAACAAAAAGATTTCTGGAAAACTCCCACATTTTTGCAAACAAAACAACACACTTCTAAATAACCCATGGATAAAACAAGAGGGCAGAAGGGAAACAGAAAATATTTGAGCTAATTGGAAAAAAAAAGAACATAAAAAAGTTGGGAGGATGTCATTAAAGAAGTATTTGTATGGGGTGGGAGGGATTTGTAACACTAAATGCCTTTATTAAAGGAGAAGAAATATCTCAAATAAGTGATCTCAACATTCCCTTAAGAAGCCAGAAAAAGAATAAACCCAAAATAAGCAGAAGAAAGCAAATAGTAAAGATCAGAGTGGAATTCAATAAAATTGAAGTCAGAAAGATAATCGAGAAAATCACTGAAACTGAAAGGGGATATTAAAGATCAATAAAAATTATAAGCCTCCAGCCAGATTGGTCAGGATAAAAAGAGGAAAGACACAAATTACAAATATCGGGACTGAAAAAGGTGACATCACTACAGATTCTAGATATTATAAGGGTATATAAACAACTCCATGCCAAAATTATATACAGCTTAGATGAAATAGAACATTTTTTTGAAAGACACAAACTACCAAAGCTAATCCCAAAATTCACACAGTACAGCAAAAGACTTCAAAAAGTCAAAGCAATCCTAAGAAAGAAGAACAAAGCTGGAAGCACCACAATTTCTGCTTTTAAAACATATTATAATACAGAATACAATATATTACAAAGCTATTACAACAGTATGGTACAGGAATAAAAACAGACCATTGGAACAGAACAGAGAGCCCAGAAATAAACCAATGCATATGCAGTCAAGTTCAGTTCAGTTCAGTCGCTCAGTCGTGTCCAACTCTTTGCGACCCCATGAATCGCAGCACGCCAGGCCTCCCTATCCATCACCATCTCCTGGAGTTCACTCAGACTCACGTCCATCAAGTCCGTGATGCCATCCAGCCATCTCATCCTCGGTCGTCCCCTTCTCTTCCTGCCCCCAATCCCTCCCAGCATCAGAGTCTTTTCCAATGAGTCAACTCTTCGCATGAGGTGGCCAAAGTACTGGAGTTTCAGCTTCAGCATCATTCCTTCCAAAGAAATCCCAGGGTTGATCTCCTTCAGAATGGACTGGTTGGATCTCCTTGCAGTCCAAGGGACTCTCAACAGTCTTCTCCAACACCACAGTTCAAAAGCATCGATTCTTCGGTGCTCAGCTTTCTTCACAGTCCAACTTTCACATCCATACATGACCACAGGAAAAACCATAGCCTTGACTAGGTGGACCTTAGTCGGCAAAGTAACATCTCTGCTTTTGAATATACTATCCAGGTTGGTCATAACTTTTCTTCCAAGGAGTAAGCGCTTTTTAATTTCATGGCTGCAGTCACCATCTGCAGTGATTTTGGAGCCCCCAAAAATAAAGTCTGACACTGTTTCCACTGTTTCCCCATCTATTTCCCATGAAGTGATGGGACCGGATGCCATGATCTTCGTTTTCTGAATGTTGAGCTTTAAGCCAACTTTTTCACTCTCCTCCTTCACTTTCATCAAGAGGCTTTTTAGCTCCTCCTCACTTTCTGCCATAAGGGTGGTGTCATCAGCATATCTGAGGTTATTGATATTTCTCCCNCTGCAGTTTCAGCTTTAGCATCATTCCTTCCAAAGAAATCCCAGGGCTGATCTCCTTCAGAATGGACTGGTTGGATCTCCTGCAGTCCAAGGGACTCTCAAGAGTCTTCTCCAACACCACAGTTCAAAAGCAGACATTCTTCAGCGCTCAGCTTTCTTCACAGTCCAACTCTCATATCCATACATGACCACTAGAAAAACCATAGCCTTGACTAGATGGATCTTTGTTGGCAAAGTAATGTCTCTGCTTTTGAATATGCTACCTAGGTTGGTCATAACTTTCCTTCCAAGGAGTAAGCGTCTTTTAATTTCATGGCTGCAATCACCATATACAGTGATTTTGGAGCCCCCAAATGAAGTCTGACACTTCCCCTTATATTTCCCATGAAATGATGGGACCAGATGCCATGATCTTCATTTTCTAAATGTTAAGCTTTAAGCCAAATTTTTCACTCTCCTCTTTCATTTTCATCAAGAGTCTTTTTTTTTTTTTGTCTCTATCCTATTCTCCATAATTTATGATCAACCTCTATTGTATATCCCGTTGTCTTAGATTCATGTGAGTTGTTTTTATTTATCCCCCCCCTCCACTGGTGCAAAATCAGTCCTCAATGTTTAATATCAGTTCATGTGTTTTTAAAGTTTACTGGTAACTTTTTTTTTTTTTTTGAGCTTCCATTTTACTTTATTTTACTTTACAGTACTTTTATTGGTTTTGGCATACATCGACATGAATCTGCCACGGGTGTACATGAACTCCCAAACATGAACCCCCCTNGTCAAAGGCTTTGGCATAGTCAATAAAGCAGAAATAGATGTTTTTCTGGAACTCTCTTGCTTTTTCCATGATCCAGCGGATGTTGGCAATTTGATCTCTGGTTCCTCTGCCTGTTCTAAAACCAGCTTGAACATCAGGGAGTTCACGGTTCACATATTGCTGAAGCCTGGCTTGGAGAATTTTGAGCATTACTTTACTAGTGTGTGAGATGAGTGCAATTGTGCAGTAGTTTGAGCATTCTTTGGCATTGCCTTTCTTTGGAATTGGAATGAAAACTGACCTTTTCCAGTCCTGTGGCCACTGCTGAGTTTTTCAAATTTGCTGGCATCTTGAGTGCAGCACTTTCACAGCATCATCTTCCAGGATTTGAAACAGCTCAATGGGAATTCCATCACCTCCACTAGCTTTGTTCTTAGTGACTCTTTCTAAGGCCCACTTGACTTCACATTCCAAGATATCTGGCTTTAGATTAGTGATCACATCCTCATGATTATCTGGGTCGTGAAGATCTTTTCTGTACAGTTCTTCTGTGTATTCTTGCCACCTCTTCTTAAAGGTGCCAAGAATATACAATGGGAAAAAGATACTCTCTTCAACAAAACTGGATATTCACATGTAAAAGAATGAAATTGAAGCCTTATCCTACACCACAGGTGAAAATTAACAACACGGATTAAAGAGTTAAAAGCATAAAACCTGAAACAAAAAACTCCTAAAGAAAAACGGGAAAAGTCTTCATGACGTTGGCGTAGGCAATGATACGTTGGATATGACACTAAAAACATAAGCAACAAACCAAAAGGAGACAAGTGGGACCACATCAGACTAAAAAGCTCTGTGCAGTAAGGAAACAGTCAATTGCCTTTCATGCAGTCAACAGAGTGAAAAGGCAATTTACAGAATGGGAGAAAATGTTTCCAAACCATGTATTTGATAAGGGGTTAATATCCAAAGTATATAAGGAATTCCTGCTAACTAGCAGCAAAAATAAATAAATAAAAATCTGATTTTAAAATGGGCAAAGGACTTGAGTAGATATTTTTTCAAAGAAGATATACAAATGGGCAAAAGATATGTGAAAAGATGCTCAATATCGTTAACACGGTTGCGTGAGTGCACAGTCACTCAGTCGTGTCCAGCTCTTTGCAACCCCATGGACTGTAGCCAACCAGGCTCCTCTGTCCATGGGCTCCTCCAGGCAAGAATACTGGAGTGGGCTGCCATTTCCTTCTCCAGGGGATCTTCCCAAACCAGAGATTGTCTCTTACGTCTCCTGCATTGGAAGGCAGGTTCTTACCACTACCGCCTCCTGGGAAGCCCCTAATCAACATGGAAATGTATATAAATCAAATCCACAATGAAATACGTCACACCTGTCAGAATGGCTGTTATCATAAAAATGAAAGCCAACTAGTGAGGATGTGGAGCAACGGGGATATCTGCACATTGTTGGTAGCAATGTCAAAACGTGAAGTGACGCAGCTACTGCATCAGTAGTACGAAGGTTTCACAAAAATGAAAAACTGAACTACCATATGATTCAGCAGTCCATCTTCTGGGAATATATTCAAGACAATTAAAACTGAAATATATTCAAAAGAATATACTGAAATATAGTCAAACTTGAAATATACTCAAGAGAATAGAAATATATTCAAGAAAATCTCAAAGAAATAACTGCATTTCCAAGTTCATTGCAGTATCACTCATAATAGCCAAGGTATGGCAACAAACTACATTTACACTGATGGACAAATGGATAAAGAAAATGTGGTATTACATACGATGGAATGTTACTCAGGAAATTCTGCCATACGCAACGATGTGGATGAACATGGAGGACATTATGCTAAGTGAAATAAGCCAGTCACAAAAGAAGTACTGCATGAATCCACTTATATATGTAAAACAGTTACAGAAACAGAGTGGAAGGTGATTGTCAGGGGTTTGGTGTTGGCAGAAATAAGGTGTTGCTCTGTTCAACAGTATAGGTTCAGTTATATCAATAACCTCAGATATGCTGATGACACCACCCTTATGGCAGAAAGTGAAGAGGAACTAAAGAGCCTCTTGATGAAAGTGAAAGAGGAGAGTGAAAAAGTTGGCTTAAAGCTCAACATTCAGAAAACGAAGATCATGGCATCCGGTCCCATCACTTCATGGCAAATAGATGGGGAAACAGTGGAAACAGTGTCAGACTTTATTTTTTGGGGCTCCAAAATCACTGCAGATGGTGACTGCAGCCATGAAATTA
>SJYX01019463.1:99555-115895 GCA_006410675.1 Oreotragus oreotragus
TTGCCTGAGGAGGAGGAATGGAGAGAAGTGGGAAGAAGGAATTGCAAGGATCTGAAGACAGGGAGGCCTGGCATGCTGCAGTTCATGGGGTCACAAAGAGTTGGACACGACTGAGCAACTGAACTGAGCTGAACTGAAGATACTTCTGGGCACAATGAGTGTGTTCATTACCTTGATTATAGTGATAGTCTCAAAGGCATGCATTTATGCCCCAAACTTAACCTCTCTACCCTTCTCTTTAAATCTCCATTCCAGAATACTATTAGTTTTACATTTGTTCTGTAACTCCAATTACTTTTGGATGCACTGTCTATAAATTCTTTTTCTTTTCATTGAAAACTAAAAAACAACATCCACAATACTGTTTGTATAGCGATGTTGTTCACTGCAGAACTGAGAAGTACCGTTAAGCCTGTAACTCTTGTCAGTAAGTCTTTACTGCCGGAAGTAGAAAATAACTTGAAGGTTTGGAGAGGATTAGGATGGCACAGGTTTATAATGATGTAACATGCCTTTGCCTTGTCACCAGATCACCCAGCTTCTTAATCGCTGTGTTTGTTAGAAGAAACCCGTATTCTACCAAGAGAGATTCTTCACTGAGCCTCTGACTTCTGGTTTTAATTTGAACTGAAGGCTCTCTAGGTCTGCTTCAAAGATCTCCTTTTGGCATTGCTTTTCACTACAATCCTGGGTTAGAGCCACTGCTCCTTGGAACCTATGACTTCCTCTTACTTGGATTCTCTTTGTTTTGCTTGAGTAATTCTTTCAGAAATAGTCTGTGGGTGGTAAATGGTCTGAGCTCTTGCATGTTTGAAAATGTCTCCCTCTCGACTGATAGTTTGGCTAGGTACAGAATTCTAGATTCAAACACATTTTTCCCCTCAACATTTACAGACATGCTGTATGTTTATTGTTTTGTTTTTTCGCTGCCATATAGAGGTGCTGATCATCTATCCACTGTCACCTGGACCTTCATTTCTTTTTGAGTGACCTATTTCATTAGCTTTCAGAATATTCCCTCTCTTCCTAGTGTCTTAAATGTCACAAGAATGTGTCTTAGGGTGAGTTTATCCATTCATCATCTGCATTTTCTAAGCCCTTACAATCTGAAGTCCTATGTGTTCACACTTAGGAATTCTTTATTGTGCTTTTCTGTTTCGTGAGTTTTCTCATTCCAAACATCCTTTCGGATATTAGAAGTTTTAGACTGTTCTCTAATCTCTTCATTTTTCCTCCTGCATTTTCCATCCCTTTAGCTTTTTGTCCTACATGCAGAGATAGTTCTTCCATTCTTTCATCCACTGAATTTTTAAATTTGACAATTATTTTTTTCATTTTAAGGACACTTTTTAGGTTAAATTGCTCTTTTCCTTAGCAGCCCATTTTGCTTCACAATGCCCTTTTTTTTTTTTCTTATCTGAGGAATAGAATTATTTTAAAGATATCTTTCTGAATTATCTATTTCCTCCAGGGTCAGTTTATTGCTACCTGCCTTTTTGTCCTCATTTTTTCCTCAAATGTTTATGATCCTTTGGTTATCAGTTAATAGTTATACTGAGGCAGACCAGCTTATTTACTACAGATAGCTCTGCTTGCCTCAGTTGGTCTCACCTTCTGTTCATGTGGGTGGGCCTTTTGACTGGCAGACTTTGCTTTAGACCTTGAGGGGAGAGAGGAGGTGGAAGATGCCCCTCCCTTTCACCTCCCAGCCTGAAAGAGAATTTTATTCAGAGTGGGCATCACCCCTTCTAGGGCTACATCCTAAGCAGACACTTCTCGGCTATTTCAAAGATTAATCCTCTGGTTTTAGCCTAAGCATGTGACGCAGGGAAGGGGAATGCAGGCTATGACTCACAGTTATTCCACAGTTGACTTCTGTCCAACTTTCTCTCATGCTGCAAGTTTTGAGCCTCTCTGTGAGTCTGCTGCCAGGAAAAAATAACCCTGGCCCCGACTGCAGCCCTCTCCTGTAAATGCGATTGAATCTGTTAATAGAGTTCCAAGTAGTTTTTACTTCTGAGCAATGTGTCTCTATCTCTAGTTTCCCAATGCCCCTTCTCCTGTGCCCAGGACTATCTTTCATGTATTATTTTCTGTTCCTCTTGACTGACATCACTATGGGGTTTGAGAGCCAAAAAGAGATGCATGTATGTGCTTTGTCTGCCATCTTAAACAAGAATTCCCATTGTCTCTTTGCACACCTTTGTGAGTCCTTCCTTTTTGTTGTTCAGTTGCTAAGTCAAGTCCGACTCTTTGCGACCCCATGGACTGCAGCGCACCAGCCTTCCCTGTCCTTCATAAGATTTCTTTCTTATTTTTGGGCAAAAAACTCCTTATAGCTTCCACTGAGGGTCAGCCATAGGCTCACGCTGAATTTCTACTTAGGCTCTCCAAATATTTGAAACTAGTTTTATATCCTCCTATCTTCCCCAGGTCAAATATTTCTAGTTTTACTAACTATGCCTCTTTGACTTTTTAGTCTTCCTATCATTCTGCTCCTTTTCTTCAGGTCCTCCTCCATCTGTCTAAAGGGATTCAGTGTAGTAGTGCCTAGGGGAATGAGACTGGAAGCTGGTTTGCAGTGACCCAGTCCTCCCTCCCACAGTATGCATCCAGCCTGTCCAGCTGTTTCCCTGCCCGAGACACACACCACCAGCACCTGCTGGAGAGACTCTCTGTAATGGTGCTATATTTAAAAGCCACAACATTACGGGAAGATAGCAAGAAGAATTTTCATCCAAGAATTTCCAGGCTCTCTAGTCCAGCTTCTAACTTATACACAATTATTTTATCACTTAAATTTTAAAACACAATTTTAGTTATTTTGTAAAGAATGGTACTATGGGATGAGGAAGACATTGGGAGATAAATTGTTCCAAGTTTGACTGAATCATGCAACCGAATCCACTATATATATTTTTAAGTATTTCAAAGTGTTAGTCACTCCGTTGTGTCCAACTTTTTGCAACCCCATGGACTGTAGCCTGCCATGCTCCTCTGTCCATGAAATTCTCCAGGCAAGAATACTGGAGTGGGCTGCCATTCCCTTCTTGAGGGGATCTTTTCAGCTCAGGGAATGACCTGGATCTGGGTCCCTGGGTCTCCTGTATTGCAGGTAGATTCTTTATGACAGACCTGAGCCACCTGGGAAGCCTCAAGTATTTGAAATGCAACTTCAAACCCCAACGTATTTCTCATTAGCAAAAATGAACCCTTTTCTAAGAGCCTCAGATCATTATAAAATTATTACTAGTTAAAATATATATAAAACTTAAAGATCAATAAAAAGAAGATAAAGAAAAGCATTATGCCAATCTAAAACATCACAGTTATAGTGACATCCCCATATAGCAGACAGTTTTAAAAGTCAAACAAAATATTGCCTGACAAAATGACATGGTACAGTTATCAGCTAATACAAATATTTTTGTGATATGTATACCTTCCTTGGAATATCCCCTGCCTTCAGTTCCTTGAAGAGCACATTTTAAAACTACTGTACAAGGAAAGGTTTCTGAGTATATTAATATATATGGAAAAATTTACAAATCTGATGAAAGACCAAAACATTTTATAGGAATTTTGTAGGAGCTTTCAAAATCTATTTGTTAAAGAGAGTTGTTTAGGAAACTACTATGTGCTGGGTATTAGTGGTTCAATAATACACTAGCAAGATCTGCAGTCTATTTTCATGGAGTCTATTTATTCAAATTCATTAAATTATTTCATAGTCAATTTATCAGATTTATTAAAGTGTCTTTCTTCTACAACTTTGGTTAAGGAAGATGGATTCAGATGTACATGAAATGATGCCACCAGCCTCTAGAAAGCAAGAATCTTTTCCATTCTTTAGTGTCTTTTCCATTCTCTGGGCCAAGTGGACTATGTCAGTAACATTTGTGGAATGTTGACTATGAGGAATCAGAGCTGAAAAGTTTGCAAGAAGCTAAGAAGTCATCTCAGGAAAAGTTTGTTATCCCACCCTTGCTTTCTCTGATAAATCAACAGTTACTTTCTTTGGTCAGTGGTAATGTGGGGAGAAGTCATTCCAGTTCCTGCAGGTGTGTGGCAGCACCTGGCATTACCTGGCATTGGTGGCCCTGTGGGATCCCCTACCTTCACGACTGGCTCTCCTACAAGCCTCATAAACACACGCTGTGCTCTAGGCCTGGGCAGCTATGTTTAGCTCTCTGTGGACGTCACACTCTCCCATACCGCCTTTCTTTTGCCTGAAATGCCCTTCCTCCCCTCGCTCAACTGGAGTTCCCTTACTCAGGTTCCGGGGGACAGCTCAAACACGGCTTCCTCTGAGAAGCCCTCACCTGGCTGGCTCGTCAGCTCAGTGGCAGTGTAGAACAGCGGTGAGAAAGGATAGACCAGGAAATGGATCTGGGGTTCTAGCTTTTACCAGGTGTAGAACTGTGTAAACTTTCTAAACATTAGTTTTTCCCACTGGTAAAATACAGAGGCCTTTCAGGGTGCTCTGAGGATGAAGCACAGTGGTGACAGTGAAGCGTCTCAAGCAGAGAGCCTGGCACACAGGCAGCGCTCAGTAAATACTGCTTTCCACACCCTCCTCTCTGTCACACCTGGAAATGGCACAAACTTAGCATTTATGCTAGATCAATCATAGTCCTTATTTTGACAACCACTAGGATTATGACAATCTAAAGTTTCAAATTAAAAACAGTGTTATAAATCAAAGCTCATTAAAGAGTTTCCAATTACTCACAAAGATCCTTTGTGTGAAGAATAAAATAATTAGGGTGATCTTTTACTTCAAGTGTATGCATGCAATACTTTCAAAGATCTTGATCAAAAGCCTCCACACAGTGTGTTCCAGGCCTATAAATTTTACATAGAGGTCATCGCTATATTCTTAGCAATCACGTCTGCTCTTGCACCCATTTTACAAACTCAGAGCTAGTCCAAGAACAGCAGTACATGGATAGCAAAGGTTTCTAAAAGACAGTAACATTATAAAAGCAATCATTTTGCATGTAATAAGAATTTGCATTTTTTTCAAAGTTTCTCACTCATGCCTTAAACACATTACAAAGACTTACAAAGTCTTAAAAAGTCTTCTTCATGGCATCTTCTGTGGGAAGTCAGTGGTGCTGGGGGGCTCAGTTGTCCCAGTCTCCAGAGCCGTGTGCAGAAGTTCTTCCATATCAGTGGAGCCGAGCAATGCTGGGTGTGTTTTTTGAATAGGAGGAACCCGATGAGGAATATGGAATCCTCCCAAACCAGCCAGAAAGTTTCATTTTCCAGTATAGTTTTCATTCCATTTGGAGATATTTGGGAATCTTTAATACCTTACTTAGCTATTCACTCAGCAACTAGTGGGTAGAAACACATAATCTGGGTTCAAATTCCAGCTGTACCACTTGTAGCTATGAGGCCTTGGGCGAGTTACTTCCTCTGTGGTTTAGCTTCCCATCTGTAAAACCGGGAGAACTACAACACCTACATCCTAAGACTATGGGGAGCAGTGCCCAGGATATAATTAATATTCCTGATTACTGGAAACTATTAGCATTAACCTTTATTCCTGTCCTGGGACCTGAGATGCAATGGTAAACAAAGGCACTCAGTAAATATTTACTTGATGAATAATGTAAAACCACAATAGAATGAAGCTTATAAATATACTTTTGGATACCCAGTGGCTTCCACAAATGGTTGATGTCAGAGATTGCCTTCTCC
Source organism: Oreotragus oreotragus (assembly GCA_006410675.1). Lineage (NCBI taxonomy): Eukaryota > Metazoa > Chordata > Mammalia > Artiodactyla > Bovidae > Oreotragus > Oreotragus oreotragus. The sequence goes on from SJYX01019463.1 coordinate 105,262, forward strand.
GAATACTCAGGTTAAGTACTTCCAATTTAGTTTACACAGTCGATCTAAAGGAAGGAGGGCTTGCTATAATCCCCATTTGATAACTGAGGAACCTAAGATATAGAGATGATAATTAGATTTGTTCAACATGTCATAATTACAAGCAGCAAGGCTGGGATTCCAAACAAGCCTGTGCACAACTGCCGTACAAGATTCCTGAGGGGCTGCGGCAAAGGGAATTTTCCGAGATTATATTCTGGGCAGAATATGGAAGAGAACTGAAGAGCTGTGTAAACAAGGATCCAGCGAGCAGTTTGGACCTACCTCACGGGGTGGCTGGATCTTTGTGGGAAGTGAGAGTGCACAATGGAGTCTGGTGCCAAAAACTGGGCTAGCATCTTCTAGACACAACACACGCTCAGGAGCAGGTCTTGACACTCAGCGTCAAGATGAATATAACGAGACTGGAATTAACACACTATGATCCTTCTAATCTCTGTAAACGGATTTAGAGATTTCCACGGTGCCAATCCCCATGTAAAGCAGAGGTTCTAAAACCTGGACGTCTGTGAGCCACCTCAAAGTGTATTTATAATCCTGCAAGGGTGAGCATCTTTCTGGGGAGGAAGCATCAGCTTAGTAAAGGGATCAGTGATTGGTCAAGCAGAAGGTCAGTGTTCTAGGGTGTTGGGGAAGGTCCTACCTCTAGTGGCAGATTCCATGCTATGTACACGTGAGACTTGTAGTCGTCCATCCAGACTTCGGCAACCCGTAGAGCATTCCTCTTGGTGTAGAAGCCGATGTTGCTGTTGTAGGGCTTCTTCTTCCGCTCGATGTGGGCCACCCGTGAGCAAGGCAGGACCTCCATGCTGCCCCCACACAGCCACACCTGCAGTGGTAAGGACTTCATCAACCCACCAGAGAAATTCCCAAAGACCACTGCTTCCCCCCACCCTCAACTTGAAAGCAGCAGTTCAGGAGACAGCATGAGTGAGAAATGCATTTTATTATATAAAGCCGCGGAGATTTCGGGGTTGGCTTGTTACTGCAGCAGAGCTTAACCTCACCTGACTAAAACTGGTAGGAAAAAAAGGTTTGGAGGAATTTCTCTTATAGATACAGCAGCTCAGAATATTAAAATCTATCTCTTCCTAAGAAATAGCCATACATGTGAGGTGCCCCTGGTGACATGGGTTTTCTGAATTTCCCAGTAGAGCACACACAATCGGCACCTGTGAAGGTTTTATTTCCAATCTGAAGTTGTGCCCTATAGAACTATAAGGGAAAATTCAAATGAAAATAACAGACCATCTTTATTCACAGAAGCACAGAGTCTACAATGGCCTAACTCTACATTATCAACATGGTCTATTTTGGAGTCTCTTAAGAGCACAGATGCCCAGCCTTCTGGAAGCATCCACCCCCTTGCCATCATATTCAGGTGGCACTTGTGGCTGGAATATTTAAGTGGAAGGCTGAAAAGTTAATTGTCTTGAAGAGATGCAAAAGCCCAAGGAGGTGACAACGTGCCATCTTCTTCAGGGGCACAGCAGGCTTCCAGGATCAAATGGCCCTGCTCCCAGAGGAAAATGGGACCATCTAACTTCTCTTGGTCCCAAGCAGGACAAACAAAACATTTCCAATTGTCAAGAAAGGCTAATTTGTTGGGGCTTCCCTGGTGGTCCAGTGGTTAGGAATCCCCTTGCCAGTGCAGGGGACACAGGTTCCTAGACAATCACTTTCTTCCAACTATTGAGAGGAGAATGTGTGTCCACCTGACTAGGAGTGCTGGCTGTTTATATTTCCCCAGAGATGATGAAATATTAGGAACCAGGCATACCTAGAAAGTTGACCTTTTAGAAGTCAGGACAGATATAAGGGTTGTTGTTTTTAAACAACTAATGAAAACAGATTACTGACAAGAGGGAATAGAAAACCAGAAAGAATGGGGAAGCTGTCCTGACCTTCAAAATACAGTCATGGGAAGCTGCCTTCAGTAACTGTGCACCCTGAAAATCATACATACATTCAAAAGTAATGATTGATAAAGGGCAGAATTAACTGTTACTCAGAAGTACTTTTGCAGGAATTCCCTGGTGGTCCAGTGGTTAAGAATCAACAGTCAGTGGATTCTCCTGCCAGTATAGGAGACATAGGTTTGATCCCTGGTCTGGAAAGATTCCACATGCTGAGGAGCAAAGAAGCCTGTGCACCACAACTATTAATACTTAACAACAGTTCTGACATCAGAAGTGTGGGGTTTTTCCTGATCTCAAAAAACCAGTTCTTCGATTCTCCAGACACCAAACAGTTGTCCACTGAGCTCAGTTCTGACACTGAGTCCTGGGGTTAGTGCAGACTGCATAGGACTGTGCTATGCGGTGCGGCCCTACAAGGACTCAGCCCTACAAGACTCCTCCCACTGCAGACAGGTTGTCACTTGTACTTCTGACCAACCTGCTATAAACTGGGGGTCCCTCCCAGGTCCCTCCCAGGTCCAATTCACTATAAAGGCTCACAGAATTCAAGGGAACACTTTACCTAAGTTTACCAGTTTATTATAAAGGATATATAAAAGATGAAAGGGCACATAAGGGTGAGATCTAGGAGAGTCCCGAGCACAGAAGCTTCTATTCTTGTGGAATTAGGGTGCACCAACCTTCCTGCTTATGGATGCCAACCACCAACCCAGAACCTCTCCAAACCCTCCAGTTGAGAGATTTTTATGAAGGCTTTGTCACAGACAAGCATGATAGGTTACTAAGTCACTCTCCAACCCCTCTTCCCTCCCTTGAGATCAGAGGATAGGACTTGGTTTTGCCAGTGACCAATCCTATGCTGACACCACCTAGGGGCCCCCGGTCACCGGTCATCTCATTAGGTTACAAAAAGACATTCTTATCACTATGGAGATCCCAAGGGTCTTAGAAGCTCTTGTGTCAGAAACTAGGGACTAAGATCAAGTACACATTTCTTATTCTACCACAATATCACAGGTTTCAACACATGAATTTGGGGAGGGGCAAGCATAGTTCAGTCCACAACATCATGTTGTCTAACATATTCAGAGCCTCTGGGAATTAGGACACGGACATGTTTGGTAGAGCCACTGCTCTGCCTGCCACAGGGTGGTCCTTTGAGCAGCAGCCCCACCATAATATGCTCCTGAGGGCAAATGAAGGCACAGTGGTGGGCTGATCACAGACAGGACTGGAGGAATGACTGAGACAATGGCTCCTTGGTGGTCATGGATGCTTGGGCCACTTCCAGAGAGCTGGCTTCCCTTCCTCTCTGGCACCGGTTAAGGGGGAGATCAACTTGAGCATGTGCTCAGATAAAAGGGGAACGCGGCAGTGGTATAGGGCCCTCCAAACCTTGGGGCTGGGATGGTTGCAACACCGAGGTGACTTGCAGGTGCCCAGGGGTTAATCTGAACATAGTTAAATGCTGTGTGCTGAGCAGATCCTGGGGAAGGGCCCGGGGGTCAAACACTCTGCACTGGGTTTTAAAATCCACATTTCAAGAGTGCATGATCCATGAAAAAGACAAGAAATGAGTACATGTCATAAAGGAGTTGCCTCTGTAAAGTCCAAGGGGAAGAAGCTCCTGATTCCTGAAGAAGGCAAAAGCTCCCATGTGGCTATTTCCCTTTTATCATTTATGAAGGTCATTGGGTTAATCATGCCCATTATTCATCATTCGTGTGTCAGGACACACAGGGATGCGGCCAGCTTGATAAAAGGCCTTACTGTTCTCAAGAGGAAATAATTAGCTCGGGGAGTAAGAAATTTGCAGATTCCAAGGCTCAAAGGAGACAGCAAGTATCTGAAGAATGAAAATCTGCAGTTTCCTCCCTGTCATCTCTGCTCGTCCACCTCTTGCCGCTGGCCAGATGCTTGGTAATAAATTTTTACCCAGAATTAGCTACCATTCTGATATCACCTGAAATATCTAACAGTGAAATACTTTTTTGTCCTCCCATCCCACTGAACACACACACAAGCCGTACTGGTATAAAAAGCATTTATGCCCTTCACGTTATGTTGATTCCTCAAGAAAAAAGAGAAAACCAAACACCTATACATTAACTAAGGTCTAGTCTCTGCCATGTCCTGAATACAATGTCCACACATCAAGACAAGACCTGAGGCAACACTTAGTGGAATATAGAAAAGTCTGTTCGACCACTAAACCTTTCCTATGCCCATGGCAGACACTGCTAATCAATCATAGCATTATGTCCTATGAACACAGAGGAAACTTTAAAGTCCCAAGGCAAGATTCTTGGTAGCCACTATTCAGGGCTGACATTAAATATGGCACCTTTGCCTGCCTTCCTGGTATACAATATTTCTAATTTCTCCCTTGCTACGGTCTTTTTCCTTTCCCCAAATATACATAGACCTTACTCTCAACAGCAAATATCTGTGGAGGACCTACTGTGTGTTGGTCCTCCCAGGTGGCGCCAGTGGTAAAAACCCACTTGCCAATGCGGAGCCATGCGAGAGGCATGGATTCTGTTCCCGGGTGGGGAAGACCCCCTGGAGGAGGGCATAGCAACCCACTCAGTACTCTTGCCTGGAGCAGCCCATGGACAGAGGAGCCTGGCAGGCTACAGTCCATAGGGCAGCGAAGAGTTGGACCTGACTGAAGCAACTGAGCACGCACACACACACACATTGTGTGCCAAGCACCATTTAAGGTGATGGAAATACAGACATAGCAAGAATGAGCATGGTCTCTAGTAAGGAGATCAAACCAGTCAATCCTAAAAGAAATCAACCCTGAATATTCACTGGAAGGACTGATGCTGGAGCTGAAGCTCCNGCAACTGAGCACGCACACACACACACATTGTGTGCCAAGCACCATTTAAGGTGATGGAAATACAGACATAGCAAGAATGAGCATGGTCTCTAGTAAGGAGATCAAACCAGTCAATCCTAAAAGAAATCAACCCTGAATATTCACTGGAAGGACTGATGCTGGAGCTGAAGCTCCCAACTCACTGGGGAAGATCTGATGCTGGAAAAGATTGAGGGCAAGAGCAGAAGGGGGTGACAGAGGATGAGAGGGTGGATGGCATCACTGACTCAATGGACATGAGTCTGAATAAACTCCAGGAGATAGTGAAGGACAGGGAAGCCTGGCATGCTGCAATCCATGGGGTCACAAAGAGTCAGACATGACTGAGCAACTGAACATTCGTCTAATGTAAGTTACACTTAATGAGGGAGACAGACAATAAACAATCGTTAAACTTACAAACAAGATAATTCCAGATACTAATAAATGCTTAAAAAAAATAAAACAGGGCAGTATGATGGAGAAGGAGTGGGGGTGGGGGGAAGGGCATTGGTAGGGTAATCAGGGAAGTGCTATCTGAATAGGTGGAGTCAGATCTAATGAATGATGAGTCAAGCACCACACAAGGAGAGGAGTGTCTCCGTGGAGGGAGCAGGAAGTACAAAGGTCCTGAGGCAGAATGGGACAGACATCCAGGGGACACACAGAAGACAAGTATGGCTAGAGCATCCTAAGCTGGGGAGAATGAAGTCAAATAAGGTTGGAAAGTGATGGGAAACAGATGGTGGAGGGTTTTGAAGGAATGTCAAGGAAATGGCCCGTTTTATCAGTGTGATGAGAGGGCACTGGAGAATTTAAGTAGAAGGCTCAGCAGCCTGATTTACTTTGCATCGCCCCACCATTGCGACTGGATCTGCACCCACCGCACCACTCCTCACACGGCCCTCCTCCTTCACCACTTGAGGAAACACTCCATTTCCCTCACTCTCCTAAAACCTTTTGGAGAGGGTCTCTCTTTGACACTCTCCAAGCACTTCTACATACTCAAGAGTTTTTACTGAGGCACCATTTTGCCCCCAGACACTATACTAGCCTCTGGGGATTCCATGGTAAGCAGTCCTGGCCCTCATGAAACTTAAAAGCCAACAGTCAAGCCAGTCCTAACAATGAAGCTGAAGGTCTCTGAAGGCAGGGCTGGTGGGTTATTAACGGGAAAGCACAGTGGGGCAGCTCAGACAGCCTGGGGAGGCCTGAGTGGTGGGGGGACAGGGAGGGCAGGGAAAGCATGGCCACCTGCGGCTTAAGTACGGCAAGCATTAGCCAGGCTGCAGAGAGAGGGAGAACCACATCCAGGTGGTGGAGACCGGAGGTGAGAAGAGCGCAGCACGTGTTAGGAGCTGCAACGGTCCAGGAATGTGCCCAAGAGCCGGGGGAGACAGGAAACGAACTGCCTACTCATTACTAAAGTGCTCTGCTCACAGGATCCATAGCAATCTACTTCTCTTTTGTCTTCCTTTACAAATACTTTTTTCTTAAAGTATATTAGATTAAAAAAAAAATTAAGATGTGAATGCTTGTTGTGAAAATTGATGAAAACTATCTAAAGAAAATTAAAATTAAAATCAACTCCCTGCTAAAACACTAGTCTATTTCTCTTTGTTTTTTCTTTGCCATCTCTCTGCCTCCGCCTGCTTTGGAGGAGAGGACATTCAGTTTTGAATCTTATTTTATTTTTGAAGGGGAAAGTTTTTGGCTTAATATTTTGATGTGGATATTTTCCCCATGAAAATGCATAAATTTCTTATACTTTAAGCAATTCTCTGATGGATACAAGGTTTCTCCTTAGTTTGAAGGCAGGAGGAGAAGGGGACAACAGAGGATGAGATGATTGGATGGCATCATCGACTTGATGGACAAGAGTTTGAGCAAGCTCCAGGAGTTGGTGATGGACAGGGAAGCCAGGCATGCTGCAGTCCATGGGTCACAATGAGTCAGACACAACTGAGCAACTGAACTGATATATAATTATAATTATCCTTGTACACAAATCTTTGTTTATATCATGGATTATTCTGAGAGATATTTCTGGAAGTAGAATTGCCAGGTAAAAGGATGTGAGATTTTCTGAAGCTGTTATGCAGGTCAACAAGTTGCTCTCCAGAAGGGTTCTGCTAATTATACCCCAGCAGCATCAAATGAATGTTTTGAGCCACCCCACACCCTTACTAGCACGGAGGATTTTTGTTTTATTAATTGTTGATGTTTTATTTTTTATATTTTTAAGTTTATTTTTATAGGTTAAAAATTTTCATTGTTCTAATTTACATTAGCTTGGATCACAATTTTAATTTTTTTTTGGTCAATTTACATTTCTTATATAAAATTTTCAAACATGTCATTTGTCATGCTTGTGGTTTATTAGTGTGTGGTTTACTTTTCTTAGTGATTTTAAAAGTCCTTAATAGATTAATTAAATTGAATTGGTGCACCTTGAGATTTTATAGGCAAGAAGTCCTCTCTCAAATTTGTCAGATAGAAATCTTTTACTTATATGTAATTTTTATATGGTCAGATTTTATAAAACACACTTTCACCCCAGTCTATGCAACTCTAGTTATAACAATAACACAACTGGTACCTTTGGCATGGTCTTCTAAGCCCCACTCACCTGACTTCCTAACCTGTGGTGTGGGGCCTTTATTAATCCTATCAGACGCTTTGTCCCTAAGTTCTCCCAGGCGGTTAGGGCTCTACTGTCTCACCAAGTCTCACGTTTCCACTTGGCCCCCTCCCAGTGTTTCTCCATAGGAAATCTGAGTGACTGTTTAAAAGCCTGCTTTAAGTGCTTCATTGGTTTCCTGGGGCATTCAGAACAAATTCCCAACTCCTCAGCGTGGTCTAAACAGCCTTTCCTGTGGTCTGGCCTCGCTCTTTCCTCCTCCTCATCTTGTGTCATCTTTCCCTTTGACCCCAGTCAGTCTTCTTGCCTGGACAATTAGTGATTTTAAAAGTCCTTAATAGATTAATTAAATTGAATTGGTGCACCTTGAGATTTTATAGGCAAGAAGTCCTCTCTCAAATTTGTCAGATAGAAATCTTTTACTTATATGTAATTTTTATATGGTCAGATTTTATAAAACACACTTTCACCCCAGTCTATGCAACTCTAGTTATAACAATAACACAACTGGTACCTTTGGCATGGTCTTCTAAGCCCCACTCACCTGACTTCCTAACCTGTGGTGTGGGGCCTTTATTAATCCTATCAGACGCTTTGTCCCTAAGTTCTCCCAGGCGGTTAGGGCTCTACTGTCTCACCAAGTCTCACGTTTCCACTTGGCCCCCTCCCAGTGTTTCTCCATAGGAAATCTGAGTGACTGTTTAAAAGCCTGCTTTAAGTGCTTCATTGGTTTCCTGGGGCATTCAGAACAAATTCCCAACTCCTCAGCGTGGTCTAAACAGCCTTTCCTGTGGTCTGGCCTCGCTCTTTCCTCCTCCTCATCTTGTGTCATCTTTCCCTTTGACCCCAGTCAGTCTTCTTGCCTGGACAATCCCACGGACAGAGGAGCCTGGTGGGCTACAGTCCATGGGGACCACAAAGAGTCAGATATGACGGAACACCCCCCCACACACACAGTTGATTAACAACGCTGTGATCGTTGGTCACCAAACCCCCAATTCCAGGCTCACAGGCCTCCTGCCATGCCCTGGGATTTCCTTTTTCTCTTTTAACTGATTCTGTTGAATTTTTTGATAATTTTTTTAAACTTTTTTATTTTACATTGGAATATAGTTGATTAGAGCTTCCCGGGGGATGCAGTGGTAAAGTAGCCACCTGCCAATGCAGGGGACACAAGAAACACAGGTTCAGTCCCTGGGTCTGGAAGATCCCCTGGCCAAGGGAATGGCAACCCACTCCAGTCAGTAATCTTGCCTGGAAAATTTCACGGACAGAGGAGCCTGGTGGGCTACAGTCCAAGGGGGTCACAAAGAATCAGATACGGCTGAACACACACAGTTGATTAACGATGTTGTGACAGTTTCTGGTGTACAGCAAAGTGAGTCCGTTATATAAATTCATGTATCTATTCTTTTTCAAATTCTTTCCCCATTTAGGTTGTTACATAATATTAAACAGAGTTCTCTGTGCTACACAGCAGACCCTTACTGGTTATGTATTTTAAATACAGCAATGTGTACATGTCCTGGGCTTCTGAGCTGCCTTCACCCTTCAGAATACCACACCAACACCGTCATACCAGAGGGGGCTTTGCTGACTGCCCAGTCCACTTTTCTTTCTCACAATATCTAGCTCATTTTCCCTCATGACACTTCTCATGATGTATACCTGACATTTTCAGGATTATCTGTTAAACATCTGACCCCCCTCCCCTAATAAAATGGTATCTCCAGACACCAATGCCAGAGGGTAACATGGAGGGACGCAGGGCAGAGGTTCTCACGTCTCTTCCACTCACCTTCTGCTCAGCAAAGCTTCCTCCCAGGTGCTAAGACTGCCAATGTTAGCTTCTGGAAAGGGCCACCTTGCCCAAGCTCAGGTAAAGGAGGGCTTTGGAGAGGAAGTGATGATATCTGGCCTGAACTGAGGCCCACCGAGAAACATAGTTTGGGAAAGACATTCTTCACAGAGCGTATATTTGTACAGTTGGGGTGACTTGAGAATGTGGCACATTTGAGGAAACCACAAGACAAAAAGGCTTCACCCTTCAAAACAAAGGAATTATCCTTTACTTTCTTATCTTGCAAAAAGCAAACAAACAAAAAAAGCTCAGCCTCTGCCTAGCCCTTACCTTAGGCCAAGGAAAAAATCATATACACAGAGTGCTTAATAAATATCGGATGACCAGAAGAATGTATGATACATGCCAGGCCCAGCTGTAGTAAGTCTCTTCTAGAATGCTCTTTTTCTCTCTAGCACTTGGACCACCAAGACCTGGCTGGAGACCCACTCCCTGAAGCTTTCCTTATCTAGCAGCAGCACAAATAACCTTTCCTTGCTCAGAATTTCATCTTTTATTAATGTTTTCTATCTAATCTTATCTTTTCAGTTAACACAAAGTTAACTGGAATCTATCTCCTTCACCTTCTCTTTTTTCTTGCCGGGGGCGGCGGGGGGGGTGGTTGTTTTGTTTTGTTGTATTCAAATGTCTGTACACTAAAAGTATGACTTCTGTGGCAGGAAGGAGGGAGGGAGGGAGAGATGGACGGAAACCTAAAGAAAAGGATAGCTATAGGGGGAGATGTGGCTTAGCCGACCCCACAAGCCCCTTTTGCCATCTTTTTTTTTTTTTTAACAAATTCTTTTAAACATACAATTCCTGAAAATTTTTAAATTCAATTAATAAATGAGATTTGACTCAAAGTCCTCAAATTTCAGCAAGAGATAAATAGCTTACTCAGTTCAGTTCAGTTCAGTCGCTCAGTCGTGTCCGACACTTTGCGACCCCATGAATCGCAGCACACCAGGCCTCCCTGTCCATCACCATCTCCCGGAGTTCAGTCAGACTCACGTCCATCGAGTCAGTGATGCCATCCAGCCATCTCATCCTCGGTTGTCCCCTTCTCCTCCTGCCCCCAATCCCTCCCAGCATCAGAGTCTTTTCCAATGAGTCAACTCTTCGCATGAGGTGGCCAAAGTACTGGAGTTTCAGCTTCAGCATCATTCCTTCCAAGGAAATCCCAGGGCTGATCTCCTTCAGAATGGACTGGTTGGATCTCCTTGCAGTCCAAGGGACTCTCAAGAGTCTTCTCCAACACCACAGTTCAAAAGCATCGATTCTTCGGCGCTCAGCTTTCTTCACAGTCCAACTTTCACATCCATACATGAC
>SJYX01019463.1:122504-178271 GCA_006410675.1 Oreotragus oreotragus
GTTGACTCATTGGAAAAGACTCTGATGCTGGGAGGGATTGGGGGCAGGAGGAGAAGGGGACGACCGAGGATGAGATGGCTGGATGGCATCACGGACTCGATGGACATGAGTCTGAGTGAACTCCGGGTGATGGTGATGAATAAGGAGGCCTGGCGTGCTGCGATTCATGGGGTCGCAGAGAGTCGGAACCAACTGAGTGACTGAACTGAACTGAGTAGGCATTTAATAAATAATTGACAGGTGAATACCATCTACAATAGATATTAATAAGATGGGTATCTGGGGGTGGTAGTTTTTGTGTTTTTTAAAATGTAAGGCTACTCAAGTCAAAAATTCAAATAAATTGAACTCTAGATAAAAGGTAAATTAGGTTAGGTATCCCTCCTCAGAAAAAAGGATAAAAATATCAGCCCAAACTTACCCATACACTTTTTTCTGAAAATCTTTATAAACTGCATGTACGCTAATCATATTTCCCTGTACACAACAGAAAACTATTCAGTAAGCTCTTACTTTAAATGATGCAAGCCTATTCATGGGGTTTTGCTTTGTAAATAACACACTTCATTTCTATAAGTGAAGAAATAGTTTAGATACTTAAAACTCCTCAAACTTTGGAGGGGAAATAATTTGGAGTAAAAAGCAAGGAAAGACACAATATTTCTGTTTGTAAAATTGGTTTATTTACAATTTGGTATTTTAAAATTATATTTGGAATTTTAATTTTTATATATCTCTTTGGCAGGCATTCTGTTTCTTAAATAGGGAGGCAAAGAAGAGGAAACCTGAGTAAGTTTGAATTTAAGAGATTTACCTGCTGCTAGTCAAATTTAACTTTTAATCCCTGAGATTTAGTGAAGAGTCAAAAATATCTTCATACATTCATATGTAAACGCATATGTTAAGAACAATAAAGATAAAGCCATTATAATTGATCTCCCCGCATACGGCAATGAGATGTCCCGCTTTCTTAAATTAACTGAAGGGTGTGCTGACAGTGTGTTTAGCTATTGGATATACCAAGAGACTAAGCTACCCTCGTCCTCAGTTTCATCTTGCTTTTTCTTTGTAGTTTCTCCCCTTTTAAAAAATATTCTTGGAAACTGATACACAATTTATTCAAATAATAGAAATGCCCACTGCTAGCTCAAATTTTCTCCCCTTTCTAACTTTTTGGTTGTGATGTACACTTAGGGATTTTCCTTTATTGTCCGAGAGCAAAGTTCTTTATCTGATTGCAACCTGAGGCCCAGTTTTTTTGCAGTCACTTTGGAGCAAGTCACTTCTATCAAATTAGGGTAATTACAGTTCAGAGGGATGAAAACGGCTAAAGTGATGCTCATATACCACCATGAGATCCGGGAGGCTTTCTTCATAAAGAGCATACCAGCAGCTCTGGGACACGAGAGTTATCACATGTCTTGCTGCTCCCTTCTATAGATGCTAGTCAATACTCCTAGAACGTCAGGTTCCTCAGAGGAATATCAGTTTAGCTTGCTCATTAAACGTCCTTCAGATGCAAAGGAATGGCAGTTATGTTTCTTCTTCCCATATACACGAAATGTAGCACAGATATTAAGCACAGCAAAACACTAAGTCAAAGACAAACCAAATAAACCAAATCCTTTGCAGTAAGATGCAATTTTCTTATGTATGTGTAATGCGCTGGCAAGTCATTTTTCATTTTGGAAGGTGTTAAGCATCACTCATGACAAGTGTTTATTTGCCTAATCGCCAAAAGGAAATGCAGTGTAATTCAAACTTTTTAAAAATAGCAATGAAACAAAGTCACAAATACCCTTTTTTCAAATCTCTCTCAACAGTTCTTTTTCCAAAACAGAAAATAAACTAATTTCTCTTGCTCTAAAAGATCAATACCAATGCCAGCTAGGAACACCCTTCAGCGCTAGTCTGAAGACAACTTTGAGGTTCCAAGAATATTTGTGTATTTATTCCAAAAGGGAAAAGATTACAGAAATTCAAATAAAAAGTAGCATACGTCAATCTAAGAAAGAACTTTGAGAAGATCTGATGATAGAGAATGTACAAGAGCTATCATCTGCTCTGTCAAATCTGGACAATATTTTAAACTGTAGCTTTAGCATCAACTTTCATTTTCATACATAATGCACATCTCTTAAAAATTTGTAATCAAATATACTGGGCTTCTTGGTTGGTTGGTATTTTTTCACTGGGTAAGAACTCTGAGAAACAAGAGAAGCAATTATGGAAGTCCATGGCCTAGGCTGTGATAAGACCAAGTCTGGGGCTGGAAACTCCTATCGCATGCCCTTGTTTTCAGCATAGCCCCCTTCTGCTGCAGGAAGCAGTAGTTCCTCTGCTGTTGCTGGCAGGACGGGTGTAAGTAAAAATGTGAGGTAGTTCTTTCCACAAGAGGGAAATATTTGTCTACATAATAACCCTGCAATGTCTGACAAATTACCGCAGCATCTGCTCACTGTTATCCGTGAGTAAACTCTCCGCTTGGTATCAACTTGACAAATCACGACCTAGCTGCACTGCAGTTCACAGGCCTTATTTTCTGATCCAATCATGACTAGAGGAGCCACTAAAAACTCCCAAAAATGTGAACCCAAGAGACCACGAGGACAAGAACTGCAAAAGCACAAGCATTAAAAAAATATATAGGGGAGCTGGTGAGAGCACATCAAGAATAATTTACCAGGACTTCAAGGACAGGGAAGAATGAAGACCCGTGGGAAATAATTTCGACTCTGCTCCCAAGGCCCTGGAAATTAAAAAGAAATTAAAAAACACACACACACGCAAACAAGATGCTAAATATAAGATAGAGAATATGGAGAATATAGCAGAGGCTCACAAAAACACTAAAGGTAAAAGAACAGAATACACTGAGAAAAAGCAAGAGCGACCTAACCAAAACTCCAGCCTTTCTGACTTGGCCTTTGTACGTTTATATGGAACTAATAAAAAAAAATAACTGGTGAGCGCTGAAAAATATTTGTATTCTAAACTCTCTCCAGGCTACCAGACCAAGACTAACACCAGAAATAGATCAGGAGTAAAATTACAGTTAGAAAAGGGGAGAAAAGTAAGGTAGGACATTAAAATTTTATTCTGAAATTATCTCTGGCCACGACAATAAAATTGAACAAATAGTCACTGAACAGTCTTACTCCTGTCATCAGCTGTACAATACATACAGTATCATAGAACTGGCCACTAGGATTAAAATCCACTAGAACATATTTCATGTTAAGTGGCGACAGCAGCATCTCACAGAAATTTTTACATACATATATACACAATCCACATTCAACCATTTTCACATATTTTCAGTACACACAGTTGCAGCATATTACAGTCACGTGTCTAAGTTGTTGCTCGATAGAAACCCAAGCCACTGCCTAGACATAACTGTAGCAGTTGAGCTGAGTATAATTACAATTAATTTTATCTATTCCATAGCAGAGATGTACAAGCCCCTAAGAAACAGAGTTCACAAATACTTTTTTTTTTAATGCTACCACAGCATTATGTTGGGCAATATTAAAACCTTTACCAACCAAATCAGTTTAAGTCTTCTGCTTACCAGAATATTCTTGATGAAAAAAAATTACAAAAATGAATGCTCTCTTGAAAATAATTCACACTTTGAAGATTCCAATATGGCCCAATGCTACTGATGCCTAAAGTGTTTCCTAACATCCTGATGGAGTCCTTCCACATGACTCCAAACCACCTAGGAAGTTTAAAAGTGGCTTAAGTGCCTTGCACCCAAATTGTAAAAATCCCTGGCCATCCTTACTAGAGCCAGGCATATATAAAAGGAATGCACTTTGGTTCATACCAAATGCCCTGGGATTAATCACACTATAAAATTAAATGGTTTGAGGTAAATTTTTACAAATACAGTCGATTTTTGTCTAGTGTTAGCATAACAAAAAAAAAATATCATTTAAAAAATCAGTTTGATGTTAAGATACAACAAAGACCATCTTTAACCCCTTAAACATAGGAATTCCATGTGTAACTAACCAGTGGTGACCTTTTTTGGTGCCTGACGATGATTTACGCCTTATGGTTTCTATTAAGGCCAGTAAGTATCTGGATGTTTAAGACAGATGTCTCTTTGCAGAGGTGGGTTCCATTCTTACTGCCTAGTATTCAAAGAGTTAAAGAGGCCGAAAAATGCATGCCCTACAACATGGCATTCAGAACAAAAGGCACATTGTTATCACTAAGGGCACAATTTCTCCTCTACTGTTAATCTACACTGTCTTGCATCACCGTTGTAGCAATATACGTAAGTGGTAATGCACGCTCTGGGGGTGCGAGAAACGGAGCCCGATGAGACCACAACCAAAGACCAGACCCCACTGTGCTCTTCCTGAATCTGAAAACAGCTCAGACATCCCTAGACAATGGTAACCTGTGAGACCAAGGACTGTTTCCAAGCCAACTCCTAGTAGCCTATCAGAGCCCTTCATTGATTTATGTTTCAAAATCACAACGATGCAACATTTGTCTTTTTCTTTGACATTATAATTAAGCTAGACTTAAAAAGCAGCTCTATCACTAAACACTGAACGTGGTGGCTCTTTGTGAATAAGGGAAATTTCACTGTATTTAGGAGGTGCAGGGAAGGGGAGCCCCATAGTGCTGCACATTTTAGTTTGGCTTAGAAGTTTCCGGTTACATTTGTGAATAAAGATAGTCACAAATGCACTGCTGGCATCTTAAGAACCAGTTCTGTGTGGTGGGGGAGGAGACAAGCAGTATTAGTTTATAATTTTTAACATGGATAATCATTCTATAGGGAAATTCATATTAATGGCAGGCTCAGGTTCATCTCTTTCAGTGAAAAGCTTGCGTGGATAAGGCAGAAGAGGAGCATTGCAAGGGGAAAATAGCCTTTATGTTTCTGTTTGTTTTAATGACCTACAGACGCTAACCATCATTAAGAGGCTTATGGTTCTATAATGCCACCGCAAGTCTTACACTTCTTATGCCTTTGAGCCAAAATTTCAATAATACACAATCTTTAAATTCTATAAGCCACTGACTGATCACATGAGCATCATTTAAAATGCAACTAACATTATTGCACTTCCACAGATTACACAGAAATGTGTACAACAGGCTAAAGAATTTGACTAGGGGAAAAGAAGCTATAATTTCTAAATACAGAAGTATAAATTAATTTATCAGTGACACCCTTAAATAGTAAAGCAAATATCAACACCACTACCTTATTAATAAACTAATCTTATTACTGACTTTTTGGCAAATATCTGTAGTATTTCCTGAGCATTTTTCTCCACCATCAACTGACAAAGCCTCGAAGATAAGTAAAGTGTTTTGTTCAAAACTACTCTTCTTTTTTAAAGCAAGAGAAACTGTAGGATTAATATTAAAAGAACTTAACCGGAAACTTTCTTGGCCTCACTGGGGACCATGCTTTAAGTACTTGTAAATCAATTTACAGGCAATCCATACAATAATATCTGTGTATATAAAAGAGTATTTATCCTATTTTATACTACCCAAACCTATTGTCCAAACAGGCAGAAATCTTTCTATATTAAATTGCACATAACTAAATTTTTTTCCACGTGCCTTGAAATTGATATGTATCACTGCTTATACATTAGTGATAAAATACTGAAATTTTCACTGTGAAAATAATTATTATTCAGAGGAGAAAATATTCTTTTTACCTAACTCTCAAGAGTTACTTTTCCAGGTAAAGTGTCATTCCCACAAAAACAATCAAGTGCAATCCAAACAAACGAAAGTAAAATAAAACAGAGGAATGCAATATGTCTACGGTTCTTCTAATGATGCATAGAGTAAGTCAAACCATTTAACTTGAGGCTGAACTTTTCCTCCTTAGAATTTGTTAAAATTGGCCTTGCTGGACAAGGACAACTGATGTCTGTTGATGAAGAGGATTTTCAACCCTCTCTTTTTAAAGAGGTGATGTTTTCCCAGGCTAAAAGAACCTTACTGTGGCACCTGAAGTGTGAACGCACTCGAGTCTGCTAAACTGTCTTTGGAACTATGGAAATCCCCACCTTAAGTAGCTAGGCTGTTCTTTTTTAAATTGGAATATGAAAAAGATGGTCATAATCACAGCTAAAAATGTCTCTTTCCTGTATTAACAGTCTGGGATATGTATTTGAAGGAAGGAAAAGAAATTAGATGCAAGCAACAGATGTGTGGTGAAGAGGAACAGCGGGGAGAAAAGCAAAGAGAAGAACAGTTAGTTCATGGAATACATTTCTAATTTTAGGCGCAAAACCAAATTCTGTTAAACGAGACCTCTTTGCACAACAGCTCGCTGATCACATTGGAGAATTTGGAGGGATACACGTGTTTCCATTCATCCACCAGGTCTGCTTGGCTGGCCTTTAGAACGTCAAAATGCTAACTGGGCATTGCAACTGTGGGGATTTTGTCTCTGAGCACTATTTCAGGGGAAAAAAACCTCTAAGGTGCAGTTTTTCTTACAATACCATTTTCGTCCTGACCATCCTCCTCCCACCATCACTACCACCCAGCTAACTTATGGAGAACGAAGCAGGACATGCTGCACCTGTGCGTGAACCTGGAGTGTGGAGAGAGAAGGGCTTGGGGCAGGGGGCAGCCTTCAGAGGCAGTCACCTTGGGGAGAATACAGTATGAACCATGAAGACATAGTGAATGTCTTTGACACCAATCGGTAGATGCGCGGCAGTCACGACGTGATCAATGGCCTGCCACTGATGTTTATTACTCTGCCACACTAATTACAGTAAGGCTCATCGTACTTTTAGAACACAGAAACAGTTTCAGAAAGTATAAAAACTTAAAGCATCGTCCCCATGTATTTTATAAAACAAAACAAACAACCTTCTTACATTAAAACAAGTGCCAAAAAGATACAAATGAGTCGAGTTATTGAGCAAATAAAAACAGGTCTGAGCTACTCTTTTTCAACCCAATAAGGCTCAGCAATGTCGAATCTTTCAGAATTACCAGCATCGGGGTGGGGGGCTCAGCTCAGCTAACCAGTTTTGGCAATACTGTCCTCTGCTGAATATTCCCATTGGCATCTGTCATCTGTGCCAGATTAGTCCTCAGTTTGGAAGCTGAGCTGGAAGGTGGAGGTAACTTGGAAATGGATGTGATAGCACCAGTGCTCTCGGTGATCCTCTTCACAGACGTCTTCTCCCCCGTCGGAGGCTTTGGCAGCCGCCTCCTCAGCCAGGGGTGCCGCAAAGCCTGGCCAGGGGTCATGCGCACTGCAGGATCCCATTCTAAACACTGTTTTAAGAAGTCAAGGAAGAGGGGATCGTCACACCCCTTCAGTGCATTCCCCCACTCTCTGCTCTCAGGTGGGCCCCTCAGTTTCCCTCTCCGGGAACGGCCACCATTGAGAACCACAGAGCCGTCCGAGAGAGTCGTGACAGTGCAGTAACGAGGATAACCCTTGGAGCTCACAAAATTTTTGGCTCGTTTGGATGCATCGAGCAGTTTCTGGGAGGGCATGCCCAGCAGTTCAATCATACAGGCCAGCTGGTCCCCTTCATCCTCCCCAGGCAAGAGGGGGTAACCAGTCAGGAGCTCTGCAAGGATGCAGCCCAGGCTCCACATGTCGATGGGCATGCCATACCTGGCGCCGAGGATCACTTCCGGGGCCCGGTAGAAACGGGATTGGATGTATGTGTAGACCCGCTGGTGCTCGTAACAACTGGAGCCAAAATCTATCACTTTAATCCCGCTTCTACCCTGCTGCTTCAATAAAATGTTCTCGGGCTTCAAGTCACAGTGAATTATCCTGTTTCTGTGCAAAGCGTCCAGGCACTGCAGGATGGAGTGGGCGAACTTGCGGACCAGAGGCAGACTGAAGCCCTGGAACTTGTTCTTCTTGATGAGCTCATAGAGGTTCATGCTGAGCAGCTCGAATGTCATGCAGATGTGGTTGCGGAAGGTGAAGTTCTCCAGCATGTGGATGACGTTCATGGTGTTGTCCTTGTCCTGCTTGCGCAGATGCTCCAGGATGCGGATCTCCTCGGCCGCCTGCCGGTGGAAGCGCTTCTCGTTCCGCACCATCTTCAGGGCCACGTGCTGGTGGACTTTGTGGTCGTAGGCCTTGACCACCTGCCCAAAGCTCCCCTTCCCGATGACCTTGAGGACCTCGTACCTGTAAGCCACGTGATCGTGGGGCACCTGCACGTAGGATCCCTGGTCGTCATCGTAGCCACCGTTGTTGGGCCCGCCCGTCATGCCCTGGCGCTTCTTTGCATTTGGACCCAAGAAGTATATTTCAGGGTAGCTGAAAATCTCATGGTGTTCAAAGCTGGTTAGTTTTTGCATGTATTGCTTCATCGCTTGCTCAGGTGTCATGGGGGTGGCTTTCACCTTCCCCATGCCTTCCAGAGACTTCAGAGAGGTGGAACTCCCCTGCCGTCTGTGGATGCTCTCCAACTGCCGCTCTGGCACCACAGGCAACCCCGTTTTGCCCACCGTGGTGAGCCCATTGGGTTGTGTCGTGAGCACTGTCCGCTTGTTACTGTTATCCTCAAACAGCTGCTGAACCTGGATCTGTCCGTGGCTGCTGACGTGTAGGTGGTCATTCATTGTGTGCTTACTGCCGCCAAGCTGGAATTCAGAGAGGGAACATCAATGGAACAGAAGCGGTTTGTTCAAAAGGGCTATTATATAAGTTGGCTCCCACCCCCACCTTTACGAATGTACAGTCGGTATCAGGTTTCTTGAAAGGAAAGAGCTGTGCACACAGCAGGGACCTCACCAACACTGCCACAGGGAGAGTGGACGTCATGATGCAGATAGCCTCAGACAAAGGCAGAAGAGGCTGAGGGGCGGGGGATGGCTATGAAACTAGAGATCTGGAAAAAAAGAAAGGACTCCAGAACTGCTGCACCTAACGAAGAGTTTGCTGTACATGTTTTCAGGGTCCTGAGAGTAAGTTCTCAGTGGAGGCAGAGATCAGGTTTCTTGGTCATCATTCTCTACCTCATATTTAGCACAGGCACTGTGCTATCATAGACATTCCATTCAACCCATACTTGACATCAAGATGAAAGGATACAGAAAGTGCATGAACACGTCAGCACTCGACTGGCTCTCCCGCCCCCGGATTACAATTTTTTCACACTTCACTTAGTAGCTTCTTTATTACCATGAGGGCAGGGGCCAGGTCAGTCTCGTTCACTACTCCATCTCTGGCATTTAGCTCTATTCTGAGAGCACTGCTATCTTCATTCTTGGTCTTCTCCACTACTTGCAAATCAAACTAATTACACCTAGGAAAGTACATGATCCAGAAGCAGAGAATTGTACTTTTAGGCTGGAAAAGATTCCCATGTAGATATGCACCATAGTATCTTGTAAACCCCAAACCTATTTTAAGTCTCTGGGCTGTGCTGACTGTGATGACCATTTAAGGCCATCCAGCCCAACAATCCAACCGCCACACTCGGGCCTTCCTTTGGTCAATGGCTTGGCTCTCTCAAAACATGTATTTCTCCCCGCTGCTGGGATACTCAGCTTTCCAACAAGGAATACAATGTAGTGATTTCTATTTCAGGAACACAAGCCATCCCTGAACATTCCTGCATGAACAGAGGTGATGGCATAAGCCAGGGGGCCCCAGCCTTCCTACAGAGAATCTACTTGGGATTTCTCTCAAGCATTATTATGGCCAAGAGTTGAGGGGTGGAAGAAAACTAACAGCCAGGATCCCCTCCCAGTTAGGAATTCTTGCCAGCCTCAGACAATAACTCACAAGTCTTAAAAGCATCTCAGCAGGTGATTTTTTTTAATATGAAAGCTTAAAGATCAACTTGCTGTTTGCAGTCCATCTCATTCATTCAGTGTTCTATGAGGTCTAGCCACACAGCCCTGCAGGAGTATACAGTCAATTAGCTGAAGTCCTCAACTTTCAGTTTTTCCCATCATCTCCTAAACCTATCTCTTGGGCTTTACATGTCACTAAATGCATAGAAGTGCTCTATGTAATATCATAATTCAAGAAATGGTTTCGGACTACCTAGATTACAGAATAGAAGGCAATGGCACCCCACTCCAGTACTCTTGCCTAGAAAATCCCAAGGGTGGAGGAGCCTGGTAGGCTGCAGTCCATGGGGTCACAAAGAGTCGGACACGACTGAGCGACTTCACTTTCAATTTTCACTTTCATGCTTTGGAGAAGGAAATGGCAACCCACTTCAGTGTTCTTGCCTGGAGAATCCCAGGGACGGGGGAGCCTGGTAGGCTGCCGTCTATGGGGGTCGCAGAGTCGGACACGACTGAAGCGACTTAGCAGCTTAGCAGCAGGAGATTACAAAATGAAATTCCAAGCTCATCTTATTAGGAGTCCAAGACCTTCAAATTTTCTTTAACTGATGCACTATCTGAGGCATGTGCTTTCTCTGCAATCTTCTAAAACAAAGGAGAATACAGTTCAGCACTTGGGCCTGTCTGAGGTGTGACTTCATTGACTAAGGGATTTTACTTCTTAGATTTCTACAAAACTTCTAGCTGAACCCTTCTACTAAACTCACAGATGGTATTCTATGCTAAATGAATTAATCTTCTGTCAGTGTAGCTAGACAAGTTATTTTATCCTCATTCTTGGCCAAAAGCAAAGCAGTTCATAAAAATGAATTAGGGAAGTCCTAGATGTATATATAATAGTACAGGCTTGTCCAGTGCTTTTTGTCCAAGCCTCACTCTCTGTACCTCTCCTCCTCCTGACTGTGGTCTTTCAAGTACCAGGAATCAAAGGACCTGAAATTAGAAATATATCTCTCCTAGAGAACCATTCTCTTCAGGGTAGCCTGGAGAGATTTCAGAAGAAAAACCAACATTATCAGTATACACAGTACAAAAGCATGAGGCTTCACTGGGGACAAAATTGACCTTGGAGCTATAGGAAGTTCTAAAAAGAGGGCAAAGTAAAACATTCTGAGCTTCAGAAACCGACTTCAGTTTTTACAATAGCAATTTTAATGTTCTGCATAATTTAAAATACCATCACAAAAGCTGAGTGACTAGAACTAGAGTTTGCCAATTAATTGGATGACCTCGGTCTCTCCCAGCTACCTTCTCTTGGTCTCCTCCACAGGAGCAATCAAGGAGGGTTCCAGGGTTCCCCCAGGGTTCAAGCCTCAAGTTGCTCGTGGCTTTTTACTCCCAGAACACCTCCAGCTTAGACAAGCCCAATCCATGACTCCTGAACTCAAGACTCACCTGTGTCCAACTACAGATCAGCTGCCTTCCTCATGGGTTTCCACTCAAACCACTTCTTCCTCCCATAACCCTGAGTTTCTGACCAAGAAAAGGCTGTGCTGCTGTGCTCAGTTGTGGCAAACTCTTTGCGACCCCATGGACTGTAGCCCAACAGGCTCCAATGTCCGTGGGATTTTTCAGGCAAGAATACTGGAGTGGGTGGCCATTTCCTTCTACAGGGTATCTTCCCCACAGAGGATCAAATCTGGGTCTCTTGCATTGGCAGGCAGATTCTTTACCTACTGAGTCACCCACCCGAATAGTCACTCAGTCCATCTCCACATCTCCTGTACCTTCCCAAGTCACCATGGAGACTCATTGTCATTTCTAACTGACCCACTCCCCTCCAGCCATGCTATCCCACCTGGCGTTCTTGTGTCTTTTACTGGGACAACGGAAGCAGCTTCCTCACGTGACCTTTTGCTTCCAAGCCTAGACTTCACCGTCTCTTCTCTCCATTATGTTTCTGGAGTTACCACTGAAAATGTCACTCACACTGCCCTTGACTTTGCTTAAGGCTCATGTGGGCACGCCATTTCCATAAAGAACTCAAGAACTTACAGGCAAGAACATAAGGTTCTAAAATGCTGAGCCTAAATGACCTGAGTCTTTCCAGTGTCACCTACCACTGTCACACTCTCTCTGAGAATAATAAGCTGGATTCCCTACGACCCACGGAGGCATCACACTCTCTTTTATATTCCTCTCTTTTCGGTGAGGTCATGTTTCATAATGGTTAGGTGTTCAGGGGTTTTCAACTAGACACAAGGGAAATGAATCTCAGCTCTACCGCTTCAAACTATATGACATTGGGCAATTAATGTCTCTGAACTTCAGGGCCCTTATCGGTATAAAGAGGGTAACAAGCTGCCTCATTAGGGGTGTTAGGAGGGTTAAACAAGGTAAAAGGCATAGTGTGCTTAGTATAGTAGTGAGTAAGCAGACAATACTTTGCAAACTAAGGTCCGTCTAGTCAAGGCTATGGTTTTTCCAGTGGTCATGTATGAATGTGAGAGTTGGGACTGTGAAGAAAGCTGAGCGCCGAAGAATTGATGCTTTTGGACTGTGGTGTTGGAGAAGACTCTTGAGAGTCCCTTGGACTGCAAGGAGATCCAACCTGTCCATTATGAAGGAGATCAGCCCTGGGATTTCCTTGGAAGGACTGATGGTGAAGCTGAAACTCCAAGACTTTGGCCACCTGATGTGAAGAACTGACTCATTTGAAAAGACCCTGATGCTGGGAAAGATTGAGGGCAGGAGGAGAAGGGGACGACAGAGGATGAGATGGTTGGATGGCATCATCAACTCAGTGGACATGAGTTTGGGTGGACTCCGGGAGTTGGTGATGGACAGGGAGGCCTGGTGTGCTGCAGTTCATGGGGTTGCAAAGAGTCAAACACGACTGTGCAACTGAATTGAACTGAAAGGACAGCTAGAACTATCGTCCTTTCCAAGTCCTGCTTGAAATCTCCTTGCTAACGTGGGCTATGTGGACAACTCCTACTCACCCTTCAAGGCCAGTTCAACTCTCACCTCCTCTTTGAAAAGGTCCCTTTCCCTTCCAGCGTGCTTACAGAGCACTGATATATTAATACTTATTTCATTTCACACCTGTTTTCACATCTGATACACCAACCAGGATGTGAGCAGTTCCAGGGTGGGGTCACCTCTTATCTTTTTAAATCCTTTCTGACATAAATCCAAACATACAGTAAGCACTCAATTTCTGCTGAATCGAAGAATGTATGTCAGCAACTCCTTTTTAACTCTCACCTCTTTGAGTTATTCTTGACAACTACTTTTATACCTTCATAAGAAAGCATGAAGTTAACACCCAGGGAATCAAGACTTGTTGCTGGTGACTCAAGTCACAAAATGTTAGGACTGCAATACATAAGCAGAGACATGGAGGCAAGGACATCCCGTTAAAAGAATAATAGCATCAACTAAATACCTAAAAGTGACATGTGGAATCTTAAAAACTTTCCAGATGTTAAGGAAATTCATTTGAGGGGCTCCAGTAAAGGAGGATATTGCCTTAAAAACCATAGGAATCTACAATCACAATCTGTGTCAGAAGCACAATTAACTGTTCTACAAAAAGGGGGAAAAAATCCTAGAAATGCCAAAACATTTCCAGAATACATAGGCCACGACTATACCATAAACTTAGGGATGTTTAAAACCTCTTACTTGCTTTTTCCTTTTTTGCCAATGCCTATCTCGCACAATGCCTGCTGAATTTAAAAATAACACAGTGAGTGGATGTAATTGTTAGATACCTAAAATGTATGGATTAAAGCAGAGATACCTAAAAAAGCCTTCTTTGACCATGAAACATTTTTTGCACTAAAAATTATATAAGAACAATAGTCTAGCCAATTTGGTAGTTTTAATCTCTTCCAAAAATAAAAGAGAAAATCACACATACTTCCCTGTGTTAACATTTCTGGGAGTTTTAAAATTTCACTGGAGTCATCTTAGAAATGCTATATAGTGTTATGGGAATAAAACTGAGTTCAGAAAGATCAGAATTTTAGCTCCTCCTCAAATACTGATGGTCTGTGTGGCCCTGAGTCAAATGTCTACTTTTCTTCTACCAAACTCTATTTTTTAAAATGGGACTATTCATTCTTCAACTCCAATTATTTTACAACAGTAAAACTGGTAACTAAGAGTGCTTTAAACATTAAGCAGTTATAAAAGTGATACAATACTAATATTTCAGAATTTTTAAAATAAGCAAATTAATATCCCCCATAAAACATTACAAAGAAAAACTATTAAGAATCAGAATAGTTACTAGGTATGCGTTTAGGACCAAAAGAGATAAACAAAACGACTAACGTACAAGATATCCATGGAGACAAGGAACAAGAGGGCAATGCACCAGATAAATTCCAAAATTTATAATTCTCATAGTCATATATTTATTTACCTACTACATCACTCACAAGGGAAAACATAGGCAAACACTAGTTTCTTCTTCATAATGCTTCCCCTACTCAATCATTAATAGCTATTTGTAGTTGTAACTTTTAAAAATTTCAAAGACATAGAAACATGGATCTTTAAGGTTTGTGCATTTATAAAGAAACCAGTTCAATTTCCTAGAATTTAGCAGTCAAGCAGTATGTAAAGCTGGACTCAGGAGGGCCTGGGCTTTAGCTCCAGCTTTCACTGAACCAGCTCAGGCATCTCGACCAAACCAGTTAACTTGTCTGCTCTCCTCATCCAAAAAATGAAGGAGTAGAACCAGATAAAACCCCGTGGTCCTTTTACCCACCCATTTGAAGAAGTCTGCAATATTGTGTAAATAAAATCAAAACTAAACAACAACTAGAACCGAAATTCATACTTTCAAAACCAAGCTTCTAATCAATGGCACACTGAAGTTTTAGGTGAATCAAATAGATACCACAGTAAAATATAAGCACTATCATTAGGAGAGCTGAGAAGCACCCACATATCTTTTCATTTCTGGTCTCCCACAGACTACTCCGCTAGCAGTCACCTTTCATTTTCCATCATCTTATACACATTTCATTTGCAAAGAGGTTCTGATCAAGCAAAGCCCACTCTTAAAAAACCAGAATCCAGATGCAAACCAAGTAGTATGTCGTTTCCAGGTCACACCAAGTCATGTGATTACATTCAGACATGGAAAAAAACTGGATGTTATACTTTCCAAGTTGTCAGATGATTCCAAACCAAACAAACAAACTGAAACACCTAAAACCCAATGGCAATTTCTCAACTAAAACAGGACGGTGCCAAGAACACGCAGAATCAGCAGTCCACTGATTCGCTTCCATCAACCACAGCCCCAACAGAGTGGTTAACTTCTGTGCAGTGAATTCTTAGCCCCTGGGTCTAGATGTGTCATGAGAAACAGAGAGGGAGAGAGAGAAAGAAGATTTAACAAGAAAACATTTTCCTGTGGAACTGTACACAGATGTTCAGGTCTAACAGAAAACATTCCACTTTGGCCATTCCCTCACAAATTCTCCCCTGATAAACAAGCTTCCGCATAGCACATGACCCTCAGAGCTACCCCTCCGTAGGCTAGAAATGGCCTTTTCTACAAGAACTTAACTTTCACTTGGCAAACAAAGCCATATCCCTAGCAAGCGCCCCTCATTTAGCACCATCTTAGGCGTTTCCTCTGAAAGATCCAGAGGAATATGTAAACAAGACCCTGGAAACCATCACCTCCTCCGGTGCACAGCTCTGCTGGGCTGTCAGCCACCATCCAAGGGCTCTCTTTGGGACTGAGAAAAGAGGTACACGCTGAAGTCAAGTCCAGCTTGCCGATCTCTGCAGCCACGGGTCTGGTGCTGGGCTCTCACCTCCCTCTTGGCCCTGTCAAGTGTCCTGCCCTTCCCACCTCCCTGGGAAGCAAAGCTGGCCCTTTCCTTCTGAATACCCAACTGCAGTAACCTACAGGGGTGGCTTGTTTTGACTGCAGCTGCGGCTCTTATTTTTGTTAATGTTAATTACAATTTCTGCTACGCTCAAACCTGTAGCACTCATAAAGCATGCTTCCACACGCGGGGACAACTGGCGGTGCTCCCTGCTGGCTGAGGCCAGGCCTGCGAGGCTCTTTGGGGGATCTATTTTCCGGGCAGGACAGCCGGGCTGACCCTAACACAGATCTATTTCTATAAATATCCACTACCCAACTTGGTGGCGGAGGGGGAGGGATGTTTATCGGGTCAGGGAAAGGAGCTCGAGGAAGCAAGGACGGGAAAAAAAAAAAAAAAGAGGGGAAAAAGAGCCGGAGGAAGTTCGAAGGAAGAGGAGCGCAGGGGTGGGCGGGCTCCGGAGGGGAAGTGAGGGGCCAGTGCCACGAATCCTCCTTTGTGGCTGCAGCTTTGGGCTCGCCCAAGTTCCAGAGGGCGGCGTCCCGGAGAGGCCACTGGCCAGGGGCGTGGAGACACTCGCACTTCGACCTCTCTCCCCTCTCCCGGCTGCAGAAGCTCCCAAGTCCGGGTGCTGGTGCCCCGGGCCCCTCTCCCGCCCCTCGTTCCCCTCCCAGCCGCCCACGGGCTGGGTCTCACCGTGTGGGCTGCGGTGGCAGCGTTGCTGGCTCGGAGAGGCGGCAGGGCGATGGGGGAGGGCGGGCCGGTCCCCACTCCGCTCCGGGGAGCCCCCGCACCAAGCCCCGGGGAAACCTGAAGCTGGCGGACGGCGCTGTCCCCTCCTCGGCCTGGCAGCCACGGGCGGGAGGAGACAAAAGAGGGTCAAGGGGGAGAAAGTCACTGGGACCCCGTGGCCCCGCCCCGCCCCACCCCACCCCTCCAGGCTGCGGAGCCCGCTCTCCCCCGGGCCGAGCCAGGGACCTTGAGTGCGAGCGCCCGGGGGGCGGCGGGAGGCCTGGGACGCAGAAACCCGGCGCGCCAGCGGGCGGGGCTCCGGCGGCTGCAAAGTTAAGTAGGGCTCCCCGCGCGCGAGCGAGTTCGCGACCCCGCCAGGGAGCCGGGCTGAGCCAGGCCAGCGGTCCACTCTGCGGGCGGCTGTAGGCCCGGAGCGGGACTGGACTGCCGACCCGGGCGCCGCCGCATCGCCGAGCCCCAGACTGGGGAGGTCAGGAACGGCTCCAGTCCAGCCGGAGGGCTCCGCTCCGAGGAGCCTCGAGGCCCGCGTGTTAACAATGAGCCGAGGCGAGGGCGCGCCGTCCACCCGGGGAACCCCGCGCCGCCCAGCCGCGGCGCAGACTTTGTTCGAGGTCCTGCTGGCAGCGGGCGCCGGCGCCACGAGGGCTGGCCCGGGGGCCGGCGGGGGCAGCGGAGCCCGGGCCTCCTTACCGGTCGGGTAGGCGGCGGGAGCGGCGGCCGAAGGTTTCCTGGTTAACATGGCCGCTGGAGAAGAAAATGCATCTCAAGGCTGCCGTCTCCGCCGCCGCCGCCGCCCGTCCTGCTGCTACTTCTCGCGGCCGCCACCGCGGCCGCCCCCTGGTTGCCCCTTTGGCGGATCTCCGGCGCCTCCTCGCCGCCTCGCGTCAGCTACAGTCAGACACACACAGTCCGCTGCATCCCCTCGGCCCGGGCCCGCCGCCGCGAGCCCCCCGCTCTCCTCGCCGCCGCCGCCGCCGCCGCCCTCCTCTTCCTCGGGCGGCCTCAGCACCCTCCGGCCCGTGCACATGCCTCGCCCTCCCCGGCGCGCCGCGGGCCTCCCCGATTCCCTCACATAGGGCGCGGGGGAGCAGCGGGCTGCGCCGCCTGGGCCGACTCGCTCGGGAGCCTCCTCCCGGGCCCGCGCAGGCGCGCCCCCGCGCACACTCGCCGGGAGCCCGCGCGCCGCACGGCCCAGGAGGGCAGCCCCGCCCCCGCTCCCTCCGCCGCCGGGCAGGCCCCGCCCCCGGGCTCCCCCGCCGCCGCCGCGCCACTCACTCCCGCGCCCACCCCTCCCCCACCCAGCCGCCCACCGAAGTCCCTCCCCGCTCGCCCCCGCCCCCAGTCGTCGGCGTAGACACCCCTCCACTCCCCGGAAAACTCTGCAGCCTCCGCTCGCCCTTCGCCTCTCCCTCCGGCCATCTGCACTGCTCCCGTCGGCGCCTCAGCTAACGACCTTCTGCCCTCCCCGGCCTCGTCCTCTCCCCGCCCAGCGCAACCCACCACCGCTTCCCTCCCACCGAAATCACTGCAGAAAAGCCCCCTCCCCTTCCGAGCGCTTTCCCCAAACACGTATGCACTTTCAGCTTGCCGAACCTAATGGCTGCTCACAGACAATACTGCCCGCCCCCCTCCCCGCCTTCCGGGTCCCAATGGCTTAACCACCCCATCGCCCCATCTGATCGTGAAAATAACTTAGTTGTGCGAGGGTCACCTGGCTAAGGTAAGTCTAGCCCCTTTGGAGGGCCGAGCCTTAGCCTGGTGACCCAGAACGTGGGCCAAGGAGGGGGCTGCCCTCCCGCTTCCACCTCCACCTCCACCACACATACTCCCTCCCCGGTTTACTGACACCAAATGACCGCTCTCCAGTCGCTAGGACGAGGGGAGGCAGCGAGGCGCGTGTGGACGGCTGCCGGGGAAGCAGCTGGCTGTGGGTTGCTAGGCAAAAATAAACACCAGAGACACCTCCCATTTCCTTAACAACTCCGAGCCTTTCCCTGCGCGGCCACTGGGAGAGACACACCTTCCCAAGCGATACCTTCAATTCCTCTCCTCCAAAGACACAAAGTCTCTTTCCCTTTCCCGTCCAAGACACGTGGAGAATTTCCCTTTATATTTTGCCATATACAGCCTCTCTTTCCCTTGCAGACGGGAAAACTGCTTGCCCTTCGCACACCCGCCTCGTGTCGTCTGTGGCACAGGCTTTGTGCAAAGGTCACAGGTTTTGTTACTTCAGCGGGAGGGGAGACGAGAAGCGGGAAGCTTGCCTTGCGCTTTTTTCCTAGGATTTGCCTGGTTTCTGAAGTTCTCCTGGGGGACCTGGGTCCGTTAAGTCTGTCCTGGGACTGTGCGGCCGCTGGCCAGATCAAGTGTGCAGGCCTGAGCTAGTGCAGATTCAAATCAGAATGGGGACCCATCCTCTCTACTGTTTGCAAATTGTCATAGCAACCTGTCAGCAACATCACTCTCAGCTTTATGCAAATGCCCCCAAATGGGTGTTTCAAAGTTACAGTGTGACCCTCTCAGAGTCCTCAGGGATCCCACACGGGGCAGCAAGGATTGAGGGCACTGGCAGAGAGAACAGGTGGCAAAGCATAAAATTGTGACTGGTAATATATACCTCAAACGGGTCCTGTCTGTGCCTTCTCTTAATAAAGTAGAACCACACTGAAACAGTCAATCCAGTAATAAGCCTTTACAAAGGAAGATCTGGTCCTGGTCTGGTCCCAGAAGAGGATAGTCCCTTTTGCTTGTCATCACAGGCTATCACGTTCAGATTCACCTGGGGAAACATATTCAGTATTCTCAATGAAAGGAGGTTCCTTAGTAGCAGAGTTGAAGCTAGAACTCATTTTCTGAGTCCCTCTAATCTAACCCTGCACTCTGTTACACTACCTTGACTTTTTAAGAAACCTCACACCTCTTTTCCTTCCTTCCCTTTCAAAACAATTATTTTCATACTGTTTTCCTTTTCTTAGTGAGCCTTCCATACAACTGATGTTCAAATGAAAAACGTGAAGCCAAAAATTCAATTTTAATATAACGTGACACTGTTATTTTACTCAAATAATTATTATACTTCAACAGAAGCTAACTATTTTCTTGCTTTTTCATGAATAAGAAAAACAATAACTGCTAGATGTCATAGTTTGTGGAATCCATGTTAATAATATTAATTTCCACATTAAACATGAGGAAAAGGAACACTGACTTTTTTTCCAGCGAAGGAAAATCACACACACAATGAATCATTAACTTTGATCAAAGAAAAACTGTATGTTTAGAGAATTTTTCCTGGTATATTGCTTGATGACATGACAAGTGCAATTTTCGTTTTTTAATTTTTTGCTTTCTTAAGGAAAATTTGCAAGTAGTCTAATATCTTTCACTATTTTAATTATAAATGCTATATCTTTCAAATCAAAGACTTAAAAGTCATATTCTTATTGACCTCTGAATTAGTATTTACAATTGCTGGGACTTCTCTCATTCTATTTATTATTGATGGTTCCAACCTGTATTAATGGCAAATATAGAAAGATGAACAAATGCACTCCCCAAGTTTTCAAGGAGAATGAACTAGGTGAATTCTAGGAGTTACCCTCAAACTTTATTATTCTAATGCATCATTACTAATTACACTACATTAAACTTTGTATAGAACTCTTTCACAAATACTATCATGTTTAATCATCACAACCAGACCAGAGTTGTATTGATGTTAATAGTAACCAGGACACCAGGGGCTCCATTCAGTTAGTAAGACTCTGCTCTTTGGTTCTTGCCCATTGTAAAAACGTCATCTGCTCTGAATGTTTACAAAATCCAGATTGAAATAACAGGTAGGCAGGGTGAGCTAGAAAGAAACTTTGGGGAATTCAGCCTGGTGTCTCGTAGAAGGGAGTTGATTCTTCACTAGGAAAAGTGCTGATCACAGAGAAAATCGGAAATGTACAAGAACATTGCTGGTTTCAAAACTTATTCACTCACTTAATATCTTTATCCCAGAAACATGTACAAAGAATTTAGTATGTGCTGGGCCTAGAGGACAGGATGAATCATCAGATGTAGTGGGAAAGGCTTCAGTCAGGCAATCTGTTAGGACCTCAATTCTTTTATTGAGTGAACCAATAAGCAGTAAGCACCTAACGTATTTTTGACACTATTGATACTGGAGCTGTACATTTAAATAAAGAGTTCTTGGCTCTGGCCATGGATATTAATAATCATAATCCAGCAGGGGAGATGAGATACTTAATGATGCGATGGGACAGAAATCAAGGCAGGCAGGAGGCACAGTGGTGGTCCATGGGAAGGAATCATGACTTCAGCTTAAGTGGTGACTGGCCTCAAAAGTGCTGTGATGTTAAAGATACTTGGGATGTTGGCAGTCAGACAAGCCAGGCTAGGACATTCTAGGCAGAAGAATAGGATGTGCAGTGGCACCACATAGAAGAAAACATAGTGTCCTTTGGGAGAAGCGTAAGCAGTTCAAAACAGAGGAAGCTGGAAGTGACAGGGAGAGAGAGTTAGTACTACTGTGCTCATAAGGTTAGGGATATTGATGATACATTTGGGGTAAGAATGATCTGAAACTTTACTAGCTATGGAAATGTGAAAACAAAGTACGAAGTCTTTTAAAGGAGCTAACGTAATTCCTAAGGAACTGACTCATTTTGGATAATCTAGACCTGTCAGTTAAGCCTAATGCCCCTTAGAAGGGTACCGTTTACTGACGGTATCATCCCTGTGTCCATCACCAAGGTCCAGAACCATCTAGAGAAGAATATCAAGACCACATGGCCTGAAGTTCAGGAATATTACCTCCTCAGATGGGGCATGGATGTCATAACCAAACGGCCACTGGTATTTGCCTCTGTGGAAATCTGGAAGAAATGTCTGTACCACTACAGAGCTGGTGATCTGAAGTGTCTAAGCAGGTTGGTGGTGTTCTGGTCAGGGTACTTACAGAGCCAGTTTCTTTAGTCCTGGGAAAGGGGGATGCATTTGTGCCCAAGGTGAACTAGGTATCTGGAAAGGCTAGGCATATTATCCAGCATTTCTTAGGGCTGGTTGATCTGCTTTTTTCCCAACTGCATCCTAAGGACAGAGTTAATGTTAAAAAGAAGTAAGCAGAGAACAGAAAAAGCTATATCCTGGATATGGAGAGTGCTGTGCAGGGCCTCTACCTTTGATGCCACCAGGACAAGTGCCAGCAAAGTGGTGCCCAGTGTGTCCAGGAGCTTCAGAGGGATAGGAGGGCCATCACTAGGTAGGGCCCCCAGCAGCAGGCCCCTAGGCCAGGGCAACCCCTGCCACTGGCTCAACTCACAGAGCACTTGCTAGTAGAGTCAGGCACCAGGAGACAGGATCCCCAGGCCACACTGGGAGCTACCAGCCAGAAACAAGCTGATTCCAGGACACCAGCAACCATGCAGGTCCTTGTACCTGGTAAGAAATGAGTAAATAAGAACAGTACAGCAACTCCGAGAGTGACTCTCTCCTGGGAAGTCTGCTGTAAAAGAAACAGTGGTACAGTTCTGCAAGCCAGAGAAGAGTAGGGGACAGGACCTGTAGCTCCAGCTCTTAGGATCTTCAGTGACTCTCTAACCAAAAGTAATGCCATCTAGAAGACGATGCTGCTGCTGCTGCTAAGTCACTTCAGTCGTGTCCAGCTCTGTGCGACCCCATACACGGCAGTCCACCAGGCTCCTCTGTCCCTGGGATTCTCCAGGCAAGAATACAGGTGTGGGTTGCCATTTCCTTCTCCAGGAATCTGAAGCTAGGAAGGGGCTAGTGGGATGGAGTGGGTGCCCAGGGCTGCGATGGGCAGTGCTCCTGGCTTGCCTTAGCACAGACTCAATAAAAACATTTAAATGGTGCACAGTTTAGCTTAGCCTAGGATGGGCTAAGAATGAGCATCCACATTCAAACTTATAAACAATGAAAAGGGATTCTACTCTACTTTACTTCTACAAAAGACCTATAAGAGGACCTGCTTTCCCTAACAGAAAGAAATCCAAAGAGGATTTCCATTTTTACAAAAAAAAAAAAGAAAGAAAGAAAGCAAAAATAAAATCCTTCAACATTTGTTTTGCAATGAGTTCTTAGAGGCATCACACATCCCAAGGAACCAGGGTGACGCCACCAGATTCTTTCCCCTGAAACTGCATCTCAGCACAAAGCCGCCATCGCTTTGAACTTGTCTGCTTTATCTGGATTTACTCTGCTCCTTCGTTAGCAGGGTATGTCCTAAGGTCACTATTTCTCCACTTGATGCCATTTTGGCTTATGAAAGGTTTCAAAGGAATGCTGTACTTTGAATAGTGGGGGGAAACTATATATGTATTATATAATCAATTATCAGCTCTTACTAAATGACAGGCATTGATCTTGGTATTTGGAACAAAGCAAGTAAGATCCTTGCTCCATGGGTCTTGTCTTCTGCTGCAAGGAGGATAACAAGTAATGGACAATACATATATCACATGTCAGAGAGTGAAACTGTACAGAACATGGTGTGAGGTAAGAGGGGACAGAGAAATGGGAGATGGTACTGTTTTACTGAGGATCATCAGTGAAGGCCTCTCTGACAAGATGACATTTTAGCAGACTTGAAAGAAGTACAAAGCATGTGGAAATCTGCAGGCAAAGGGCCCAGCAGATGCACAGGCCCTGGAGTGGAAGTATACTTGGGGCACAGCTAGAGGGCATGTGGCTAGAGTAATGGCATGGGCAAGAGCGAGGAAGTCACAGGGCTAAGGTCAGAGGGACAGCTAAAGCCACATTAAGGAAACTGGATTTTACTTTGAGTTGGGAAAGTAAGGCTTAGATGCTTCAAAAGATAGCAAACCAAACGTGGGAAGTAGGGAGAAGGAGGTTCAAGAAAGAAGGGAGATTGCGTATATATGTACGCATGTGTGCTAAGTCACTTCAGTTGTGTCTGACTCCTTGCAACACTATGGACTGTAACCCACAAAGCTCCTATATCCATGGGATTCTCCAGGCAAGAACACTGGAGTGGGTTGCCATGCCCTCCTCCAGGGAACTTTCCCAACCCAGAGATTGAACCTGAACTTCTTATGTCTCCTGCACTGGAAGGTGGGTTCTCTACTACTAGCACCACCTATAATTGTGATGTGTTGTTGTGTGGCAGATACCAACACAACACTGCAAAGCAATTATCCTTCAATTAAAAAAAAAAAAAGGTGCGGGAGGTTAGAACCCAGCCCTCTCCCCCTTTATTTTTCATTCAAACTCAATGTATATGCATTTTGACACTTTTCCTAGTTCACACTGGGCTAAGCACCGTGGAGACAATGACCAAACATGTCACAGTCTCTACCCTTTAAGTCTAGTTTGGGAGAAAACTTATGCTCCAGGAAACTCTTCAATCCCACAATGAAGACCACATGTTGCGTGTTTTCCTTCTACTCCTCAGATCCACTCTTCCCACCCTACTCTGTGCCATGGGGGGCTTTACAGACAGCATCAGTGGGGCACAGCTAGAGGGCATGTGGCTAGAGTAGTGGCATGGGCAAGAGCGAGGAAGTCACAGGGCTGAGGTCAGAGGGACAGCTAAAGCCACATACCCACTGGCTCTCATACCCACTGGCTTCCAGCTGGATTTAGCTGATGGAAAGTTCTGGCAAGAGACCCAAGGCTCAGGACAATGAGGTCAAGCTCTTGATCTTCCTGTCTTCCTGCAATGACAGCTTGTCACAGACTGGCCAGGTTCCTTGGCCTCAGCTCTTGTCAGGTAGCCCTTTCCTACAGCTACAGCTTGGAGTTCTCGAAACCACTCTGTTCCCTTGCCCTTTCAAGCCTACAGGTGGTTAAGAGTTTCCTGAAGTTGCTAGCTCCATGCTGCTTCATTTTGCCTTGCTTATTTCTCTTTACTCAACCCACACTTTCGCACATAGTCTTTTAGCTAAACTCTGTGTCATGTTTTTTTTCACTGGGTCCTAAGTGATATTCGAGCTTCCCCAGCAAGTAAACAAGGTAAGCAACAGGCTCAGCAGGAAAAGAATCTGCCAACAAATCAAGAGACACAGGAGACGTGGATTTGATCCCTGGGTCAGGAAGATCCCCTGGAGCAGGAAATGGCAAACCACTCCAGTATTCTGGAGAATTCCATGGACAGAAGAGCCTGGCAGACTACCAGTCTAAAGGATCACAAAGAGTCAGATATGACAGAGCAACTAAACACACTTAAGTGATACAGAGGATAGCATATATATAAGTCCTATATAGTATAGGTTATGGGATCTAGATATTATAGAACCTGAAAGGGCCAAAAGGATCTGGGTTTGTTGGAATAGTCAGTATAGGAATCTTGGAGAAGATAGAATTTGATCTTCATATTCTAAATGGGCCTCATAAAATGGGCAGGCTTCTCTTAAGCAGAAGAAAAAGCACTCTGGGTCAGGGGAACAATGTGGGGGTAGGCAGAGAAGTGGGAATCAGATCTGGAGAAGCGAGAGTTCCTAGAGTAGAGAAGAGAACAGAAAACAAGATGGCAGGTGGCAGAGCGTGTGTGCCCAGGTCCCAGAATACAGTGGAAGCTGGGCAGGAGAGTTTCTACTTGGTATAGATGGAAACACGGAGCCACTGGAGATTTCCATGTTAAGCAAGAAATGTAGATCAATTTGGCTGAAGGGGGCTTCCCCGGTGGCTCATACGGTAAAGAATCTGCCTGCAATGCAGGAAACCCAGGTTTGATCCCTGGGTGGGGGAGATTCCCTGGAGAAGGGAATGGCAACCCACTCCAGTATTCTTGCCTGATGAATTCGATGGACAAGAGGAGTCTGGTGGGTTACAGGATCACAAAGAGTCAGACACAGCTGAGTGACTAATGCTTTTCACTTTCACTAGAGCTCAAGAGAGAAGTCCTTGAAATGGGGAGAGGCCAGAAGTAATGGAGGGGGCAGATGGTTTCCTTGCTACCGCTGGGTTTCAGAAGCAGACACAATTCTTAAAACTACTTATCTAGAAATTTTACAACAAAGCTCATTAAATGATCTGCTAAAAGTGAGACAGACATAACTTAAAAAATCTTTGAATCCAAAAAGATTCTCCCATCATGCCCTTTCTCGGTGGTCTGTAGAGAAGATTTGCCAATCACTCAAGGAGAAAATAAGGTATTATAAATAAGAATAAATGGTGCCATCACTTCACGGCAAATAGATGGAGGAAAAGTGGAAACAGCGATAGATTTTATTTTGGGTGGGCTCCAAAATCACTGAGGATGGTGACTGCACCCATGAAATTAAAAGAAGCTTGCTCCTTGGCAGAAAAGCTATGACAAACCTAGAGAACATATTAAAAAGCAGAGACGTCACTTTGCCAGAAAAGATTTGTATGGTCGAAGCTATGGTCTTTCCAGTAGTCTTATACGGATGTGAGAGTTGGACCATAAAAAAGGGTGAGCACCGAAGAAATGATGCTTTCAAACTTTGGTGCTAGGGAAGACTCTTGAGAGTCCCCTGGACTGTAAGGAGATCAAACCAGTCCATCCTAAAGTAAGTCAACCCTGAATACTCATTAGAAGGACTGATGCTAAAGCTGAGGCTCCAACACTTTGGCCACCTGATGCGAACAGCCAACCCACTGGAAAAGACCCTAATGCTGTGAAAGATTGAAGACAGAGGAGAAGAGGGTGACAGAGGATGAGATGGTTGGATGGCATCACCAATCCAATGGACGTGAACTTGGACAAACTCCTGGAGATGGTGAGGGACAGGGAGGCGTGGCATGCTGCAGTCCAGGGAATGGCAAAGAGTTGGGCACGACTTGACTGAACAAGAACAACAAGAAGAGATTGGACAAGATCACCACCATGATGGCCTCAGCCTCATTACTACCGACAATGGCATTTTAAGCGCACAGGGAGCTTTGGGGGAACCCTCTCCTGTTTATATGGTCATTCAGATCTCTGATTATCCTTGGTAACCAATAGCTCAAGGCAAGCACACGTGATAGATGAGTAGAGTGAGGATTCTTTGGACAGAGGATTCTGGCAGACTGCAGACGATGGGGTTGCGAAGAACTGGACGTGACGAGTGGCTAACACTTTCACACCCGCAGACGGAGATGAAAACAGCAAAGTGGCGCACCAGGCCCAGAACCACCGGCAGCAGTAGAGGAGGCCCTATGGTCAGAATGCAGTTTTGTTGATTGTAATGCAGTTTTTTTCTCCCAAACCAAGTTATTATAAAATTTCCTCCATTTCAGAGATGAAGGGATATATACTCCTTAAAGGGATGTATGCATGCCACGTAAAGGACAAGTCTTAAAACATTGGGACTTTAGGGACAAATTTTTTATTGCGGCTTCCCCCGAGAATGATTTCAGTCTGGCCTTAATGAAAAACCAGGATTAAAGACTTAACTTCACCAGAGTCACAGAGTGCCCTAAGACAAGTAACTCATTTCCTCTTTATATTATCTGTAGCCAACCAGTGCTTCCTCAGGCAAATGGAAAAGAGGGGTCTATATTAGCAGAGGTGGCCTTCTCATGGTGGAATCCAGACCACACACAGTTCTCGGGGAGTTGCTCTTCATTAAATCATACATTTACATACATCTACACTTTTATTCAGGTTAAAGTCTGACTTAACAATGCTCATGCTCGTTTAGGTAGTATAAACAGCTAAGCCAGACCCACTTTCATCTTCAATTACCTTGGCAAAAGCAAGACAAGGCATTTTTGGTGAGTAATGTGGGTTCAGTTCAGTTCAGTTCAGTCGCTCAGTCGTGTCCGACTCTTTGCGACCCCATGAATCGCAGCACGCCAGGCCTGCCTGTCCATCACCAACTCCCGGAGTTCACTCAGATTCACGTCCATCGAGTCAGTGATGCCATCCAGCCATCTCATCCTCAGTCGTCCCCTTCTCCTCCTGCCCCCAATCCCTCCCAGCATCAGAGTCTTTTCCAATGAGTCAACTCTTCGCATGAGGTGGCCAAAGTACTGGAGTTTCAGCTTTAGCATCATTCCTTCCAAAGAAATCCCAGGGTTGATCTCCTTCAGAATGGACTGGTTGGATCTCCCTGTAGTCCAAGGGACTCTCAAGAGTCTTCTCCAACATCAC
The DNA here is from genome assembly GCA_006410675.1 of Oreotragus oreotragus. Classification (NCBI taxonomy): domain Eukaryota; kingdom Metazoa; phylum Chordata; class Mammalia; order Artiodactyla; family Bovidae; genus Oreotragus; species Oreotragus oreotragus. The sequence goes on from SJYX01019463.1 coordinate 149,988, forward strand.
AGTTCAAAAGCATCAATTCTTCGGCGCTCAGCTTTCTTCACAGTCCAACTCACATCCATACATGACCACTGGAAAAACCATAGTCTTGACTAGACGGACCTTAGTCGGCAAATTAATGTCTCTGCTTTTGAATACACTATCTAGGTCGATCATAACTTTTCTTCCAAAGAGTAAGTGTCTTTTATGGCTGCAGTCACCATCTGCAGTGATTTTGGAGCCCCCCAAAATAAAGTCTGACACTGTTTCCACTGTTTCCCCATCTATTTGCCATGAAGTGATGGGACCAGATGCCATGATCTTCGTTTTCTGAGTGTTGAGCTTTAAGCCAACTTTTTCACTCTCCTCTTTCACTTTCATCAAGAGGCTTTTTAGTTCCTCTTCATTTTCTGCCATAATGGTGGTATCATCTGCATATCTGAGGTTATTGATATTTCTCCCAGCAATCTTGATTCCAGCTTGTGTTTCTTCCAGTCCAGCATTTCTCATGACGTACTCTGCATAGAAGTTAAATAAGCAGGGTGACAATATACAGCCTTGACATACTCCTTTTCCTATTTGGAACAAGTCTGTTGTTCCATGTCCACTTTTAACTGTTGCTTCCTGATCTGCATACAGATTAAATAGTCCTGGACAATTTTTTAATACTTTTATAATTCAAAATATCTTTGAAGAAAAGCCACTCTAAATATCACTATGGACTATTACATTGTGCTTGCTAGTTATCTCTAAGAATATGATAATGGACAAGGCCCTTTGTTCACATAGTAACGTTCTCTGACAAAGGTTCTGAAATACAGAAAATCTGAAGGCCAGTAAGCAAACACCTGCATTTAGCACATGTGCATGTAAATGGTCCTTGATCATCTCCAGGCAGCATAAATAACAAAAATTAGCCAAAAGAAGATGAGCGACCACTGGGCAGATAATAATGGATATGAAGAAGAGAGGAGTTTGTGAGGTAAAAAGAGGATTGCTTTTGGAGAAAGAAAAAATAGATTTCTCATGATCTGGAAGGAAGGAAAAAGAAGGTAGCTGGCAGGGTAGAGGGAGTAATGCTTTACAAGAATGGCAAAAGAAAACTAAATCATAATGAAAGTACCAGTAAGAATTAAGAGGGAAAAATGGGTGCGGGAAGAGAGCAAGAATGAGGGAGGAGAAGGGAAAGGAACCTTACAGAAAACTTTGTAAGGAAGCAGAGGGCCATGGTGAAATGTGTGAGGTGAGGCTGAACACAAGATTAAAGTGGGAAAACAAAACACAGGACTGCAGTAGAACCAGAACGCTCAAATGGAATGATTTTCTAAAGATACACACAGTTGTGGCTGTGGCTTACTTTACCTAAGGGTTCTTTCTGTTGCTCTGTCTGTCTCTTTCCATGTAGAGTTGTCTGCGGTCCCCTCTCACTGGGGCTGCTCCATTCCAGCGCTCTGATTTCCCTTCTTTCTCCTCTCCCACCAATGCTTTATCATCTTCCCTCTTTGCCTAATCCACAGCAAGTGAGGAACCTGCCAAACGTTTCGTGTCATACATACACACTTTCACAACAACAACAACAACAAATTCTCGATGGCTTTCTCCTGGAGCTATGTGTCAAGTTCTGTGAGTGTGCTCTGTTTTGTCTGAACCATCTCCTTCAATTATCCTACAATTCAATGGAGCAGGTATAGCATTATCCTGATTTTAGAGATGAGACTCAGGTCTCAGTGAGTTGTTAGTAATGGGCAGTGAACAGATTAGGATTCAGGGAAATCCAGAGCTCACTCTTATCCACCCAGGACCGACTACGAGGGAGCTGGCATATAGTTCTCAGACGGCATACTGCTTGGGGCACGAAGGATGCCCACGGCGCCCCGTCTGACCTAACAGTATCACCTTCACTTCCCCGCTGGTATTTCTGTACTTCCCCTCAATGGCTGAGTAGTGGAAAACCAGAGAATTCCCCTCCATAGAAGTCCTGCCATTAGTGTGCTCAACCTAAGCAGAATCCAGGGCCACTTCCGCTTTTGCTGTAGGTCTGTTTCCATGGTGCTGTTTCCCAGCTTGGCCTGGATTTTGTCTCCTCTTTCCTCAGTTGAACAGCATTGCTTCCTCTAACTACTGAGCTATTACGCAGCATGTGGGAAATGATGAAGCAAGACCGAGGGGATTTAGGCAAAGAAATGAAGTATCAACTATATGAACTGGTAGACAATCACCCATTTCTGATGTGATTCAGTCAAGTATCATGTTAGTTGTAAATGAAAATGTTAAATAATAATCTCACTTAGTAAAGTAAGATTATCCAACACTAAGAACCTACTATCTTCTAGTTCAGATCTTTGAAACACAGAAGTGTTTACTACATGGTATTTGGTGNATATGAACTGGTAGACAATCACCCATTTCTGATGTGATTCAGTCAAGTATCATGTTAGTTGTAAATGAAAATGTTAAATAATAATCTCACTTAGTAAAGTAAGATTATCCAACACTAAGAACCTACTATCTTCTAGTTCAGATCTTTGAAACACAGAAGTGTTTACTACATGGTATTTGGTGAGTTTTTCTTCATTGAGAAATAAAAAGTCAACATAATCTTTTACTGTAAGCACCCCTTTATCTAAAACTGTTGTGAACTGAGAACATAGATCTCATGGGGTGACTAACATCCATAACCCAAGTATTTAATGAGAATAAAATAATATGCTAACCCTCTAAAAAGAAATACTGTGCTCTAACCTGATAAGGCAAGGGAAAAGAGAAAAGACACCTCCCTTTCTTCCCTTTTTCAATAAAAGGAGTTTTGCATGAAGCTAACTGGTAGTGAAGGGTATCTAAAATTCCGTTTATGAAGAGTAAGTCAGGAGGAAGCACTAATATCCTGAAATCCTACGGGGTTTTACAAAGTGCCAAAGAAATCACTGAGCAAACACATGGCTAGCAGGCATTTGCACCAGAGCCTTCAGCAGAGAACTTCCCTATTTGTGAGCAGGGTCTCATTTTCAACAGCAGCTTCTGACCTCAGGCTTACCCCTCCTTAGCCCTATGTCAGCAAATCTCTCCAAAGTTTGCCTAGGAAGACCTGCTCCATTTACAGGTAACTGACCAAGATAGATGTGTCAACTCGGAGCCGAGCTCTTTCACTTTGCTTTTTCCTCCACAGTTTTCCACACATCTTTTCCGTAGTCAGGAAAGTTTTCCTGAAGGCATCAGACAGAGATTATACACAAAACTGGGGTTGGGTGAAATAAACTAAAATGATCCTTCCTCTCTCTAAATTCTAAGCTCTTTTCTATTTTCATCTGGAGCAACAGATACTTAAAAAAAAATCCCCCAAAAAACCCCAGAGCATTTTGATTTGTCACTGCACGGAGATTTGAAGTCTCTGTCTGCACCCTCGTTCCCCTGGGAATTAGAGCTAGCACTAGGCAGAATTAAGCAACACCTCACACCTCCAGTTCATATCCTTTCCAGACTTCTGATGCCTCTGTAGTTTCTTCTTGCTCTTGCTGTCTCAGCTCCCTGCCCCTGTTGCGAACAGAAAAGAATTGTCATTCTCTCACATAACGTGTTAGCTAATAAGCGTTTTAAGACATCACCCTACTCTGGGCTATCTGCTTCCTCAATTATTTTAGTAAAAAGAATGAAGACTCCTGCCCACTACCCCATCTATCTGTATGAGTAGAAATGAAGCCACCATAGGGCAAGCGTCCCTAAGGAAAGTTTCCTGGAAGACAGAACTCTGCCCAGATCTTTTTCAAATCACAGGCCCTGAATCCTGGTCTAGCTGTCTCTTGGGTTAACCCAGCTTAGAGGACATCTGGATGTAAGCCAAAGGAATTCAAGCATTCCTCTAAAGCTATTCACTCATCCAGTATGCTTGCTTTCTAATGGAACTTTCTATATTGAATGATGGAGAAAATGAGTTATAGGAAAGACTATGTAGATTGACCTTAATCATAATGAAAACTGCTCCCTCCATTTGTTTGTTCCAGTTAGAACCAGTCCTTTCCCACCAGCTTATATAGTTTCTGAAGCTGAGCATCCTCAAAAAATTATTTCACGAGAAGTTTGCAAAATGTCAACCTATTTTGGAAGCAGCAGGGCATGGCTGCCTCATTCTGCATTATACTTAATTTAATGTAGACTTTAATTTGAGGAGATTTATGCAAGAATAGTAACAAAAGTCAGCAACTTTTATTTTTAAAAACCCCCAAAAGGAATTATTTTTATTATATGATTACCTTATATTTATTCTTTATATTAGGACTTCATAGTGAAACAGAAACTCCAGGTCCTACACAAAAAAGAATGGGTTCTCCTGTGTAGGAGAAATAATTGTCATAACTATGTTGGAATTTAATGACTCAATTTAGTCAATAGTTAAAACTATTTGTATGTAAATAGCAGTGTTAGAAGTTGTGAAGTGGGGGCCTAAAGACTGAAAGCAGCTTGCAGATAATGTTTTGTTTGGCTTACATAGTGCCTTTCGGAAATGTGAACTAAATGACAATATTTACAAATCGGGAGATTTCACATAAATATCTAGATGTCTGGCTTTTCTTAAAATCAGGTAAGATCTGACCACTCTGTGCTCCCAGTCTTGTATGCCAACAAAGAGCCTTCCCCCCAACCCCCGCGCCCCGACAAGCTCCCTTTCGGAGGAAACCTGTGCCCAGCTGATGGATCACCTCAGTCTCCACCACTTCCTGTTTTGTGTATATGTGCGCATGAGCGCAGGAGGCTGGCTTTACCCATTGACACTACCTGCCTTTCTCCAGAAGGCATTTGGTTTTCTAACCTCTACTTTAAGTTTTGTATTTCCCGAAATTTCCTCACTACCATTCCCTGTTGCTCTAAATTTCTCTTCATTTCTTTTCCCATTTCTCACGCTCCATGTCTTGGTGCTATTGCCACTCCTGACAGAGGTCAGTTGCAATCGGAGTGTTCATGCTGAGAGCTTTCAAACTATTTTGTGCAAAAATACATATCTGGCACAGAAAACATTGTTTGCCCGTGTGCTTGAAAATCAAACCAATCTATACTTAGTACCAAAGAGCGTGGAAACAAAACCACGGCCTGTTTGAGACTGAACTGCAGTTAAACTTGCTCTCTTTTACTCTTTGGTGCCCGTTGCAGCTGCTGTTGGCAGAATTAGCTCTATCTGGGACTCTTTCTTGGGGAAGGCAATGGCACCCCACTCCAGTACTCTTGCCTGGAGAATCCCAGGGATGGAGGAGCCTGGAAGGCTGCAGGCCATGGTGTCTCTGAGGGTCAGACTCGACTGAATGACTTCACTTTCACTCTTCAATTTCATGCATTGGAGAAGGAAATGGCAACTCGCTCCAGTGTTCTTGCTTGGAGAATCCTGGGGACGGGGAGCCTGGTGAGCTGCCGTCTATGGGGTCACACAGGGTCGGACACGACTGAAGCAACTTAGCAGCAGGGACTCTTTCTACTCATAAACATAGAAATTATATTCTTCCTGTTAGTATTTTGCTTTCTCTGAAAGCAGCGTTGAGGTTCCAAATTTCTTCTAGAAGTTCACAAACATGTTTTATATCAAGTGGCAATTCATGCATGTCTCAGTAGTATAGAAACACGTAGCTGGAAGGACTATATTCAGGACGCAGAAGAATCAGAAAGGCAACTGCATATTCCACACTGCTGCTTAGATAGCTAATAAATAGACGTCTCAAACTTATTGTGTCTAATAGCACACGTCTAATTTCATCTCTCCAAGCCTGTTTATCCCAGTCTGATTCCTATTAAGCAAATGGCAACTCCAGTCTTTCAGTTGTTCAGGCTAAAAGCCTTGGAGTCATTCTTGATTTCTCTCTTGTTCTTATACCTCACATTTCATCCATTTGCAAATCCTGTTGGTTGCACATCCAAAAAAGTCCAGAATCCATTCATTCCTCACTACTGCCATTAATATCAGCACAACCAAAGGCACTGTTATCTCTCACCTGCTTTACAGAAGCAGGCTGTTACCTGGTCTCTCTTGTCCCCTTTAGTTCATTCTCTAAACAACAGCCATACCACCCTTCTTAAATATAAGATCATGACACTGCTCAGAACTCCCCAAATGTCCCATTTTCCAGATGAAAAGCCAAAATCCTTAGAGAAGCCCAGGTTACTATATGATTTACGTGCTGTTCCCTCATCCTTATGTTTCTAAACGTACATCCTGTTCTTGTACCCGGCCTTGCTCAGTTTGCTCCAGTCACATTGATCCTGTTCCCATTCCTCAAATACACATGCCCCCCGCTCAGAGCTTTAGTGTCTCTGGGTCCTTTGCCTAGAATGCTCTTCCCTTAGAAAAATCCTCAACTCCTTGAGTCAGTCATGTCTGACTCTCTGCGACCCCATGGACTGTAGCTCACAAGGCACCTCAGTCCATGGGATTCTCCAGGCAAAATACTGGAGTGGGTTGCCATTTCCTTCTCCAGGGGATCTTCCTGAAGCACAGATTGAATTGTCTCCAACATTCTTTACCATCTAAGCCACCAGGGAAGCCTCATCTCCTTGAGGTCTTTGCTAAACATTTTCCTCATGGTGAGGTCTTCCCTGACCACTCTATTTAATGAATTTTCTGTCACATAGCATATTGCCCTCACTTGTTTTTTCTTTGTCTGTCTCTGCAACATATACACTCCATTATGTGTACACTGTGCAATGTATATACTCTACAATGAGTGCTTTATGAGGGCAAGGACTTTTCCATTGCTCTTTTCAGTATCCTGAGTGCTTGAGACATAATAGTTCCTCAATAAATATTTGATGAATGGATTAGGTAGAAATGCCATCCACTTTGTAATTATTCTATTTTCATCACTGAACTCTACAAAGAAGTATGCATGCTTCCAACCATGAGCATATTTATGTGATCTTTAAATGAATGGAAACCAAAATAAAAAAGCTTTATTTCTTATATTTTCTAGATATGAGGAGCAATTCTTGATTTATCAAAGTTAATCCCTCCTGCTGAATTCTAAATATGTGGAACCTTAAATATCTGATGAAAGGAAAATTTGCCATTTCAAGTGAAGTCAAGCTAAGGGGTAAAGGATTCCGGTTTTGATATTATTTTGACTCTTGTCAACTGCACTGAGGATCCCAGTGCTTCTTAAGTAAGGCCCTTTGGGGAGACATGCTTAGGCTACTATGTGGGGCATGGTTCTGGGTCTGAGGTCCACTCTGTTAATTCAGTGGCATCATTGATAGCTGTATTTGTTTTGATCAATTAATTAAACAAGGAGACCATTATACCAAGGTGGTTCTAATGCCTCAGTAGTCCACATGCATAAAGAAACCAAAACCTTAGCCTGTCTATCCCTCAAGGTGAAGGTCTTAAAACCTGAGGACAACTCACCACAAATAGGAAACTGCTGCTGCTGCTGCTAAGTTGCTTCAGTCGTGTCCGACTCTGTGCTACCCCAAAGACAGCAGCCCACCAGGCTTCCCCGTTCCTGGGATTCTCCAGGCAAGAACACTGGAGTGGGTTGCCATTTCCTTCTCCAATGCATGAAAGTGAAAAGTGAAAGTGAGGTCGCTCAGTCGTGTCCGACTCTTGGTGACCCCATGGACTGCAGCCTACCAGGCTCCTCCGTCCATAGGATTTTCCAGGCAAGAGTACTGGAGTGGGGTGCCATTGCCTTCTCCAAACAGGAAACTAGGCTTTCTCAAATAACACAAATGCATAAGCTACTGGCAATCAAATAATGTGCTTGCATACTTCTGCCTCAAAAAGCCTGTCCCCCAGCTCCTGTGGGCAGAGGGACCCTAACAATTTTCAGTCGGGTACTGCCTGATTCAAACTGATTTTCACTCACATCAACTCTTAAAGTTTTTCATAGGCTTCTGTTTATCTTTCAACAGTTCTAACACCTTGATGTGTGTTAAGACCTTGCAGCCACTGAAAGTGAAAGTGAAAGTGAAAGTCGCTCAGTCGTGTCCGACTCTTGGCGACCCCATGGACTATATAGTCCACGGAATTCTCCAGGCCAGAATACTGGAGATGGGTAGCTTTCCCTTCTCCAGGGGATCGTCCTACCCCGAGATTGAACCCAGGTCTCCCGCACTGCAGGTGGATTCTTTACCAGCTGAGCCACAACGGAAGCCCAAATACTGGAGTGGGTAGCCTACCCCTTCTCCAGCGGATATTCCTGACCCAAGAATTGACCCAGGGTCTCCTGCATTGCGGGCAGGTGCTTTACCAACTGAGCTATCAGGGAAGCCTGTTAGGCTATATTATTTAAATGCATCTTGCTTCTTCTGAACTTGAAAAAAATAGAACTGCAGGAGAAAGACAAAAACAAAACACAACAGAGAAGTAGAAACAATTACAAAACAAAACAAAATGGACACAGATTGCCCATCTTAAAGTGTCTGGCTTTTGTTTGCCAGGGTTAAATTGCCACGGGTGTGATCCTTGTTCGCGGCATATGCCACTAAATAAGTTAAAGCATGATGTGGCCAACTATCCAATGTACTTATTAATTCTGGAGTTGCCATTCACCTATTTCAGGGGATTCTTTAATGCTGATTTTTATTCAAAGCACTGTGGGACAACCGAAGACTTGACAGATAATCATAGCTAATATTTACAAAACTCTCACCTTGTACGGGCACTGTTCCCTGGGCTTAAGCATATTAACTAATTGCAATGCTGTGAAGTGGAGACTGTCATACAAGAGGAAAAGGTTGTCCCCGACCTTCTTCTGGGTCAGAAAATTTAACTGACAAAGACAGATTAACAGGTGAAAAGCATATTAAGTGTGACTGTGTTTTTACATTATACATGGAAACCTTCACGAGATGTGAGGAAGTAATCAGAGCAGGAAGCTTTTATACATTTTAGACAAAGAATAAATTTGTGAAGAAATGATAAGATAAAAGGCTTGGACTAGGGATAATAAGCAATGAAGAAGTAACTAAGAAGAATGAGTCTAGTTTCACAAAGTTTGCTTGTACCTGTTTCTTAGCCCCATATTCCCTATCTCTGGTAATAAGGATGTCTTCCTTCCTCTTGGTACATGGAGGACATCTCTCATGTGGAAGTTTTACAATCAGTTTCAGGGAAGAAGGGCAAGAGTGAGGAGGCCAGAGTGACCTTCCTGCTTCTGCTGTGTTTTAAATTCCTTCAGTGTAAGAAATTTAACACCTCAAGGTGGCATATTTTGTGTAGTGTCCCCTAAACCCCATCACTGTTATTATCTCCATTTTACAGATGAGGAGACTGAGTCAAAAAGAGGTTAAGTAATTTGACCTAAGGTCACAAATCTAGTTAGTTGCAGCACTTGGTTTGGACCTGGGTAGGAGAAGGCAATGGCAACCCGCTCCAGTGTTCTTGCCTGGAGAATCCCAGGGACGGGGGAGCCTGGTGGGCTGCCGTCTCTGGGGTCGCACAGAGTCGGACACGACTGAGGCCACTTAGCAGCAGCAGTCTGGTTCTAGAGCTCATTCTCTTATCCGTGGCCATAAAAAAAGGAAACAGTACTGCAGTATAATAAAAGGCTTCCCAGGTGGCACAGTGGTAAAACATCCATCTGCCAATGCAGAAGACACAAGAGACGTGGGTTCAATCCCTGGGTCAGGAAGATCCCCTGGAGTGGGAAATAGCAACCTGCTCCAATATTCTTGCCTGGGAAATCCCGTGGACAGAGGAGCCTGGCGGGCTACAGTCCATACGGTCACAGAGTCGGCTACGACTGAGCACACATACATAATAAAAACTATATCTAGTCTTTGTCCCCAGTTTCTGGCAGATCTCCTAAAATCCTTGAAATTTCCTGAGAGACAGGAGTGTCTTTCACTATTCACAAGGAACCCCTTTGGAGCACATCTGAGTACATGTTAGTGAAGCAGCTTAAACTTGGGCTTCTAGATAGTCTCAGAAAAGGGCTGTCACTGGAAAGAACAAGCGATCAGAGGTTTGGAGCTTCCAGTACCACCCACCGATGTCTGAGAATTAGGAGAGAGGGGGCTGAAGATTAAACTCTTAATCTGTGGGATTTGAGTAAATTGGTAGGACACCCAGTATCTGCTGAGAATTGGAGAATTAACTTGGTGGTATTGGAAAACATGCCAGAAATACAAAAACAGAACTCAAATATTGACAATTAGATAAGAATCCTCACTCAGTTATTCAAAGTCTTATTCATAAGTTCTGATGGAGGTACCTGATAAGATCCTTTTCTTGCAGAATCACTAGCACTGTTTTGAGTTTGACAAATTTGGACACATATACTTAATCAAGAATGTAAAACTCTAACCTCAATCAATATAACCTCTTCTGGAAATGCTTTTTACCTCCCCACAATCCTCAACTCTCTGATATGAAATCATGAAAGTGATTAGAGATCATTTAACATCAGAAAGGTGGAATAAGGTTATAGAAGGATATTCTGCCCCAGAGATTCTTTTTATTGAGGCCCCTACCAGGAGTCTCAGGACACCATTGGCTATTTGGAGAGTGTAGCAGGGAAGGGTAACTCTTTGACACTTCAGCTATACTCATGGTAGGGTATGACACCAATGACAGGATGGTTAGCTTTCCCAGGCAGAAAAGGCCAGGAGCTTATAAAGAATGTAACTTTGTCTCTTTGTAAATTATAGGCACATGTATCAAACATACTTTCAGAATACACGTCAGCTTGCTTCTGCTGCACATTTCTGAAGCAATAACAAAGTTTTCTGACATTGAAAGTTGTAAATGTATTCCTTCTCAGTCAGCTTTTTGAACATTTAGTTTTTAATTTTAGGAAATAAAGAAAACTGAATTTGTTTAACTTATTTAATAATAGTAAAATTAATTAAAAGGAAAATAATTCATTTAAACTAAGAAATTTTTTTGTATCTTTTCCATATTGTAATTAACTTTGGAAAAACAAAGCTTTTTCAATACCTCTTATTCTTATGCTTAAGACATGGTTTACCAATACAGTTTAAAATTTCTTTCCTTAGGCATACCTTCTAATTTCCCCCCAAGCACAAAGAAAAAGCATTTTGATTATCGTAAGCATTTGATAAAACGCTTGTTTAACACACTTTGAGAATCAGAGGACAGTGTGCTCTTTCTAAGAGGTAAATCTGGTTGTGATACACTCTGTTTCAATGTTTCCATGACTCCCTACCACTCTCAGGATAAAGTCTAAATACCGTGGCATAGAACTGATGGTAGGTAGGAGCCATATCATGCCGGACCTTTGAACATCCTGCCTCCTTCGTCTGGAATGCCTTTGCACACTGTGCCCTTCATCCAGCCTCCTCCTGCCTCAGCTCTCAGTCTGATGATCTGTCTTTCCTGAACACGCCCCCCTCCTCCGCCCCCGGTTAGACCGGGCTGGGTGCCCCTGCCATGTGCTGCTAGTCTACACATTCACTGATGATAGAGATTATATTTTCTCTTCCTTGGATTGCTGGGACCTAGGACAGTGCCGATACATAGTCTGACAGATGACTATTTGTCAAATCAACAAGTCAGCAACATTGATCTACATTATCAAAAAGTGAGACTAAGGTAGGTCATGTATACCCAGACAAATGCTGTCCACAGCATACTCTCTGTACTTTCCTTTAAAAATGTTTTTAATTCATTCCACAAATAATATTCAAATGCCAATTTCCAGATACTACTCTAGGTCCTTGGGATATACACTGGTGAACAAAACAAGGATCTTTACCCAGCTGGAACTTAATATTCTAACAAGGAGAGTGACACCAGACATAACAAATAAGTTAGGTGATAATTTTTATGGAGAGAAAATGTAGAGCAGGGCAAGGGGGTTCAGATACGTGAGGACAGGGTGCAGCTTGTAACTTTAAATAAGGGAGTTAGATAGGCCTCGTCGAGAGGGAGTCATCCGAGCAAGTATTAGAGTAAGTGAGTATTTGCACATGGATGCTGAGGGGAAGAAAGTTTAGACAGAGAACAGCTAATACAAAGGCCAGATCCGGAGTAGGAGTCTGCTCAGCTTATTGCAGGAACAGCCGAGGTCAGAAGGGCTGGAGCAGAGCGGATGAAAGGGATGAAGGGGAAGGGCAAGGCAGCGAGGAGGGGAAGAGGTGGGCACTAGGTGCATAGCACCTGGCTCTGTTCCGAGTCAAGTGGAGGGCCTGGAGGAGTGGCATGCTTTGCCTTACATTTGAGTCCATAAGTCCTATTTGGGAAATGAGCTCTAGTTTTATAAATAAGAAAATTATCTTTCTTAATTGATAGTTTCCACTTTCATTTTCTTGTGCAACCCATTCTGTACCAAAGAAGAGCTTCCTTCTATATGTCTGAGTCTTATCCAGTATTTCTCAGCCAAGTGATCTTGGTGCACAGGAATGTTATGACCTGTGGCTAGGGTTTTTTCAGAATTCACAGCCAAGTTGATCTTTAGGATGTTTTAAGTGGAATATAAAAAATGTGATTTTAATTCTGGTTTTTAAGCATTAGTTCAAAATAAGGAGTTCACTTCTACTTTTCACTTTCATGCATTGGAGAAGGAAATGGCAACCCGCTCCAATGTTCTTGCCTGGAGAATCCCAGGGACGGTGGAACCTGGTGGGCTGCCGTCTACGGGGTTGCACAGAGTCGGACACGACTGAAGCGACTTAGCAGCAGCAGCAGCAGCAAGAGTTCTTACATGAAGTAGTAGGAGATTAATGATGTGGTATAAGAATTGATCATTATAGCTACATAATTGTCCTGCAGAATGTTACAGTATCATTGAATCAGATGCTCTGTGTGAACCTTGGGAACAAAGCCAACATTAGAGAAACCTCACTTCCAGATTCTAGTGTTTTTACCGTATCAAAAGAAAATATATTTTCTAGGAACTGGTCCTAGACATGTTTTGTTATCAGTCCAAAGGAAAAGCCACATAGTGTTTCCAAAATGCACTAGAGAAGATATTTTACAGAAGATAAGTAGATAATAAATCTGACAAAAACTGTTTAGCTACAAAAAAATGCAAAATGTTTAGCTGCAAAAAAAAAAAAAAGGCAAAAAATTAGGTACTTAAATGACTTTTGAGAGGGGAAAAAATAGAATATTAGAATATTCAGATGAGAATATAGAAAGTTAGTGAAACACATTCTCAGACTGGGAGTGAGAACATGTCTGTTCTCACTGCTGGTGAACAGAAAGCAATGTGGTACTATGGATTATAAATCTGAAAAGGTATCATATCTTTTGGCCTTGTACTCCTGGGAAAGTTTGTTTAGGAAATAATGCAACAAAAAAGTCAAATTGCAGTTTTTGAGAGAAATTATATATATATATATATGAAGTGAAGTGAAGTCGCTCAGTCGTGTCCGACTCTTTGTGACCCCGTGGACTGTAGCCCACCAGGCCCCTCCATCCATGGGATTCTCCAGGCAAGAATACTGGAGTGGGTTGCCATTTCCTTCTTGAGGGGATCTTCCTAACCCAGGGATCAAACCTAGGTCTCCCACATTGCAGGCAGATGCTTTAACCTCTGAGCCACCAGGGAAGCCATATATATATATATTCCAAAGAAAAAAGAGTTAAATAACACTTTATCCATATTAAGAAGTGTTATACAACTTTAAATATTTTATGAAAAATTAATGATATTTATAATGATAAGTTTGCAGGATGAAATAAAGTTCAGACACATGGCCTGAGCGTATTTTATTATATGTATGATAAAGTATGATAGCAATAAAACCTTAGGGGAAACACATTAAACTATTAATAGTCATTATTTTTAAATGGTGGTCATGGAGGGGTATTTTTTCTTATATTTCTGTTCACAGCATTGATAATAAATATTTATGTATAATATTTCTAACACTTTTCTGCTTTGCACATAAACCTTTAAGAGTATTTTAGAATAAGATAAAGCTCTTTTCAAAGTGTACTTGCTCAGTCGCTTCAGCCATGTCTGACTCTTTGTGACCCCATGGGCTGTAGCCCGCCAGACTCCTCTGTCCATGGGGATTCTCCAGGCAAGAATACTGGAGTGGGTTGCCATGCCCTCTTCCAGGGGAACTTTTCAACCTGGGGATCGAACACATGTCTCCTGTAATGCAGGCATTTTCTTTACCACTGAGCCACTTTTTTTAATTAAAAAAAAATTTTAAATCTTTTGATCTAGTCAGTGGTATAATACGAATACGAGCATATAGGACATATCAGAAGACCTTCATTGAAGACTCATAAATTTTCTAGTGTCACACCATTAACTTGCTATCAGTCTGAGTAAAATGAATTAGTGACAGTCTGTTTGATGCTAACTAGGAGATGTTGGGCTTCCCTAGTGACTCAGACAGTAGGGTATGTTAACATTTACCAAATTATTAATGAAACTGGCTTTATGGAGATTTTAAGATAGGTCAAACCTTAAAAGTACTACCATAGATGCACTGGGTAAATATTTCATATAAATGTGTGTAAATATTTCATGTAAAAATCAACAAGACAAAGAATGTTTGTGTAAGAATGTAAACTCTGTATACCTACAGTGTCCTTGTAGGAAATGTGGAAGAAAAGCTGATGCAAATTTGCAACTCTTGGTGATCACGTTAAAACCTCTATATAGACATTACAGACAGACAAGCATCATTGTTTGCTAGTTTGATATTTCAGTCCACTAGTTTTGTTCAGTGACAGCTCACATTAATGTCAGGCTTGATTAAAAAAAAATCATTGCATTTCTTTTTGGCAAACGAGGCTTGTTTTTCAAAGGCAGGCCACTTAACTTTCTTACTAGTAAGAATGGGTATCAGGTATTTTTAAAACATAGATTTTTTTTTTTTAATGAAGTCTTTGCTCTTGAAATGCTGGGAAAATCAGCATTTTTAGAGCGATATTCCATTGTAAGGCAGTTGGGCTTAATGAATTCAAACTTTGAGATGTTTTCTTTCTTCTGGAAGTCCTCATGGCATAGCTGGCTCACTCTTCTACACCTTTGTGGTCTCAATTGTCCCAAGCCTCCCTCCGAAACAAGTTAAGCATGTGGGCATTCAAACCACTTTTCCAACAAAGTGTGTTTTCCCTCCAGATTCAAGGCCTGGTGATTACAGTGGTGGAAATTCTGAATATTGTCCTGACACAAAGCCACTGGAACACTTCCGGGACTTAACTCTTAGTTTCCCAGAAAGAGCTCATGAGTTCATCCAGGTGAGATGCTTTTTCCTCCAAAGCTTGCTTCTCACTGTGCTTCACCCTTTCGGTGCTTTTAAATATTTTGTTGGAAATCCTTCTCCCAAGAGTTGGAACCCTTGATACAAACCTATTATGGTAGCCCCCAGTTTTCAGTTTAGTGGGAGTGGACGTTAGGTTTTTTACTGATGATCACATAGATATTTCGGCTCCTTCATCTGAGCAATGAAAGCCATGGGATGAACCTCACACCTGCTCTAGCGAAACACTGCATTTTACGACCCCTCAGTCATAAAAAGACGCAGTACCATCACAATTTAACATCCAAATTAGGGGGAGCATGGGAGATCTTCCTCCTCCCATCCTTACTTAAATTCCTTACTTAGCTTGGCCCTCACTTACTTTCCTAGATTTCTTTCGAGTCAGTCCATAACCAACTTAGTAGAACATGAGCCAGCTGCCTTGTGGGTGAGTTTGGAAGCTGATCCTTTAGCCCCAGTTAAGCCTCAGATCTGCAGCCCCGCTGACAGGGGGATTGCTTAGTTACATGCTAACATTCTAAACTGCCTTTCAGAATTGCCAGGTCTGCATTCAAGGGGGCAACTTGGGGTCACCGTGGCCACCTTGATCTCCCATAGAGAACAGCTCGTCATGAGAAACCATTATGGAAATATTCCAGAAAAACTTACTTCTCCATTTAGCCACAGGGAAGAGTGGGAAGAAGATCTGAGCTTTAAACCTTAAACATTTAGGATGGGAGGAGCCAGTCTCAATATTACTTCTAAATTCTCAAACAGTGGGTGTTCTATGCCAGGAAAGTGTCTACCATTCACTGGATCATCATCTTGGGACACCTCTCTTTTTTGATCTCCACTTTAGTCCATTTTTTAAGACTCCTGAGAGTCCCTTGGACTGCAAGGAGATCCGATCAGTCCATTCTTGAGATCAGCCCTGGGATTTCTTTGGAAGAAATGATGCTAAAGCTGAAACTCCAGTACTTTGGCCACCTCATGCGAAGAGTTGACTCATTAGAAAAGACTCTGATGCTGGGAGGGATTGGGGGCAGGAGGAGAAGGGGACGACTGAGGATGAGATGGCTGGATGGCATCATGGACTCGATGGACGTGAGTCTGAGTGAACTCTGGGAGATGGTGATGGACAGGGAGGCCTGGCGTGCTGCGATTCATGGGGTCGCAAAGAGTCGGACACGACTGAGCGCCTGAACTGAACTGAACTGAACTGAACTGAAGGAATCAAGATTCTCAGTGGAATCGTTACTCAGTCTCCTGAAATGTATGGTTTCGATTCCTAGTCACAGGTGTTCTGCTCATGTTTACCTGCTGTTCCCCTCCAGCTAATCCAGAGATACAGCCATTTTTATATTATTTATACATGTGACACACATACTTTAGAGATTTTCATACTGAGCATATAAACCTTTTAAATTTTTAAATCTTGTAATTTACGGCAGTTTTATAGAAATCTGACAGTTAAAGCTGGATCAAGAACCACGATGGTGTGGGTGAGTAAAGAAGTTATTTAGGGGGAAGAGATGGCCTTGAGCAATATTGTGAGAGAGACCCAGGGCTCCTTCTGAGGACTGACAATTTACCACCCATCCACCATTCTTGCCTCTTCCTCTGTGTATCTGTGATGAATCGTTACCCAAATAAACCAGACTAGCTACTTCATCGCAAAGCTCTGGGTGTTCAGTTATTAATAAACTCCTTTATACAGTAGATAAGAACTGAGGCTTAAAATAAGATGCCTAGCTTAAAGTTATACAACTCATAATGGCAAACACAGAGCTTAAAAACAGGTTTTCTGGTTTAACATTCCATACTCTTCCATAGGCCAATGATGCCTACACTAACATTGGTTTTTATCTTTGTAAAATGATCTGTAATTAAGGAATAATTTGCTTTGTATCTTTTTAAAATTGAGAATGTTTATAGCTATTATTAGCAACATCTGTATAGAGGGTCCACTAACCTCTCTTTGAGAGTCACTGTGAAGGTGGAGGGGGATGAGGTCTATAAGTCCCCAGCATGGTATCCAGGCAGTATGAGCTCCCTGTCCATGCAGTTCTTATCCTTCTGAGCTTACCTGCATGAGTAGGCACCCAGTGATCACCCCTGGAATTTCAAGACAAAATTTTATTACACTATTATTTCAATCTAAAGCTAACCAAAACTAAGCTTTTTCCCCCTAAAAGTATGAAAACCTTTCCCAATGAATTTAGAAATTCTGTTTTAATAACAGAACTAGTTTTATTAACCTCTTCTCAGTTACTGCTTTCCTAGTTGCCTTACAATCCCAGTTATGAACCCACAGAGCGTATCTTTCCTTTTCTAGTAATCTTGAAATCCTCTGGTTCAAAGGGTATGTAAATTAACTGACTGTTAAGACTTTGGTCTTAATCATTAATATGCCATCCTTTCCTTGGGTATATTTTCCTTTCAAAAGGAAGAACCAAGAGAAAGAAATATTTAACACAAAGGACTCCCTTGTGGCTCAGCTGCTAAAGAACCCGCCTGCCAATGCAGGAGATGCAAGAGTCTGGGGTTCAATCCCTGGATCGAGAAGATTCCCTGGAGAAGGAAATGGCCACCCACTCCAGTGTTCTTGTCTGGAAAATTCCATGGATAGAGGAGCCTGGAGGACTACAGTCCACAGGGTCACAGAGAATTAAACACGACTGAGCGTGCAGGCAATTGAAATAGCAGTTGTACAGACTGGAGGAAAGGAAAATGTTTTAAGCCCTCAAAAGATCCTGAGACGAGTCAACTTTCTTCTTTTTTATATACAGGTGATCTTTTTAATAATAATTGGAAGAGGTTCAGAGAATGAGATAAAATGTTACCTTTTCTCCTCAGCTTGAAATGTTGCCCCAGAGTCGACAATATAAAAGCATCATGATGGGAAGCCAAGGCTGTGGGCTCAGACAAATCTAGATTCAAATTCTTAGCCACATACAAGCCATGTGTCCTTTGGCACATTGCAAATTGATCCTCCTTTTCTTCCTCTGAAAATACCGGTAGCTCCTTGGCAGAGTGGTTGCAGGGTTTAATGAACCGATACAGGTAATGCATCAGTCCTACCTAGCACTTTGCCTTCTGTACATCATTTCTACTCCATCCCTGTAGTATTAAAGTGTCCTCACAAATCCCGTTCTTTCTCCTCTCCAGATAAATGCTGTGGTTTCTTGGATTTATTTCTTAAAACCAGAGAAACTTCTAGGAATTGGCAGCAGTTAGGAACACGGGGAATGATTTAGAAGCTCCCCTAAGAAGTCAGAGAAAGCATTTCCACAGTAGAGATATTCTTCTGCATCCACAAAAGTTTATTTACTATTCAAAAGACTACACGAGTTAAAAAAAAAAAAAGAAGATTCATTCTATCCGAATCCCTACTCTCTTTTCCAGAATCTAAATTAAATGTCTTCCCAGTTACCTGTGTGCTGCCCAAGCTGCCAAAACTTGAAATTTACAACCCCCTTGACTTTGTGTTTCAGGAAATTTGATTTTGCGATTTAATTTTAGAATAAAAAATAGTCCTCCACAGAGAGTCTCAAATGTTCCTGTTTCTCAAGGAATTACAATTTCTGAGTTTCTCTATGTAAATCTAAATATATAATCTTCTACTTTTTTTTTTTTTTTGCAGGAAAGGGGATAAATCACTCAATATATAAATTCTGTGAGAATCAACACTAGAATCTTGTGCAGAACCATTATTTATTGAATAATTCTCCAATAAGGCAAAATATCCTAAGTACTCTGTAAAGTCTCAGTGATATTTACAAAGGCCAAAATAAATCTATAAAATGTATGTACATAGACATGTTTTCATTTTTAACTAGTCTAAAATAAAACCGTCTTTCTTATCTGAACTCTTCACAGAAGCCATACTGATCGTCTAAGGCTAACAACCACCCGAATGATCATTTCATCAACAGCTCAGTGCTTGGCCCTGCCCTCTGCTCAGAAAACAGCATCGAGCTCAGCTTTGGACACAGTTAAGCCTGTATACATGCTTTTGTATAGTTTCATCTTTTCCTTGCTCTCAATTCAAGAGTGAGATCTTACTCCCTGGTTTATTCATCATCTGTCCTTTATTTTGGAATTAAAAAAAAGTACAAGTTAAGCAATATGTAATTTCCCATGCCACAAAGTCAAAGACCCAAATATTTTTCCTGGTAGAACTCCTGACATTCAAGATGTTTAGAAACCTTCAGATTTATTGATAAAATTTTTTAATTGGAGGATAATTGCTTTACATTGTGGTGGTGGTCTCTGCCATACATCAGCATGCATCAGTCATAATTATATATATATATATATATCCCCTGCATCTTGTGCTTTCCTTCCCACACCCTCGATTGTCACAGGGACCAGGCTGGGTACTGATAGAATTTTAATTCCGTTTTCTCCAGGTTTCTCATAGAACTTAACATTCTGTGCTGGGGATTTAAGTTCTCTGCTGTGTTGTTTTTCTGGTGTGACTCACTCATTTCACAAATAACCCTCTTGTCTCTGCAACAACCTTCAACTTCCCGACTGAGGAATCTACGATGTTTTAAAGGGTTCTTAAACCTCCCACTATGTCTACCACTGAGTTTGATGATTAGAATACCATCAGTAAAGTTTAGATGGGTTAAAGTGAATACCTGATAGTTGAAGATATTGATTGAAAGACTCAATTTGAACAAATACATTGTTTAAAAGTTTATTTTACTGGAAAATTTGGAGAGAAGATATATAATGAACCTCATGCTCCCATCACCAGCTTCAGTAATTCTCAACTCATGAATTAATCTGCTTCATATGTGTAGTTTTTTTTAAACGAATAGACTACATTTTGAGCAGTTTCAGGTTTACAGACAAATTAAGTGAAACAGAATTCTCATATATTCCTTTCTCTCTTTTCCCACTTTCCCCTATTATTAACATCTTGAGTCAGTGTGGTACATTTGTTACAACTGATGAGACAATACTGAGACATTGTTATGAACTGAAATCCACAGTTCACTTTAGGGTTCACTCTTTGTACTGTACATTCTACGGTTTTAACAAATATATAATGAGATGTACCTACCACTGCTGTATCATACAGACTGTGCATCGTGCATGCTCAGTGGTGTCTGACTCTTTGGACCCCATGGACTCTAGCCTGCCAGGCTCCTCTATCCATAGGATTTTCCAGGCAAGAATACTGGGGTGGGTTGCTATTTACTTCTCCAGGGGATCTTCCCGATCCAGGTGTCAAATCCACATCTTCTGCACTGTCAGACAGATTCTTTACCACAGAGTTACCTGGGAAGCCTCATCATACAGAATAATTTTACCAAATAGTTTTTAATATTGAGAAAATAATAACTAACTCTTAATTACCACAGAGATAATTATGTTCACACTATTGAAGATATTTCTATCCAGATTCAATTAACATTTTATGCTTATTATGATTCATATCTATTGTATATTTCGATTCATAGCAGTCTCCTTTGGTAGGCATTTCTATCCCCATTTCCTAGATAAAGATACTGAAGATCTGGAAGATTAAACAACTTTCCAAAGGTCAAACAGCTAGTAAGGAGCAGAGCAAGGATTCCAACCTAGATTAAGTGGGATTAATTCGTGCTGCAAAATTTATGACTTGGTAAATGATGGAAATGCTAAAATTAGTCCTTTCTACCATTTGCAGAGCAATTAAGCATGTAGTTGAAAGCAGATCCCGATGGCAGAAGGCTTCCCAGGAGCAAGGTTTCCTCTGTTACGGCAGAGGAGTAACAATCTGGAAGTGACGCTGGGGGAGTGCTTAGCAGCTCAACTCACCTCCCCTGAGCTTGTGCATCATGCGTAAGAATGGACAATTGTAAAGACGTATTGGGTCCAGGGAGATGGCCAAGCTTCAATCCGGCGATGGAGCTGGTGGTAGACACTGTTATTTGCCATGACGTAGAGCTTCCATATGATACATGGGACAACTGATGAGGGAAAAGGGAGCCGTGGGAGGACATGCAGAGGAACAGAAGCCCTAAGCATGGTGGGGATGAGCACAGAAGCCAAAAACTCTTCCATCTCAGCTAGTTATTGAGGGAAGAAAAATGCTGGGCATGGTGAGTTTATCTGACCACAAAGTTTTCAAAAGCATCCCCTTTTGAAGCCCTGGGTAGGATTTGGCAATTCCCACTCTGAGTCCAGAACATCTGCAGTCAAAAGTCTGCTTTCCAGTTGCTCAGAACCACGCTGCCTGAGAGGGAGTCTCTCGCTCAGCAGCCTGGTCACTGCACACAGGATGGTCCCACCAGGTCCCAGGGGGTAGTGGTCTAATGCTGAGCAGGGCTCAGGTCGATGCGCAGGTAGCATATCCCCTAGGGTTAAGCTGTGCGCTTGGTTTTGATGGGGAGTCTCTGGAGATGCTAAGGTGCATGAGCAGGCTGTGACAGTGAACATGGCTCCTGAGGAGTCTCCTGCGCTTTCCAATCACAGTGTAGGGCCAGTTCTCTCAAAACCTCTGTCACAGGGGAAATGTACTCCTGAGTTTAGAAAGCACCCTTTTTCTTCCATTCCGGTGCCTTCCTCTCCACTCTTTCCCATGACTCCATCATCTCTGCTGCCATAGCCCACCAATAGATAGAGTTTCTCCCCTGGGCATGTTTTCATGCAAACTTTTTGTCTCTCTGGATTCCATAAGAATGTAACTGTTTTATATCTGATCCTATATTAATTGGGCCCACCATTCTGATAATCATGCAATTGCTATAAATCTATTTGAACTACTTATCCTATGAATAAATGCCTCAGTAATACCTGAATTGAGGAATAATGATAACTAGGAATTCAGCAGGAAATAAAAGAGGTAGTCTTTCTGTTTGAAAGAACTTGCACTGTGATAAGCTAAGAAAGAAAAGTACAAGTCACCCTGGGGAGATTTTTAAATGTAGTCTTCACTTACTGTAGGTGGTCAGAGAAAGCTTCTTAGAGAATGAGACATTTGGGAAGAAATAAGAGTGAGCTACTGGTCTCCACCAAAGGGTCTTGTCATCTTGAATACATGTAGGGACAGAAAGCTCACTACCTTACAAAGCAGCCTAGCTTTAAGTAGGCCTGAGTGATAAGAAATTCTGGTGGAGTTAAAATCCTTTTAGCCTCTCTGAGTGTAATTCTTCTTCAGTCCATCCGTTCAAATATCTGCCCCAGGTTTATTTTACTATGGCAGCTGCTGAATCCTATGTCTATCAGACATTGAATGCCAATGTTGAAGGGTGAGAGCAGTTTCCAGTTAAGAAACCTGCCTCTTACCTTTTTTAAAAAGCCACATTATACCTTTACTCCATGCCAGACTTTGTGCTAATTGTGAAGATTAATTTAATTTGATTAATCCTTCCAATAATCCCAGAAGGGAAGTATTGTTTTCTTTCAGCAGATGAATAAACA
Organism: Oreotragus oreotragus; assembly: GCA_006410675.1. Taxonomy (NCBI): domain Eukaryota; kingdom Metazoa; phylum Chordata; class Mammalia; order Artiodactyla; family Bovidae; genus Oreotragus; species Oreotragus oreotragus. Next base: position 172,524 of record SJYX01019463.1, read on the forward strand.
ATGGCTTAGAGAAAGATGTGATTTACCTAAAGGCAAGCTGCTCTTCAGGGGCTGAGCCAGCACTGAAGCTTAGATCCTCCAAAGCTCTTTCTCCTGCCATTACATGACCAAGAGTGACCTCATCAGAAAATGACCAGTCCAGTGTTGGGAAGTCTATGCAAAATTATAGGTCTGAAGGCTGAGGGACAATTTGAAGCTTTAAAAAAATTTCCAGAAAGCATAATATATAGGCAGTGTGTGTGTGTGTGAGTTGCTCAGTCGTACCCAATTCTCTGCAGCCCCATAGACTGTAGCCCACCAGGCTCCTCTGTCCATGGAACTCTCCAGGCAAGAAAACTGCTGTGGGTTGCCGTTTCCTTCTCCAGGGGATCTTTCTGACACAGGAATCGAACCCAAGTCTCCTGCATTGCAGGCAGATTCTTTCCCAACTGAGACACCAAGGAAGTCCTAATATAGAGATAAGTAGGTACTTTTCTTTGTTACTCTCAAGGCCAAGATTAGTGTGATGGGATGGTGTCATAGTTATGATAGGAGGCAGTAGTTACTATGACAACAAACACAAAAGTGTTTCACACTGTGTCTAATGAAGATGGCCCTCTTTGGCAGATGACCTTCCATGTGGCCTGCTATGGGCTGAAAAAAACTGATCATGTTGAAGTCCTAAGCCCCAGTACCTCAGAACATGATCTCATTTGAAAATGGAGCTGTTGTTGCAAATGTGATTAGTCGATGAGTGGGGTGGGCCTCTAATCCATTAGGTCTGGTGTCTTCATAAAATTAGACAGAGGTGCCCATACGTGAGGATGAACAGGCCTCTTCGACCTGAGAGAGTCAGAGGACTGAGTCTTCCTTGCAGTCGTCAGAAGGTACTCACTCTTCCAGAATTTTGAACAGAAGCCTCTAGCCTCTCAAACTGGGAGAGAAGTTTCTGTCGTGTAAGCCACCCAGTTTTGTGGTACTTTGTGATGGCAGCTCCAGCGAATTAACACAAGATCCTCTAGAGCTATCTAGACATCTTGTGGCTCTGCCATCCTCCAGAGCCTCACGTTCTTTACTGGAGCCTCTGTGTTTGGCCAGTGAAAGGAGAAGAGCATGTGGAGGATCACACAGGAATTTATAGGGCAGTTATGAAAGGAACATAGATGTCTTCTGCCCATGTTTCACTGGTAAAAAAATCAGCCATGTGGCCAAACCTAACTGCAAAAGAGGCCGGAAAAATGTAGGTTGGCTGTCTACAGCCTCTATGAGCTGGAGGAAGTAGATACCAATAAATGCATAGTAGTCCTGGCCACAGATAATTTTGAGTAGGAAGATACTGGAAGGAAGAGGCCACTACTAGGAGGCTGAACAGGAATCATCTATCACCCACTGAGTCCTTCATCCATTCACCAAGCATTTTTTGGTTGCCTGGTATTTGCCAGCACTGAACTTGATAACTAGGGATTCAGAAGGAAGCAAAAGACATAGTCTTTCTGCTTCAAAGAACTTGCACTGTAATAATCTATGAAAGAAAAGTACAAGTTACCCTGGGGAGATTTTTAAATGTAGTCCTAACCTACTATAGGTGGTCAGAGAAAGCTTCTTAGAGAATGAGACTTTTGTGAAAAAATGAGTGAGCTGCTGGTCTGCAGTCCCTTCGCTACAGTTCTCAGGTACTTTGAAGCTCCTCTTGATGCCACATAACTTAAACCAGAGACCAAGGCCAAATCAGGGCTTCCCAGGTGTTGTTAGTGGTAAAGAACTTGCCTGCCAATGCCTGAGACGTAAGACAAGTAGGTTCGATCCCTGGGTTGGGAAGATCCCCTGGAGGAGGGCATGGCAACCCATCCCAGTATTCTTGCCTGGAAAATTCCAGGGAGAGAGGAGCCTGGTGGGCTACAGTCCATACGGTTGCAAAGAGTCAAACACGACTGAAGCACCTTAGCACACAGTGTACACAAGGCCAAGTTTATGGAGACATAGCCCAATTTTTATACTGAATGGAGTAAAGTGAAGCTTATAAATAGAGATGTAATGTGGTTTCTCCACAGCTGTGAGAGGGTGATATGAGATCTCCCACTTCACAGATATTTAAGGGCAGTGTCAATGACAATCTCTCTCAAGTATTTTACACTTGAACTTAGAAAGAAGGGAGAGGCAACGAAGTCAGTCTTATCTAGCCCCAAGTTCTTAGGAGTGAACGTTGAATAAATTTAGCCTTATAAATCCCCTAAAAAATTTCCCTATCAAAAGGAAAGACCAAATTCTGAAGAATTTCTCAAAGTTCAGTAATTAGAATGCTGTGGGTATGTGTGTGTGTGTGTGTGTGTGTGTGTGAATTATTGCACTGAAAACCTATAGTATTTTTTAAAGGAAAACTGAAATCCTTATTCCTGGAATAAGTACCTAAATCAACAACAGTCCTATAACTATTAATTTGTTTTTGTTCTTTGGTTACTAAGTTGTATCCAACTCTCTGTGACCCGTGGACTGTAGCCCACCAGGCTCCTCTCTCCATGGGATTTCCCAGGCAGGAATACTGGAGTGGGTTGCCATTTCCTTTTCCAGGAGTCTTCCCAACCCAGGGATCAAACTTACACCTCCTGCACTGGCAGGTGGATTCTTTACTGCTGAGCCAGCAAAGAAGCCCGTAACTATAAATAGCCTACAGAGATGTTCATGCCAAACAGTAAACATAACAGTAATTGCAGAAAAACAGAATTATGATTTCATCTTCTTTATTATGTGAATGTCATATGTGGTAGATTTCTTTTTCCTCTGTTGGCATAGATTTAATGGTAATCCTTCACGGAGATGTGTTTAGAAGTACTATTGTGATGCTTCTGCTAATATCCTCTGGATTACCCCTGTAGATCACATGGACTTATTCAACTGGGGACAAAAAAATGTAGCTGTATTTATCCCCTATCATTCTCCACTATCAAATTTGTGTATTCAGAAAGGAGGGGGGAACCAGGGGAGGCTGCCTTCATCCTGGACAATCTGTTATACAGTGCTTGAATTAACTTGGCTTGTTGTAGTCATTTAATAGGACATTAGGACCTTGTAACTTTTTATGTAGGCCCTTTTGCAAGTCTGCTTACACTTGCTGGTTACATGCTTACCTATCTCTCTGTACATGGACCAGATCTTCACGTAGACTGTGCAAAGAAAGTATCAGCAAGCGATAAATAGAATCATTTAATAGATAATTTTTGAAATAATTACTTATTATCAGTCAGAAGTAGTCACATGTGATAGAGATAATGCTAAGACTTATGAGCTCATAACGTAGGGGGAGAAAGGAAGATTTTGTGAAATATCCTAACCTACTTTGGCCATTCACAATCGATAATGGTTGATAGCCTCATTCAGAAGGGAGTGGGGAAGCAATCCATGTGCCAATCAACAGATGGTTGGCTTAAGAAGACATGGTTTATATAAACAATGGACTATTACTCAGCTATGAAAAGAAAGAAATATTACCTTCTGCAGTGACATATATGGAAAAAAGTAAAAAGGAAAGTGAAAGTCACTCAGTCCTATCCAACTCTTTGCAACCCCATGGACTGTATAGTCCATGGAATTCTCCAGGCCAGAATAATGAAGTGGGTGGCCTTTTCCTTCTCCAGGGCATCTTCCCAACCCAGGGATCAAACCCACGTCTCCCACATTTCAGGCGATTCTTTACTAGCTAAGCCACCAGCGAAGCCCAAGATGAACCTTGAGAATATTATGCTTAGTGGAATAAGTCAGAAAGAGAAAGCAAATACTGTATGATATCACTTTTACGTGAAATCTGAAAATAATATGAGTGTATATGCAAAATAGAAACAGACTCACAGATATAGAAAACAAACTTATGGTTACCAAAGGACATGGTGGGGGTTGGAAAGAGATAAATTAGGAGTTTGGGATTCACATATACATCCTACTATATATAAAATAGGTAAACAACAATGACCTACTGTATAGCACAGGGAACTATACTCAATATCTTGTAACAACCTATAAAGGGGAAGAATCTGAATATATATATATATATATATATATATATATATATATGAATCACTTTGCTGTACGCTTGAAACTAGCACAACATTGTAAATCAACCATATTTCAAAAAAAGAATTTTCTCTTAAAATAAGATCCTTCCAGTTTTAACTAACCACACTTGGATTATGGATTTCTGAATGGCACACTTCAGTTCTTATTTAACTGCCTCTGGAAAGTATAACTGTGCCCATAAAATGGATACAGAACTATTTCTAGGAAATTAAAGGCAATATCAGAGAGTAGTTGAGGGAATGAAGACTGGAGCTGCACAATTAAAGACTTTCAAAGCTCTGGCCTACAGATTTGGAAAATGCTCTTCTATTATCCACCTAACTGCATCTTTCTAGGGCCAGGCTCCCCGCTGGCTCCCCATCTGCCTCCCCCCAGATCATTTCTGTAAAGCACTATTGGTGAGAATAAGAGTAGAGCTCTGAGTCCAGGCTCCCTGGTTTGAAGCCTGGTTCTGCCATGACTTGGTCATGGTCTATCTCCTCCATAACTCCATTTCCTAATCCAGAAAATGAGAGTGGTGATGCCCTTACGCCTTTAGGTTGGTCTGTAGATGTAAAGTGAGTGACTAAACTAAAGGTCTTGGCACCGTGCCTTAGACTAGCAAGTATACAGTGAATATTTAAAGAAAAGCAAATGTGTGCCTACAATGACAGGACTGTCTTAGGCAGTAGTATATGGGATAAAAACCTCAGTTCCCGGTCTCAAGGAGCTCATGACCCAGTGGAACAGATAGACAAGTAAATGGTAATAGTGTGGTTAATCAGTGATCAGAACTGTGAAAAATGTACGCAATCCATAGTACCTGGAGTAAACTGCCAGCCTAATTATCAAGCATATATATTGATATACCAAAGTCCACCAGAAATTTCCAGTATCTAAGAGGAGGATTAAGATGATTTATCATTCATGGTGCTATACTGGGTACATTTCAGCAAAGAAAATATTTTAAAACAACTGATGTATTGGAAAACAGTGTTTCATTTGAAATGTTCCACATTAAAATTTGTCTCTGTTGGACGCTGAAAACATTTTCCAGGGCCCATTTCCAGTTAGAAATGAGACTAATGTAAACAGTCCAACAATTAACTACATGCAGTTGGCATTTCTGAACTAAAACACAGTTATTGAGCCCAAATCTATAACTACAAAACACTCTGCCAGCCACAAAAACAAGGCTAGGATCAGGAGAAGGCAATGGCACCCTACTCCAGTACTCTTGCCTGGAAAATCCCATGGGCGGAGGAGCCTGGTGGGCTGCAGTCCATAGAGTCGCTAAGAGTCGAACACAACTGAGCGACTTCACTTTCACTTTTCACTTTCATGCACTGGAGAAGAAAATGGCAACCCACTCCAGTGTTCTTGCCTGGAGAATCCCAGGGGCAGGGGAGCCTGGTGGGCTGCCGTCTATGGGGTCGCACAGAGTCGGACACGACTGAAGCGACTTAGCAGCAGCAGCAAGATCATATTGGAAAGCATATGGATTTCAGAAAGGGCAGAAAGTTTCATCTCTTTTTGGATTCCTTTGCTTAATCATTATTTTAATAGGTCATCTACCTCTTCACAGCTGAGCTTGATGTAGCCATTTTCTTTGCCAACCACAGATACAAACTGAGATTTCAATGTGTGAATATGAACCATCTCACAAGAAAAGACAAAATGGCCAATTTAATAAATCCTCAACAAAAGCTAGAGTTTGTTTTT
>SJYX01019463.1:181933-199444 GCA_006410675.1 Oreotragus oreotragus
AGAATGGCATTGAAACATGTATACTATCATGTAAGAAACGAGTCGCCAGTCTATGTTTGATGCAGAATACAGGATGCTTGGGGCTGGTGCATGGGGATGATCCGGAGGGATGATGTGGGGTGGGAGGTGGGAGGGGGGTTTATGTTTGGGAGTTCATGTACACCTGTGGTGGATTCATGTCAATGTATGCCAAAACCAATACAGTACTGTAAAGTAAAATAAACTAAAAATAAAAATGAAAAAAAAATTAATTAAGTAGTTAATGTGGTCCACTGATATCCAGATTTTATACCTGCCTGTGCACCAGAGCGTCAGCCCAACTTGATTTACTCTCATCAGTGATTTCATTTTCATGCAGATTCACAAATGCAGAATAAAATTATAACTCTATTCTTTTGTAGAGTTAGATCTTACACATTTCTCCCATTTATTTAACCTGGGATAGTAGTTTAAGAGAGGAATTAACGGAACATTGTCAAAAAGATCAAATATAGAAATGAGTTTGTAATTTTTGGTCTCATTTGGTTTTATATTCAACAGCATGTTAACAATTTGGGAAGGAAATTCTTCATTAGTTCCTTTGAAAAGTAACACACAAACTACAATTCCTTTCTGAATCAACAACCATTTGGCCTCAAGTCTTCCTAAGAGCACCTCCTTTCAAGTAATATGCACCCACTACTTGAGGCACGCCTGGTTGTCAATCAAACTTGTCCACTGCAAGTATGCACAGATTTATTTCATGTTCTAAATTAGAGTTTTAAATAAGCCTGAGATTGTTGCCATGCCAGATAAGCAAGAAGTTTCGTCTCTTCCTCTCGAGGCTATGCCTTTCCTTTCAACATCTAAGAACCCCAAGGGCATATACAGTCTAATAGAGGGATTCCAGTACTGAAACCCCAATACTTTGGCCACCTGATGTGAAGAACTGACTCATTAGAAAAGACCCTGATGCTGGGAAAAATTGAAGGCAGGAGGAGAAGGGGATGACAGAGGGTGAGATGGTTGGATGGTATCACCAACTCAATGGACATGGAGTTGAGCCAGCTCCAGAAGTTGGTGATGGACAGGGAAACCTGGCATGCCACAGTCCATGGGGTTGCAAAGAACTGGACATGACCGATCAACTGAACAGAACTGAACTGAGAGGGATTCCATCTGATTTCCATATCCAAGTTCAACCATTTACTGTCATANTATGTCTTCTTTGGAGAAATGTCTATTTAGTTCTTTGGCCCATTTTTTGATTGGGTCGTTTATTTTTCTGGAATTGAGCTGTATAAGTTGCTTGTATATTTTTGAGATTAGTTGTTTGTCAGTTGCTTCATTTGCTATTATTTTCTCCCATTCAGAGGGTTGTCTTTTCACCTTGCTTATAGTTTCCTTTGTTGTGCAGAAGCTTTTAATTTTAATTAGATCCCATTTGTTTATATTTGCTTTTATTTCCAGTATTCTGGGAGGCGGATCATTGAGGATCCTGCTGTGATTTATGTCGGAGAGTGTTTTGCCTATGTTCTCCTCTAGGAGTTTTATAGTTTCTGGTCTTACATTTAGATCTTTAATCCATTTTGAGTTTATTTTTGTGTGTGGAGTTAGAAAGGGATCTAGTTTCATTCTTTTACAAGTGGTTGACCAGTTTTCCCAGCACCACTTGTTAAAGAGGTTGTCTTTACTCCATTGTATATTCTTGCCTCCTTTGTCAAAGATAAGGTGTCCATATGTGTGTGGATTTATCTCTGGGCTTTCTATTTTGTTCCATTGATCTATATTTCTGTCTTTGAAGAGCACCTCCTTTCAAGTAATATGCACCCACTACTTGAGGCACGCCTGGTTGTCAATCATACTTGTCCATTGCAAGTATGTACACATTTATTTCATGTTCTAAATTAAAGTTTTAAATAAGCCTGAGCTTATTGCCATGCCAGATAAGCAAGAAGTTTCATCTCTTCCTCTCGAGGCTATGCCTTTCCTTTCAACATCTAAGAACCCCAAGGGCATATAAGAGTCTAATAGAGGGATTCCAGTACTGAAACCCCAATACTTTGGCCACCTGATGTGAAGAACTGACTCATTAGAAAAGACCCTGATGCTGGGAAAGACTAAAGGCAGGAGAAGAAGGGGATGACAGAGGGTGAGATGGTTGGATGGTATCACCAACTCAAGAGACATGGAGCTGAGCAAGCTCCATAAGTTGGTGATGGACAGGGAAACCTGGCATGCCACAGTCCATGGGGTGGCAAAGAGCTGGACATGACCGATCGACTGAACTGAACTGAACTGAGAGGGATTCCATCTGATTTCCATATCCAAGCTCAGCTATTTACTGTCATAATTTTTACCAAAACAGAGTGTAATTAAAGTAAAATTCCATAAAATCTAAAGGCCAAGGAGGAATATTTCTGGCCCACATCCCTGTGGGTGGATGGGAGTGAAGCGTCATACCTTGGAGGAAGCTGATTCTAGCATGTTGTATCTTTGAATGAGGCTAAGTTCCTTCCTCAGGCCAAGCTTAGGCAAGGAGTCTCTTCACTTGAATTCCAGGTTCACAGTTTAATTTTAAACTATCCTCCAAGACACCTGCTGCCCTATGTCACAAGAGGCCCAATAGCCCACCATTTGAGCCCCCAATCATCATCCCTTTTATTTTTGCAGGGATTTGAATGTNAGCTTAGGCAAGGAGTCTCTTCACTTGAATTCCAGGTTCACAGTTTAATTTTAAACTATCCTCCAAGACACCTGCTGCCCTATGTCACAAGAGGCCCAATAGCCCACCATTTGAGCCCCCAATCATCATCCCTTTTATTTTTGCAGGGATTTGAATGTCAAGAGTGAACTTGTGAAACTTCTCATCTACAGACCGTCCACAATATGCCGTGCTTAGTCGCTCAGTCATGTCCACCTCTTTGCGACTCCTTGGACAATAGTCTGCCAGTCTCCTCTATCCATGGAGATTCTCCAGCCAAGAATACTGGAGTGGGTTGCCATACCCTCCTCCAGGGGATCTTCTCAATCCAGGGATTGATCCCAGGCCTCCCACATTGCAGGCGGATTCTCTACTGTCTGAGCCACCAGGGAAGCATCCATAATAGGCTATTTTAAAAAACTGTTTAAAAATTTTACTTTATTACAGGCTTTTCTACTTGTAAACATTACATAGGTTTTCAACATTTCATTTTTCTGCTCCATTGGATTCCATTTATTGCCTTGTAGGTCCAGGCACTCCTAGCAGTAAAGGTCTTCTTGCCTTTACCTTGGACCTTGACTGCTCCCAGGGGGTCTACATTCTCTACCCTCTTTCTGAGGATGAAACTATGTTGTTGCTGAGAGTGACTTAACTTTTTCAAGGGTGATCCAGGAGCAAACAAACAAGCAAACAAAAACAACCAGCAAACAAAAATTACAAGCACCAGTTAAATTTTCAGAGAAGACATCCCACTACCTTAAGGTACAATGATATATGATCATTCCTTCCTGGCAATAGTGTATAAGTCTGCCTTCACTGTGCTAGATGTATTAATCTGCCCAGGCTGCAAAATACCATAGATTGGGTGGCTTAAATGACAGAATTTTATTTTCTCACAGTCTGGAGCCTAGAAGTCCAAGACCAAGATGCCAGCATGGCTTAGATTCTGGTGAGAACTCTCTTCCCAGCTTATAGATGGCCACCTTCTGCTGTGTCCTCAGGTGGCAAAGAGGTATGAAGCTCTCTGGTGCCTCTTGTTGCAGGGGCACTAATCCCATCAACCCGTCTGCATCCTCCTGGCCTCATCTAACCCTAGTTACAAAGGACCCATCTTCAAATATCATCACATGGAGAGTTAGAGCTTCAGCGTAAGATTTTGGGAATGAACTAAACATCCAGTCTTTAACAGTAGATAAGCCTTATTGTCATTTTCTTTCTTGGCTAACATTTAGAAGATGTTCCTTGTTTAAGATTTATTTTATTTCTGTGATGTATCATTTCAACCATGGTGAAACTTAGCAAAAACAAAGGTTTTATATGAGATCATTAATATTTTGAAAACTTAAATAGAAAGGAATGCACATTTTTATGCAAATCAACTCAATTTCAGCTTTCATTTTTCCAATTTATTGCTTGCTGTCATACATGATTTTCAGAGAAAGGCAGAATATACCAACATGGAAAAAGGTATAAATACACATACATATTATCTGAATGTGGTTAGATATAGAATGTACAGAAAAATATTTAAAAATTCTGAAATTTTCAACCATTTCTTTAACCAAATACACCTGAACACTTTTATCTAAGAATTCTGAGGTTTCTTTCATCATGAATAAAGGCACCTACAGCTTCACTTACATATTTTTTTATTTTACACACTTCATCAGGGGAAGCAGCATGACTCATNTCCAGGAGCAAACAAACAAGCAAACAAAAACAACCAGCAAACAAAAATTACAAGCACCAGTTAAATTTTCAGAGAAGACATCCCACTACCTTAAGGTACAATGATATATGATCATTCCTTCCTGGCAATAGTGTATAAGTCTGCCTTCACTGTGCTAGATGTATTAATCTGCCCAGGCTGCAAAATACCATAGATTGGGTGGCTTAAATGACAGAATTTTATTTTCTCACAGTCTGGAGCCTAGAAGTCCAAGACCAAGATGCCAGCATGGCTTAGATTCTGGTGAGAACTCTCTTCCCAGCTTATAGATGGCCACCTTCTGCTGTGTCCTCAGGTGGCAAAGAGGTATGAAGCTCTCTGGTGCCTCTTGTTGCAGGGGCACTAATCCCATCAACCCGTCTGCATCCTCCTGGCCTCATCTAACCCTAGTTACAAAGGACCCATCTTCAAATATCATCACATGGAGAGTTAGAGCTTCAGCGTAAGATTTTGGGAATGAACTAAACATCCAGTCTTTAACAGTAGATAAGCCTTATTGTCATTTTCTTTCTTGGCTAACATTTAGAAGATGTTCCTTGTTTAAGATTTATTTTATTTCTGTGATGTATCATTTCAACCATGGTGAAACTTAGCAAAAACAAAGGTTTTATATGAGATCATTAATATTTTGAAAACTTAAATAGAAAGGAATGCACATTTTTATGCAAATCAACTCAATTTCAGCTTTCATTTTTCCAATTTATTGCTTGCTGTCATACATGATTTTCAGAGAAAGGCAGAATATACCAACATGGAAAAAGGTATAAATACACATACATATTATCCGAATGTGGTTAGATATAGAATGTACAGAAAAATATTTAAAAATTCTGAAATTTTCAACCATTTCTTTAACCAAATACACCTGAACACTTTTATCTAAGAATTCTGAGGTTTCTTTCATCATGAATAAAGGCACCTACAGCTTCACTTACATATTTTTTTATTTTACACACTTCATCAGGGGAAGCAGCATGACTCATCCTAGTACAAAAAGCTGACAACTCATTGCAACATAAAATATTAACATTAAACTAACACTGATTTTGAATCACTACTATACAAAGGCTGATAGAAGAGAATGAGAAGCAGTATAATTCAACTTTTATCTTGTCTGTATTTATGCAATTTCCAAACAACCGAAATAATCATAATAATATTAATAGTATGACTTTATGCAATGAGACTTTTAGATAATTTAGAAGAAAACTTACTTCCCTAGGCCCCCTTTCTAAAAACATATACAGCCATCAGAATTCATTCTTAAGTATACACTGGAAAGAAAAATTAGCTTGATATCAAGTGTAAAATATCTCAGTAACTTTAGAATCCAGAAACAAAGTTTGAAACAAGAAGACTGCATTTATTTGTTGAGGCAAGTGCCCTTCTAGGAGCTTTTCTAAGCCATTATGCTATTTAGTATTATAGCCTCTCTGTAAGTGACAAAATGTCTCAATTGTGCCATTAAAATGGGTATGACCCAGTGTGAAGGGCCAGGAGATCTGAATTGCCAATGTATGTCCTGCACCCCTCAGAGTGCCCAGGTGTGCCACTATTTCCTATTAAGGGAAGAAAAGATCCATGAAATTTTTTCTAAGGTAGGCTGGAGATAGTTTTCTATACAGGAGCATTTCATTTGCTTCAAATGAGTTTAAGGCACCATTTATAACGCAAATATGATGGCTTAATGCTCGTGTAGGGGAGGCGGTGCTGAGCGGTGGGAGGAGCTTGCCGTGGTCATCCCAGATGTGGCAGGGCCTCCAGTCTTGCAACCAGTACTTGGAGTTTAAGACTTTAAATCCTTGGGAACTTTCTTGTGTTCCATGTTCTGTGTGCTTTGTCAGAGACAGCAAGGCAGAAGGAGCTGAGGAGACTGTGTTTCTAGATCCAGGCTTAGGTAAAGAGGGACACCTAGGGTAGCTCATGGGGCAGCAGTTAACGGCAAGAGAGAAAGGAGAGATGGGTTGACGTAGAGTGATTGCCTGCTGCACACCACGTTCTATACTGGGCACTCTGTGTACATTATCCCATGTAAAGAGTACAACGAATCTACGAGGTCTGTTCACTGTTAGTCTCACCACAGGTGGAAAAAATCAAGACCTGATACTCAAGTTCACATACTCATCACAGTTGGGGCTTGAACTTGAATCTGATTGTGAAGCCCACATTCTTTTTTCTTTACCATATGTACAAACATACCATATCATTTCTACTACATCTCAGAGCCTTGTTTTTTGCTAGCATAAAGCAATTAAATTTACATTGCAGGTTGTGCTTATAGCATTCTTATATAGCCATCAGGTTCTCCTGCTCTAACAGTGTATCAATCCGAATTTAAACTTGAAACCCGAAGCCATTTTCATAAATTATACGCTGCTTGAAGTTTTGAAAATGTCTCTAGCAACCGGCTAGAGAAATCATAGATTCATGATGCCTGCCCCCTGGATATTTATACTTTTGTGACTGTCACTGAAAATTATATACAGGATTGATGAGTCAGAGGTTGGTTGTACCTTCTCTAATTCAAAGGATTTCCCTTCTACCTGATGTCAAGTTTTATATGTCATGACCACAAATTAGATGTTGTCACTGGTCTTAGAGTCAAATTTCAAAGGTAAGCTTAACACATTGCTATGTTTTATGGGAAAAGATAAATGCTGAGTCATGTTTCTTATCTTGGAAACTTGGGAGCTTCACACTTTTAGGTCCTGGGGCCGTTCGCTACTGGTTGCTTGCTTAAAGTGCATGCTTGGTCAGACTCCTCTGAGATTCTCCACTTAGCATTCTATGCTAGCCTGGCTCTGCCTTCAGCTCTTCCTTCCACCAGGAAGCCATCACAAGCTATTTGAATTCTCTCTGGAAACAGCCTTTTCCTTGCCTTTGAATGGAAGTCATAGCTCTTGTCTGTGGTACCTGCTGGGGAGAAAATGGTCATGAATTCTTAATTCTTCATGGCAAGATTGTCACTCTACAACAAAGCATCATGGCAAAAAAGCTAAGTAACTAGAGAAAAAGTCATTCGCTTTTGCCTATGACTAGAGAGGCAACATGGTACCATGGACAGAACACTGTACTCCGCAGGGAGGTGGAGGCCACACNACCTGCTGGGGACAAAATGGTCATGAATTCTTAATTCTTCTTCATGGCAAGATTGTCACTCTACAACAAAGCATCATGGCAAAAAAGCTAAGTAACTAGAGAAAAAGTCATTCGCTTTTGCCTATGACTAGAGAGGCAACATGGTACCATGGACAGAACACTGTACTCCGCAGGGAGGTGGAGGCCACACCTGAGGTTTTGTTACCAGCCAGCTGTGTTTCACTGGGCAAGTCACTAAATCCTAGTGGCCCAATTTTTCAGACATGAAACAATAATAATACCTTATCTGCCTTTCTTAATTTGTTATAAGATTAAAATGAGATGGTATATGAAAATGCTCTGTAAAATACAAAGCACTTAACAAAACTCCAAGCTCCCGTGATGCTGCTGATTCCAACCTTCAAAAGCCTTGATTGTCTCTCTTACTCATTTAGTACCTCATGAGATACTGATATAATTAGGATGAGCAAGTCATTCCAATTTGCCAGGAACTTTCTCAATTTTCACAGTCACAATGCAGAAAGCCCGCTTTCTGGAGACACTGCAACCCCCAGCAAATCAGAGTTTTTTGTTGCCCTAGCAATAATGAAGTTACTTGATAATAAGGATGCTGGCTGGTGCAAACATCTTCTTTCACCATTCTCTCCACGGGAAAGACACCAACAAGTTGTTCCCATATGTCTGGGCTGTAAGCAAAGAGGTTTTCAGAGAAAGGGGTAAACTGGCTGGTCATTGATGAGAAGTGGATAGAAAATTAATTATGACTGACACTTAGTAATATATTAATTAAAAACTGAAATTAGTCAAGATACCATCCTTAAAATCAGACCTGACTCACTTTTCTGTGCCCATTGGCAGATCCCAATGTTCTGTTTTGGTTGTGAGAGTGGGAATCTCTGAGCCTAGAACCTACTCCCAGGCAGCTCTGCTCTCCCCACTTCCTCCTATCCCTTCCCACCCACATCCAGGGAGCTGTCTGGTGTTTCATGCACTTTCACAATCATGGGAAATTATTCATCCTGTTGAGATGATGTAGGATGGTCATTTTTTTAAAAACCACGCCAATAAAGCAATTATATCAACTTGAACTTTAAGCTCCCAGCCAACCTTGAGCTGTTCAACTCAGCTCAATTCTTTTTTTCTTTTTGATGAATTTTTATTGAAATATAGTTGCTTTACAGTGCTGTGTTAGCTTCTCTGTACAGCAAAATAAATCAGCTATACCTATACATACAATCCCTCTATTTTTGGACTTCCTTCCCATTTAGGTTACCACAGACCACCAAGTAGACGTCCCTGTGTAGTACGATAGGTTCTCATTAGTTATCTATATTATCCACAGTATCAACAGTGCGTATATGCCAACCCCAATCCCCCAGTTCATCTCACCTTTTCACTCCTCAGTTCTGTCCTCTACACCCGCATCCTCCTCAGGAGCATGGAAAGAGGTTGGCGTGGCCAGGATCCTGCTGCGGTGACCTGCAGGGGTGTACATACTGCCTGATGAAAAGCCTGTTGTTTCCTTGTGGCCCTGGAGCTCCCAGACTGTGGGCGTCTCCGTAGCACCATCATGGGCCAATGCAAAAGGACAGGTCCAGTCCTGTTGCTCTGGCTCTAGCTTATTGGCTTATGGACGGAGAAGACGTGAGACGATACCAACACGGTAGCAGTAGGATAAACACTTCTCTTTGAATTTCACAGGAGAAATAAAACTTTGGGTGATCAGAGGAGACTTCAGTGGCTCCAAAGCGGTCAGGAAAACAAACCAAGAACTGGCCAGACGAGCTGGGTTGCTTTCCTGTGAATCATCAGAATAACCGCAGGCCTCAAATGGGCTGGCACCCATGAGCCCAGGTCCATCTCACCTGTGGGAAACAGGCTTTTTAAAAGGGAGAGTGGCCATATCTCCACTTGCCAATTTCTTGGTCTTCCCAGGGCTGGGCATAAGAATCACAGGACCTGTCTTTATATTTTGTAAAGTTTTTCTCCCTCTGTGCTTTTAATGACGTCTTTCAGAGTTTATTTTTTGAAATGCTGATCATCTTAATAATGAAATGGATTTTAGAACTTGAGGGAGTTGGAAAGGGGAATAGGAACTAAACTGTGGATGTTTTTAGTAATTTCCAGCTCTTTCACTGGAAAGGGATCAGTGATGTGCTGAAAAATATCTAACAGGCACTCTGAAGAGAAAAAAATTTTAATCTGATTTGTAGTGTTTGCTAGTTTGCGTAGTATAAATACTCTCAACATGACCAATTTTGCTGGCTTCAACATACCACTGAAGGGACTCTGTTTTCCTTTGCCAAGGTCTGTCTTACCTGATGCAGATCCTGAAGATATATTTAGTAAGAATTAAACTTTATCCAAGTGATTGAAGTTAAAATATTTCTATCGAAAATGTTCCTTAACTTTCTTTATTTTCCTTTAGAAACTTGGCATCTTGTTCATATCCTCAATACCCTACCATGCTCTTTTTTTTTTTTTTTTTTTTGGTCAGTTCTCTATGTCTATTTCTCCATTGCTGCCGTGTAAGTAAATTCTTCAGTACCATTTTTCTAGATTCCATATATATGTATTAGAATATGATGTTTACCTTTCCCTTTCTGACTTACTTTACTCTGTATAATAGGTTCTAGGTTCATCCACCTCATTAGAACTGACTCAAAGATGTTTCTTATTATGGCTGAGTAATATTCCATTGTGTCTGTGTGCCACAACTTCTTTATCCATTCATCCATTGATGGACATCCAGGTTGCTTCCATGTCCTAGCTATTGTAAATAGTGCTGCTACGACCAATGGGATACATGTATCTCTCTCAATTTTGGTTTCCTCAGGGTATATGCCTAGGAGTGGGATTGCTGGGTCATATGGTTATTTTATTCCTAGTTTTTAAAGGAATCTCCATACCATCTTCCATAGTGGCTGTATCAATTTACATTCCCACNTGGGATACATGTATCTCTCTCAATTTTGGTTTCCTCAGGGTATATGCCTAGGAGTGGGATTGCTGGGTCATATGGTCATTTTATTCCTAGTTTTTAAAGGAATCTCCATACCATCTTCCATAGTGGCTGTATCAATTTACATTCCCACCAACAGTGCAAGACCATTTCCTTTTCTCCATACCCTCTCCAGCATTTATTGTTCGTAGACTTTTTGATGATGACCATTCTGATTGGTGTGAGGTGATACCTCATTGTGGTTTTGATTTGCATTCTTCTAATAATGAGTGATGCTGAGCACCTTTTCATATGTCTTCTTTGGAGAAATGTCTGTTTAGGTCTTTTCCCCACTCTTTGATTGGGTTGTTTGTTTTTCTGGCATTGAGTTGAATGAGCCACTTGTATATTTTGGAAATTAATCCTTTGTCACTTGTTTCATTTGCTATTATTTTTTCCCATTCTGAGAGTTGTCTTTTTACCTTGCTTAGTGTTTCCTTTGCTGTGTAAAAGCTTTTAAATGTAATCAGTTCCCACCTGTTTACTTTTGTTTTTATTTTCATTGCTCTAGAAGGTATGCTCATTTTTTATTTCAAGTCTGTCTTTTCTTCCTGTCTAGCTCTTATTCCCTTTCTCTGTTCTGAGAACTAATTTGCAACCAGATTTTTTTTTCCTTATTTTTATGTTTTATCTCTGCTTTTTCTTTTTTTAATTGGAGAGAGAGTGTATGTGTATGTGTATGTGTATGCCCCGTTGGGTTTGACTCTTTGAGACCCCATGGACTGTAGCCTGCCAGGCTCCTCTGATTATCTAAAAATCTTCATGTCATCCAGCAATTTCCTTCCCCCATCAATACTTAGAACCTCAATTGGCTTTTAGAATAAAGTTCAGATTCCATAAGTCTTTGGGATACAGCTTTGACTTCAGCCTCTAACTTTAGCTTAAGGTCCTTCCAGGGCCCCCTCATGAAACTTGCACTCTGACAGCTCCAAAATCCTTGCAGCAACTTGAATACACTGAGCTGGTTCATGTCTCCAAGCCTTCCCACCTGTGGCTTCCTCTGAGAATTCCTCCTCCCTAATCCCTTCATTTTAAGTTTACTCTGGTTGTCAAGGTGGCTCAGGGATTACCAGGTGACTCAGTGGTGAAGAATTTGCCTGTTAGTGCAGGAGACACAGGAGATGTGGGTTAGATCCCTGGGTTGGGAAGATCTCCTGAAGGAAATGACAACCCACTCCAGTATTCTTGCCTGGGAAATCCCATGGACAGAGGAACCTGGTGGGCTACAGTCCATAGGGTTGCAAAGAGACTCAACTGAGCATGCACACACAGGCATCTAATCTCTGTAGATGCAGCATCCTTTGCTGATCTGTATCTCAGCAGTGATAGTAATTACTGACATTGAGCTCTCTCCCTCCATTTGGGCTATAACCCATTTGGCACAGGGACCACTGCCTTTCTTTGATATTCCCAGCATCTAACAAAGTGTCTGGCTCTATACTAGATAGTTGAAGGAAATGACAACCCACTCCAGTATTCTTGCCTGGGAAATCCCATGGACAGAGGAACCTGGTGGGCTACAGTCCATAGGGTTGCAAAGAGACTCAACTGAGCATGCACACACAGGCATCTAATCTCTGTAGATGCAGCATCCTTTGCTGATCTGTATCTCAGCAGTGATAGTAATTACTGACATTGAGCTCTCTCCCTCCATTTGGGCTATAACCCATTTGGCACAGGGACCACTGCCTTTCTTTGATATTCCCAGCATCTAACAAAGTGTCTGGCTCTATACTAGATAGTGTTTGTTGTCAATAGTCAATAAGTGCCTGTTCAATAGGTGCATAAATTAATGAATGATAATTGAGGTAATCATTTTTGATCCCTATTTTATTCTATTTGTGGGAGGAGGTAAACTTCACAACCTTCTATTCCACCATCTTGATTCCTCCTCCCTATTTTGATTCTAAAGTGTCAAAATACCGTAAACATTCATTGAAAACAATGTCTACCAGTACATCCGCAAAGGAGATTGTTTCAGTCAAATATGATACAGCATTGAATTAAAATATCAGAGTTCCCAAAAGTGAAAAATCCAGATGCAAGAAAAAAATGTGAACAACATTACCTATGTTATGTAAATAAATAAAAGAGCAGACACACAAAAATAAGGTAGTTTCTGGAATCACATGTAAATAGATTTTTACTTTCTGTTTTGTACTTTTCTTTTTGATCTGTTTCACCATGTACTTTTATCATTTTATATAAGAAAACATTTATATGAGAAAAATGTTAACAGGGATTATTATGATGATAGAATACTGAGCCCTTCTTTTCCTTCTTCATATTTGTATGTAATTAGCAAACAAAAGTGTTATTTTTTTAACTGAAACTAAAGACAGCAATGTTTCCCACACAGGCAGATTTTTCAGTGTTGCTTGTGAACCCACCTCCAGGAAGTGGGTTATCTAATTTATAGCTTCAGTGAAACCTGTTTTCTGGCAGTGGCTGCCAGGGCACACCTCCTTCTCTCTTGTTCTCCATCACTCTCACTCCGAAGGCCTAAGGGCAGGAAAGATACTGACAGGGAAGCAAGAAGTAGCATTAGCATCGTTTTGTGTGTGCTGGATAAAAAGGAGCTCTCAACGTGATCCCCTGAGCACTGCACATGCTTCTGATTCTGCCAGCATCCTTCACGGAGGAACGTCTCCTGTTAAGCCTCTGGGGAAAGTCTCAGAGCACAGCCAACGAAAAATAACCACTTCTTCTTGCTTTGGTGCCAGCCTGCACAACAAAGAGTCCCTTTAACTGCCTTAGAAGGGATATACTCCTCTCCACACCTATCATGTTTTATTCTCTTAACATAATGCCACAAACTGAAAAAGGAAACGGGTTGTGAAATAATACAGAAAGTTATTTTTAATTAGAAGAGTCCATTTATCAACATTAAAAAATAAAAAAGGAGATTTAAATGATAAGGAGCAGCAGAGAGATTCTGAAAAAGAACTGCCTACCAAAGGCAGGTGCCAAATAACATCTCATGTTGCCAACATAGACCCTGAGACAGCAGATTAATCGGTGAGGGTTGAGAGCTTACTGACCCCAGGTTTCCATTTTTCTCAGAAAGAGCCCTGGTGTCCTTGAGAACCATTGTGGAGAATCTGGTGTCAGGAACCACAGGGGATGTGTAAAAACTAGGAGATGGCATAGTTTCCCACCCTGGGGCTGAGACCTGGGGTGGGAGTGATACATCACTGAATCCCTCTTCCCCAGCCATATTGGCAACTCTTACAAGGATGGAGATGGGGTTTGGGGGGAGTTGTGGGAAGTGTGGAGAAAGAGAGAAGAAAGCATAAACCCAAAAGGATTCTGAGCCATTCTAACACTGGAGGTGGGGTGTGGCTTCAGAGCTGCAATATATCTTTAGAACTTTCTGGGACTTTACGTTCTGAAGACAGGTATCACTGAGGAAAGGTTTGAGCCAATGAAGATCTGAGGATCTTCAGGATCTAAACTCTCTCTCTCTCCAATTTGGGCTTGTGGTTCCTGTTTTGTGGACAACTTGATTCTGATAGTCTTGAAGCCAAGGCAGAATCTTGAAGAGAGGAAAGAGGAAAAGAATCTGGCCTCTTAAGCCTGGTCCTTGGCTTATAAGAAAAGTGTTAAATAGAACTTCTTATTGTCTGGGATATCCCAGGTACGTGAGCTGCAGACACAACAAGTGAGGATAAGGAAATTGCGGATTGAAACCTCAAGTTACCAATTGGCCACTTGAAGTTATCTGAGGCTCCCTATAGAGTAAACTTTAGCGTAAAACTTTCTACTGTTCTAAGCATCAGCCAAACTGTGTTGTAAATCAGCTATCCAATCCGTGTTGAAAGCTATTTCTTCAATTTCCTTTACAACTCATCTCAGGTTTATAAATTGGCATTTAATCTTGGTTGTGTAAACTTGGGACATTAGGGAGCCTCTCTTGGCCTTGTTTCTTCACTTCTAAGAGGAAGACAGACTGGAAAAGGAATAGGTCTCGGCATCAGTTAGGATGCTTTTGGCTGCCAGGAACAGCAAACAATTCCAACTGGCTTGAATAATAAAGATAAATACTAAAGAGAAGAAAGTCCATATGAAAGAAAGCCCAGAGTAGGACAGGCTGTGGCACTGGCTGGCTGCTCTGGTGATGCACTGGGTTTTCAAGGACACAGGTACTTCTATCAGTCTATTCGACCTTCACAGGTTGGCTCCTTTAGTCTCGTAGCATGAGTGCCCACAGTGTTTGGGGCAACCTCTTTCCATTATTCTTATCAGGTGGAGGAGAGAAACTGACTCCCTGGGCCTTTCTTAACTATGCAAAAGAACTTTACCAGAAGCTTCCAGCAAATGTTTCCTTAGGCCTTTTTAACCAGAATTGGATCATATGCTCATTCTTGGGAAGAAAGATGATACTGATTTAGGCCTATTAGATCCACTCCTGAAATTCAGTTTGTCCCTCTGAGGTTCATAGAGAAGGGTAGATACCTGAACAAGTTTAGAATTTTGTTAGAAATGAAAAACTGAAAATGGATGCCACATTGGCATCTAACTACCATATATAATTCTTTCCAAGCCATTCTTTGTCTCAGATATAGGTTACTGTATTGGGGTGGCATTCCCAATTGTGTGTTGAACATATTTGTGGCTAATTGTTTCTAAGATTTTCTTGTCCTCTGACAAGAGTAGAAATGCAGTATGCTTTTATTTTTGTACTTGCATCCACTTTATAATGCCAACTATTTATATTTGGAGATATCAATTCTTGAAGAATCTTTTTTAAAGAAGAAAACTTCTGAATTTAGGACAATAAGTTTTAGCAATTTGGAGGGCCATATTTGACTTTTAAGACTTTTAACAACTATTTGCTTGGAATTGCCAGAATATTAATCTAAAGAGTGCCGGTGCTGATGTTGTTTCAGCTCCTCCAAGTCTTTATTTCTCCATCTAGATGTAAAGGTACTAATACCTGTCCTGCTATGAGATAATGTATGTGAAAGAGTACTGTAATTTCCTGGTGGCTCAGAAGGTAAAGAATCTGCCTGCAATGTGGGAAACCCAGGTTTAATCCCTGGGTTGGGAAGATCCTTTGGAGAAGGGAATGGCAACCCACTGGAGCATTCTTCCTGGAGAATTCCATGAACAGAGGGGCCTGATGGGCTATAGTCCATGAGGTCCCAATGAGTCAGACATGACTAAGCGACCAACGCACACAATGTAAGGTATTAAAAAAAACAACTAAAAAGGATAAGATATTAGTACAGCCAGTGCCTCACTGTCCAAACAAAATACTGATGAGAACAGAGACATTTCTTCTAAAGACTTTCAGGTCTGCCTGATTGATAAAGAAGGAAGATTCTCTAAAATACACCTATGTGCAGCAGGGCAGTTTGTTCATGTATTTTAATGTTCATTGGAAGTAGGCTTCTAGAGTTTCTATGCCTCAGGTATTTTCACTAGGAAGAAGGCAGAGGGCACTTGAATTGAGTGTTCTTTCTGCCACTTGTAAAACAAAAACTCAAAAAGATACAGGAAGCATCTTGGTTAATGCAGGGAGAAGATGGACGTCTTCCAAGACAAGGAAAAGGGAACGGGAAGGGGAAATCTGTGGATTTCATGAGCACTTGAGATTTGAAACCATTCCTTGGCTGTGTTCCAAGGAAGTAACAGATCTATAAGCTGCCTCCAGAGAGCAAAGCTCATGTTGCTTGGGACAGTCCCTGAGACATGGGATCTTCTGTGCTAAAACCAGGAGAACCTTGGATAAATAGGATGGATTGGTTACCCCAAGGGTAACTAAGTGGCAGCCATGATGGAGTAGAGATAAGAAGACCTTCTCTGGGACTTCCCTAGTGGTCCAGTGGCAAAGTCTCCATACTCCCAATGCAGGTGGCCCAAGTTCATTCCCAGAGAACTAGATCCCACATGCCACAACTAAGACCCAGCATAGCCAGATAGTAACTACATATTATTAAAAACAAAAAAAACAACAACAAAAAGACCTTCTGATTTGTGGCTCCATGTATAACTTTTCCACCCGGGAGTTACTCATGAGGGGAGAGGGCCTGTCAGTTGTGGCCAAGTGCATTAGGGGACTCAGATTCAACTTTAAGTTGTTTTAAAGGAAACAAAGAAAGTAAAAAAAATTTTTGCACACCATATCTTGAGAACTGATTGAACTGAGACAGATAAAAGACATCCTCAATTCTTTAGGGAAACTTTGTAGACAGATATAGGATACAGGACTTTTTAAATTTTAGAAGGGATCTAGAAACACATTTTATAGTGTTGCTTATAATATGTGGCAGCTCCAATATAGTACCCTATAATCAGACACACTGATATTTCTATAGATATGTTAATATTCAGATCTAATGAATTAAAGAATAAATGAGGCTTCCCATGTGGCTCAGTGGCAAAGAATTCACCTGCAATGCAGGAGACGTGATTTGATCCCTGGGTCAGGAAGATCCCCTGGAAAAACAAATGCCAGCACACTTCAGTATTCTTGCCTGGAGAATCCCATGGACAGAGGAGACTGATGGGCTACAGTCCTCAGGGTCACAAAGAGTCAAACATGACTGAAGCCACTGAACACTCACACTTGCATGCACACACACACACACACACACACACACACAGAGGCTTATGTCAGCCAGGCTGGGTTTTGCTGGCAAATGAGGTTAGGTTAGTTTAGGTTTTGCCACCAAGTTAGCTGCAGTTTTCAGAGATTTTAATATCTTGGAATTATGGATAATTAATGGATTGGTATATTCATAAATATGCATAAATTTACAATAAAATCAATTTATTATAATATTAGCTTAAATATAAAATCTATCTATGTTTCCTGATATTGACTTAAGATTCTAGAGAATTTATGAAGAGAGAGTACTGCTTAATACATTCATCAGTTCAGTTCAGTCAGTCAGTCCTGTCCGACTCTTTGCAGCCCCATGAATTGCAGCACTCCAGGCCTCCCTGTCCGTCACCAACACCTGGAATTCACTCAGATTCACGTCCATCAAGTCA
>SJYX01019463.1:203230-230522 GCA_006410675.1 Oreotragus oreotragus
AGAAGGGGATGACAGAGGATGAGATGGCTGGATGGCATCACTGACTCGATGGACGTGAATCTAAGTGAACTCCAGGTGTTGGTGATGGACAGGGAGGCCGGGTGTGCTGCGATTCATGGGGTCTCAAAGA
This sequence comes from Oreotragus oreotragus, assembly GCA_006410675.1. Classification (NCBI taxonomy): domain Eukaryota; kingdom Metazoa; phylum Chordata; class Mammalia; order Artiodactyla; family Bovidae; genus Oreotragus; species Oreotragus oreotragus. The sequence goes on from SJYX01019463.1 coordinate 203,361, forward strand.
GTCGGACATGACTGAGCGACTGAACTGAACTGAATTACATACTAGCACAGTCATTCTCTGTTCTGACTCAAAATTACAATTTTGAGGGCTTGAAAAAAGGTACCACAGAAGTTGATAATCACTAAAACTTTCATGATCCCATTATCATTCTTTGCTGGAAAGACAGCCCAGATTTAATTTATTCAGGGCTTTGAAGATAAGATTCAGTATCTTGAATCAAGCTCAGTTGTATATCAGGAATAACTGAAAAAGTTAATGTTTGTCATAATTCTTGGATTTTCCCTTCCAGAGAGCAAGCCATGGGGGAAATAGAAGCTTTCTTAGACATTTTCCCTCTAAGGAAACAATGTATAACACGTACCTAGATCTGATTTTATGTCCATGTTTGCACTTACCTTATTTTGCCATGTAAAGTGCAATTTCCTTAATCGCATGTGATATTTTGTAAAATGATGCTTTGGATGGGCTTTTTTCTTTTTCATTTCATGTGGTTTTCAAAAGGCTTTGGAATCAGTCTTCTTGTCAGACCACTTACGCTGTCTTTTGACATCGCCTTGGTGTCAGGATTCCTTCAGTCTTGGTATTCATGACAAAGTTATTACATGTGCCAAAATGTGAAATATTTATGTGTAGACAACACTGTGCCTCTATTGCGAATGAGGCTCCTTGTCTCTTTTATGGTATCTCCTTAGAGAGCAAGTGTGTGAAGAGTTGTGATCATCTTTTTTTTTTTCTTCTCCTTTAATCAGTTCCTTTAAAACCTCCGTAAAAACTCTCTTTGCACCAGCTACCCAATGGTAGACCAATGTGGGTCTCTCCCATTGTGGGCAGATTCTTTATCAAGTGAGCCTCGAGGGAAGCATACCCAACAGTATGTGCCACTCATTGTTCCCTGTAGTCTATGCCTCACTGACCTGCCTTGCTAATGCTGCTTGGCCTGATCTCTGAACTTGGAGGACTCCTGTGACCCACAGGTTGTATCTCAGCCCCGTGGGAGCCCACATCTGGAGGAATCCCAGCATCTCAGTGATGTACAGCCCAGGCTGCCTTTTCTCTCTCCATAGTGACTAATACTTTCTTCTTTGCTGCTGCTGTATTCAATGGACTAAAAGGACATAAGCAAGTTTTAATTCAGTACTGTTCTCTTCGCCAAAGTTCTCCCGGGATTCCAGCTAACACTAACCCCAAACAAAACAAAAGGCCAGAATGGAAGTACATGTCCCATGTTTAGGCTTACTGTTAAATGTCATAAATGATTTCTTCATCCTTGGGCATGTAAGTCTGTCTGTATTTCTTTTTGTTGTCATTCTATGATTTATCACACTGCAAAATAAGAAATTTAAGAGAAACAGAAAGTCATAGAAATGAACTCATATGAGGAGTAGCTAAACAGACTTTATTAGCTCACAATATAGACTCCAGACCATTCATACTGCAGTTCAAGCTAAAATCTCAGTGGGAGGATTCTGTTTTTAAAAGTCCACTTGTTGTTCATAAGACTGTTACTATAGGCAATAGATAATTAAACTCACTTAATATGCCTTTTATTTGTTTTTCTTTTTGTTAAAGAGTAACTCTGTCCTGTAACAGTTGATGTTCCAATGACTATTATTCCTTGTGCTGTGCTGTGCTTAGTCATTCAGTCGTGTCTGACTCTGTAACCGCATGGACTGTGTAGCCTGCCAGGCTCTTCTGTCCATGGGGATTCTCCAGGCAAGAATACTGGAGTGGGTTGCCATGCCCTCCTTCAGGGGATCTTTCCAGGCCAGGGATGGAACCCAGGTCTCCTGCAGGGTATTCTTTACAGTCTGAGTCACAGGGAAGCCCATTTATTCCTTAAATCTAATCATATACTTAGTGCTGTGGCTTGAACCAAGGGGGAATGGTGTCTATGGAACATGATGAGCACTTTGACACAGTGAAGACGTAGAATGGAGACTGGCAGAATCTCCATCTTTGGTAGCATCTCACCTGATTGTCTTCCACAGGACTGATTTCTATGTATCAGCCTGGAAAGAAGATGCATCAGCCTCAACAGGGTAGCATCTGCGATTCCTCTTTCTTTCCCATTGCATGAGTGCATGCCTGCTAAGTCACTTCAGCCATGCCCAACTCTTTGCGACCCTGTGGACTGTAGCCCTCTGTCCTCTGTCCGTGGGATTCTTCAGGCAAGAATATTAGAGTGGGTTGCCATGCCCTCCTCCAGGGGATCTTCCCCACCCAGAGATCGAACCCAAGTCTCTTATGTCTCCTGCATTGGCATGCAGGTTCTTTACCACCTGGAGAGACCTGGGAGCCAACAGTTTCTTCTAGAACTTTAGAAACAATGAAATCAGCAAGCTCAGAGTTTAAACTAATGGGAGAATAGCATCAAATTTGAACAACAAGAATACAAATTATCTAGAAAAATGGGCAATGGCAAGGAGGATACTTATGTTAAATTACTAGTCTTCAGTTCCTAAGTCCTCTTTGCATCTCCTACCTGTGATACATTCATTAAGTGATGTTGCTTGAATTAGCTATGCTTTGAGTTTTCCCTGAAAACGCAACATTTGGTGTTCTTTTTCTTTCTGCCATGTAGAAAATTTAGAAGTGTCCACTTGTTGAAAATAAAATCAGGTTACCCATTTTGTCATTAAAAATCTAAATGGAACCAAGACTGCTATTTTAAGACAAAATATTTGTTGCAATAGTCACATGAATACGGAATAGAAATTTAACATGAAACTCCTAGAGAAATAAAAAGTCTGCCAGAAACTTGCCCAAATCACGCTTCAGAACAGCAATTAGGGCTCAGGAAAAAATGGTCATATGAACTGCCACTCAGTGACTCCTCAGGTGCCCCCATCTTGGTAGCCTGGCTCATCTCCACTGAGTGTGCCAGGGAGCGTTGAGCACTAATATCTACTTACCTGGGAAATGCAGCAGACCTTTGGTTCCAGTGCACAAAGTGGGAAATATGCATTTCAAAAAGCTCTGTTTCCAGTTGCAGATTTATGTGACAGAGTTGAGGCAAGAAACATTGTTCTACTTACTGATGTACCCCCAAGAACCTAGGTCAGTGCCTGAAACATAGAAGATACTCAGTGAGTGAATGAATGACTCATGCCGTATAGAACAGATAGGCTGCTGCTGCTGCTGCTAAGTCACTTCAGTCGTATCTGACTCTGTGTGACCCCATAGACGGCAGCCCACCAGGCTCCCCCATCCCTGGGACTCTTCAGGCAAGAACACTGGAATGGGTTGCCATTTCCTTCTCCAATGCATGAAAGAGAAAAGTGAAAGTGAAGTTGCTCAGTCTGTCCGACTGTTAGCGACCCCATGGACTGCAGCCCACCAGGCTACTCCGTCCATAGGCTACTACCACCAAAAGGAGGACTCTCAAAGTCATAGGAACCCATCCCAGTAAAGAAGGATTTCTTGGAGCCCTAATTTACCATTTGTAGCTTTCCTGGGTTGTTTCTGCCCTGTCTTTCTCTTTCCACAGAAGACACAATGGAATTTGGGGAGGGGGGCTATAGATCTAGAAGTAGAAATTTTGTTCATAGGGCATGCGTATAATTGCCATATTGCACTGCAATCATTTACTTTGTCTTCTCCAGGGCCAGCCTATGCATTAGGCATCACCTCCCTGCCCCAGAGAATTCTGAGGTTAAAGAAAATATTTAAATACATAATGTGCTTAAAATTTCATCTTCATATTAACACAGTTATAAAATACCACTGTTAATCTTTTTCATGGAGGAAGGGGCCCAGGAAATTGAGAGTGCCTAGGGTGCATAGTCACACAGCAGACCCATCTCCATGAGCTTACATTTTCCTGTCTTTGTAAATTCACAACCTAGCCCAAGACATGGGAAATGTTTGGTTGCTTAACATATGTTTGAGGAATAACTAAAATGAATGACTATGCATTCTTAATGGAAGTCAGACTGGCCACCAATATGATTTATTTATTTTAAAATGAGAATAGTTATTTATTTATTTATTGCCATACAGTACAACATGCAGGATCTTAGTTTCCTAGCCAGGGACTGAACCTGTGACCCCTGCAGTAGAAGTGTGGGATCTTAGTCATTGGGCCACCAGGGAAGTCCCCACCAATATGAATTAAATACAGTAAGAGGAAGCAGAGAAGAAAGCGCTGATAAAAGAAGAGAAAGTCTTTTTTTTTTTTTTTTTTTTAAGGAATGGGCTGGCAATAGTACCTGAGAGGCTTGGGAAGTAGGAGGCTGAAGCCAGGGAGGTGTGGAGGGGCAGCCTGGGAGCTTCTGTAACACGTAGGCGTTGACTCCATATTTGGCAGGTGGTGTGTTTTTCTGGCAGGCTAATGAGTCAGGGAATCTGAGTGTTAGAAGTACTCTTAGGAGCTGTTCTAGTCCAGCTCCTCATTTTACAGTTGAGAAGAGTAAAGCCAATTAAATTATTGGGAAGTTAGAACCTGATTCTCAGGCCCTTTCTATTGCTCTTCCAACTCTTCCAACTGTCAGAATTGTATTTACAAGGCAGGATGGTGAAATGAACAGACACGTCATTCATGTGTTTATTTTGTGTGTGAATAATACACATAGTGTGAGCAATTTCACATGGAGCAGAAGAGAGTCGTTTTCAGACATCTTAATAGATCTGTAAGATTACTTTCAGGTCACAGAATGGGATATTGTCATTTCTTATTTCTCTCAATTCTACTGCAGCTCTGACCTGAAATCGTTAATACTTGTGCAACCACCTCCCAAGTAAGAAGCCTGACCTTACTCACATTGCTAAATCGGTCAGATGACTGAAAGTACTAATGGCCAAACCTGTTGAAAGTGAAACCAAAACCTAGGAGCTTTTCTGAGCACAGGGGCAGAAGGACATAAGAAGGGAAGGTGAGATTGTTAAGTAGAAAGACTCTCCCATTATTAATCAGCTGAGGAACAATTTGCAGGTCACTGAAACTGTTTTCCCTTCAAACCAGAGTCAGTGGGGCTGATTCCACTCTGCCTTGAAAAACCTGGCTCTGCACAGTCCCTAATAGGCTTTCTGTTATTAACAGATAAGAACTGGTACACTGCATCTGAACATCTGACCCATTCCTGAGTCACTTGACAAATACACCAGGAAGGTTTTCTGCTTGAATCACAGAATAGAATGTGGAGATCCAGGGAGTTATTACACTTAGGCCCTGTCCTCAAGGAGTGTCCTGTCTAGTTGAAGGGCATTCCAGGGAAGGGAGAAGAGCTGGCAGCATGGTGTGGCTCATGATGGCAGTGAGCAGGGCCACTTGGCTTCATTCTTCCTCTGGGACGTTCTTTTATGACTGAATGCTTGGGAGGTTCTAGAACTAAATCAGTTTCCCACATGTAAGCCAAAACTGAGAAAGCTGAAGTGAAAGGGAAAAAAGGTAGGAAGAGGTAGGAGCAAGATGGTGGTAGGTGGAGAGGGGTCGGGGGTGGGGGAGGGCTGTCTCTTATACACATCTAGACATGACTGAAACCACTGAACACTCACACTTGCATGCATACACACACACACACACACACACAACACATACACAGAGGCTTATGTCTGCCAGGCTGGGTTTTGCTGCCAAATGAGCTTAGGTTAGTTTAGGTTTTGCCACCAAGTTAGCTGCAGTTTTCAGAGATTTTAATATCTTGGAATTATGGATAATTAATGGATTGGTATATTCATAANAGACTCTCCCATTATTAATCAGCTGAGGAACAATTTGCAGGTCACTGAAACTGTTTTCCCTTCAAACCAGAGTCAGTGGGGCTGATTCCACTCTGCCTTGAAAAACCTGGCTCTGCACAGTCCCTAATAGGCTTTCTGTTATTAACAGATAAGAACTGGTACACTGCATCTGAACATCTGACCCATTCCTGAGTCACTTGACAAATACACCAGGAAGGTTTTCTGCTTGAATCACAGAATAGAATGTGGAGATCCAGGGAGTTATTACACTTAGGCCCTGTCCTCAAGGAGTGTCCTGTCTAGTTGAAGGGCATTCCAGGGAAGGGAGAAGAGCTGGCAGCAAGGTGTGGCTCATGATGGCAGTGAGCAGGGCCACTTGGCTTCATTCTTCCTCTGGGATGTTCTTTTATGACTGAATGCTTGGGAGGTTCTAGAACTAAATCAGTTTCCCACATGTAAGCCAAAACTGAGAAAGCTGAAGTCAAAGGGAAAAAAGGTAGGAAGAGGTAGGAGAAAGATGGTGGTAGATGGAGAGGGGTCAGGGGTGGGGGAGGGGGGGTGGGTGCAATCTCAGAATTTCTCAAGGACATTCCAGTTCAGTGGAACCCACGAGAGGAACTGAATTTTATTCTTTGAAATCTGATATAAGCTTCATTTGGAATTTCCCAAATGAGAGAACTGCCTGATCGGTACATTTAGCATCCTCCCAGAATCAACCTACATGTGGGTTATACCACCCAATAGGAAAGGGGAAAGCTTCCACTCTCCATAGGTTGTTACCCTCATGTATAGATGAGGTAGGTATAGGCCTTTGTTATTGTCTATAGCTTGGAAACTTTTTCATGCTTCAGTAAACTAGCAATTTACTCCAGGTTCTTGGGAGGCAGACCCATTTCTGTTCTTTATTAAGTGCCCCAAACTCCTTGACCCTTAGTCACAGTTGATCTTATGATACTGTCCCCTTTTATGCTTTATCTTCTCACCTGGATTATATCAGGGCAGTGTCATGATTTAAATGTCTTACAATTCTTATGAGCATCTAAATCCTCATAGGAGCTCAATAAACATTAATTAAATGTGTGATTGCATACCTGAATACAAGAGTGAATGAAAGAATAAATGATCTTAGTCAGTTAAGACTACATGCATGGCCATTCAATGAGCCTCATCAGAGGTTACTGCAGCAATACAGAAGATACTTATTCCTGAATCTTATAGAAAGCAAGATTCACTGGTCACTCATCTTATTAAATAGAGTCTCAACCCAACATCCTCCGAAGAACCATAGAAGTGGATGAGTGGTCAAGAAAGAGTGGGCTCTATTTAAAGTACCGTGAGGAGACGCTCCTTCTCTAACTAACAGATGTTAGATTGTAAAAAAATTGTTCTCAAGGAAATCTCAAAATGGGATGTGCTGGGTTCTATGAGTCCAGTGCAGAAAAGAGAAAGAGAAATCACCATAACTCGCCTCCAGGCAGGAGAACCTTTCAGAAAGAATCTGGTGAAAGATGTGTAAGTAGTAGCTCCCCTGAAAGCTAATCGTTTTCACCAACCAAAATATAGGATTAATACTATATGCCAAGTTGCTGCAAATTCCCCTTGCTTTGTTCCCATGACTGCCAGTTGCTGTATCAATGGCTTTCTGCCTCCTCCATCTTTATTCTTCAACTTCCTTGCCCCCAACCTACCAAATTTATGTCAGCTTCGATCTTTTTTCTCTCAAGAACACTTCAAAATGGAATGTACTAAATTCCTGTGGATACAACAGAAATCATCTCAATGAATTTCTAGTCCATATTTGTGTTTGAAAGCTGGGGCAAAAATATAACCATAGGGATGTAGCCTACCCAGAGAAGGCAAAGAAGAACCAAGCTATTTACACGTCAGCCTCTGGTCTCTGAGTTTTCCCATACTCTGGATTTGAGATAAAAGTAACAGAATGGGAAACATTTTGCTTAACATAAGTAGCGATGCGATTTTTCTTGTGGGAGCCAAACCAGAACATATCCAACTAGGCCTGGCATGAAGAACACTCTAAGAATAAACAGGAGCTCAGTTCAGTTCAGTTAATATTGTTGCACCTGCTAAGTTGCATACTCTGCACTGGGCACTAGAACTATAAAGATAAATGGAATATGGTCTTTGCTTTCAACAAGCTTGCAGCGTAGTAGGGGACTCAAACACTTCAGCATCTGATCCCTGCACTACATGGTCAGGGCAGTGAAAGGGAAGCAATGAGAAGCAGAAATATTTTATCCATTTCAGGGCAGTGTAGGAGGGTAGATGGGTCTAGAGGATTAAAATGATTATGAAATGGACATACTAATGTTATAAAGAGTCATGTTGTCACAGAGCAACACAGTTCTTCATAAAAGAGGTCACTATGTATCTGCAAAACAGTTCTTTAATTTTTGGCCTAAGGGATCAAATGAGGATTCCAGGGCACAAATGAAGCCAACGAAATATGAAACTTAATTACTCCGTTCTTTGCTCAGACCCTGAAATTTGACCCAAACATCTATCAGTTGTCTAGGGCAGCGTTTATCGACCTCGGCATGTTTTGGCCTGGAGAATTCTTTGTTGTGGTGGCTATCTTGTGTATTATGGCATGTTTAGCCTCCATTCACTAATGCCAATAGCACCTACCCTTACCCCCATCCCCCTTCCTCTCTTTTGGACAATTGGGACAAGTCAAAATGTTATATGAAACTTAATTACTCCGTTCTTTGCTCAGACCCTGAAATTTGACCCAAACATCTATCAATTGTCTAGGGCAGCGTTTATCGACCTCGGCATGTTTTGGCCTGGAGAATTCTTTGTTGTGGTGGCTATCTTGTGTATTATGGCATGTTTAGCCTCCATTCACTAATGCCAATAGCACCTACCCTTACCCCCATCCCCCTTCCTCTCTTTTGGACAATTGGGACAAGTCAAAATGTCTCAAATTACCAAATGTCTCTTGGGTAATGGGGACAAAATCACCTCTCATTAAGAACTGCTAGTTTAGGATGTTTAGCAGAAATGAACACAATCATGTCTATTTTTTCAAGATAATCAGTTCCCATCTAAGGCTCTGTGTAATAATCCAAACCTGGAGACGTGTCATCATCATTGTAGCTAAGCCTTTTCTTAGACAATTTCTACTTGGGGCCCAGTGATAGCTATGACAGAAGCTTCTAATGTTTCCCACTAATTGTTTTTCTTTTTTCCTCATCCTGCAAAAATAACCTCTGATTTCTAGCTAGGTATTCAGAATAAGATATTTTCTGGTCTTGCCAATAAGTTATAAGCAGAAGTAGTATGCACAATTTCTAGAAATGTCCTTCAAGGAAGAAAATGTGCTTTTCTTTCCTTCTTTCCACTGCTTGATGGGAATGTAATTGCTGGAGCTCCAGCAGCCTATATTTGATTATGAGGTGATCTGGGGAATTGAAACCACATGTGCTACAGAAACAGAGAAAACTGTCATGATGACAGAGCCTTACAGGTCTTCTAGACAACTTCTTGAACTGTTACATCCGGACTACTGCATAAGAGATTGTTTTTTCCAGTGTTATATGAGCTTCTGCTGCTGCTGCTGCTGCTGCTGAGTCACTTCAGTCGTGTCCGACTCTGTGCGACCCCATAGACAGAAGCCTACTAAACCTGATATTAACCAAGGCAATTGCTCAAAGTAGACATTTATTATATTTCCAAAAGTCTCTGAACCATTATCTTCCTCATACTAGGAAGTTTGCTCAGTTGTTCTACTAAGATCTTTGCAGAATATGCTATTCTTTCATCTCCTCTTCCCTTAGAGTACCCAATACAGAAAGTTTGTTATTTCAATAATCACCCTCCCACTGCCTTTCACTACACTTCTCTTGTTAGTTACACTAGATTCACTGGTGCTACCCAGTTCCTAAATGCTGACATCTCCTTAGACCTATCAGACACAAAAATGAAATGATAACACCTATTACTTGCAAAGGGTACAAGAAAAATTATGCTTTCATAGATTTCTGTTGGAAACGTGGCATTGCTGTCTTTTAAAAAACAATTTAATAATAGCTGGCAAATTTTAAAATACATATACCCTTTCACCCAACTATCTACAAGTAAAATTAATATTAATCAAGAAATCAAGAATATATATGTAAAGGTATTTACTGCATTTCTTCCCACAGTTGCTAAAAAGGAAATCGCTCATAAAAGACAATTAATTTGAGATCAATCAACATACAGTTGCTATTTACGAGATGAAACTGCCTAGGAAACTAGTGGGAAAAGAAAATATTTTGAGGAATGAGTACTGGAGCACTGCAACATGAGGGGGTCAGGAAGATGAAGAGGACACAGTCAACAACAACGAGACGTGTGGCCAGTGAGGTAGCTGGAGAACAAGGAGAGTAGTTTTCCGCTAGCCAAGAGAAGACAGGTTCAGGAAGCGTGGAGGAATCAACTCTGCCAAATGCCACCAAGCAGTTCAGTTAGGTGAGGACCAAGAAGGAGCCATTTAATGTGACAGTGTGGAAGTCACTGGAGACGTGGGAAAAAGCAATAACTGTGATGGGAACGACAGGGGATGAGATGGCTGGATGGCATCACTGACTCGATGGACGTGAGTCTGAGTGAACCCTGGGAGTTGGTGATGGACAGGGAGGCCTGGCGTGCTGCGATTCATGGGGTCGCAAAGAGTCGGACACGACTGAACGAATGAACTGAACTGAACTGAAAACTGATGATGGGGACATAGGTCAGAGTTCAAGAAAGAAAGGAAGATGAGGAAATGGAGACAATGAGTATAGATAACTCTGGATTTTTGTTGAAAAAAGGAAGCAGGAAATGGGTCTGTGGATTATAGAAACTACTTTGTTTTTAGATGCAAGGCAGCACAACATGTTTTGTTTTGAATTATATAGCATAGAGGGAAAGTAGATGATGCAAGAGAGAGGGGGGCAACTGCAGTGAGCCTGAGACAGGGGCCAGAACAGGACACCCCCTCTGGGCCAAGGGAAGACAGAATATAGTTGGGTACCAACATAGGTATGATGCACATTTGGTGGTGGAAGGTAAGACTATGCTCCTTGATTACTTTGGCCAATATCCAGCCAAAACTGGAAGAACTGCTCAGCCTAAGTCAACAACCTACATACTCTTGAGCTAAATAAATACTTACTATGTTAAGCCACTAAACTCTGGATGAGGAGTTACATGACATTATGGTGGCAATAGATAACCAGTGCAAAGGTTGTTCCACATTAGTACATAGAGAGCTGCCTCGTTTTTAAAAATGGTTACACCCAGCATTGCATTGTATGTACCTTATTTTATTTATTTCAACACTTCTCTCAACTGTTTATTTCAGTTGTTACTACAAGCAATGCTACAAAGAATATCTTCCTACATACAGCTCTGCACACATATTGATGTGTACAATGAATTCCTAGAGATAGGATTTCTGGATCAAATGTATATGCAATGAAAATTCTAATAGATATTGGCATTCAATAGAGTTTATCAATGTACATGCTTGCCAAAGATTTAGGAGTTTTCACACATTTTCATGCTTTTTATTTTTTAACCAATATAGAAAGTTAAAAAATGTAAATTCTCATGGATGTTATTTTCATTCCTCTTCCTGTGCAGTCCTAGAATGAACCCACCATCCCTACTGGTTCCCATTTACTCTGAATAGTCCTGATTTCATAATCATCAGCTCTGCCTCAAAGGGCACAGTAGCCTCCTAGCCCCACACAATTTTCTAATGGTTCTATTTGGTCAATGCTCCCCTTTTATTGATAGCCTATCCAGTAAATTTTCATAAGTTATGAATAATCTAACAGAAGAAAACTTGGGGAAATATACCACAGATTTAGAGAGAAATGAATTATGTTCAAGATTGTTCAGTACAAACGGAAATGTTGGAAGATGGTTGGAAAAAGCTAAAAGGGAATAAGGAAATTAAAACAGAGATGATGATGGAACAAATAAAATTTTCTTGAAGTCACTTCAACTCCTACCATATTTTCTAACTTTGACTTCTCAAGGGATTTGTATGTTAAATGCAATTTACATTACTTAGGCATGGACAGTGTAATAAACTTGTGAACATTAGTGAGTTTTTAATCTTAGAACTGATTAGCTGCCCCAGAAGGGTCCCCACTCTCACAGATCTAAAGAACAGTTGTCCAAATGGAGAGTCATACCAGTAAAAAGATAATAAAATGTACATATGGAATATGTATGGATAATGGGGGAATGCTAAGATAACGGGGGAAATATTAACCAATATAAAAGGGACAATAAGTGCATACATTGAGAAAATATAAATCTCAGTTGTAGAATTTGGGCTTTTTTTCATCTTTCCATTCCCAAAACCACTACATCAAACATATACTTGGAACTTTTATATTATTATTCAATGTGCTATATAATTTAAAGTAATAAAACAAGGAGGGGAAAATTCATTTATGGAGAAGTGTAAGTAATTTGACCCTAACCCAAGGCTCAAATTATCATGTTAGAAGCATTTCTAATTTGCCATAGGTTCTCAGCTTTGTTACTTTGTACTCAAAGGGCAATTAGCTCAGAGAGTGGTTTCTGATATGTAAGCATTTTTCTTTTGTACATTTAACCAAATTGCATTTGGAGTCCCGACCCTCTCTGTCATCAATAGGTCTTTGGAGAAAAGCATGTGGGGGACTAGAGAGAATGGAAGTAGAATCCCACAAAGGACAAAGCAGTGAAGCTAATACAGCCCTTTATCTTCTCCATTAAATGGTCATGCAAATAAGGGCTCAAGTGAGTCAACCTTCTTGAAACTGATATGACTTCCTGTATGGGCTCAAGAAAACATAATGTGTGTAGGCTTTGAGCTGAAACCCTTAAAAAGGCAATAAATTGAAAAGATATATTTAAATTCAGCTGTTCATTGTCTTTTCAATTCTATCACTTTTCAACTTAGCATATTTTTTCTTTCTTTCACACATAATAAGCCTTAGTTATGAGAAAAAGAGACTGGCAGGAGAGACAACCCAGCCATTCAGGGTTTCTAATGGTCTCATCAGATAATCACAAAACATTGGTGCCACTGAGAGAACACAGTCTGTAGGGAGGGAGCATGACATGGCCACAGGATCAATGGCTGGGCCTGGATTGAGATTCTGCCCCAATCTTTTCTACCAAGCCACTCAAACAATTGTTTTCTTTTTCCCCAAATCAACCAATTATGTGATTGAACCGAGAAACAAGGGATTGTTTTGACATTAGGCTCTAGCCCAATACTAAACTGAAGTTTGCATTTTACCATAGCTAAGTTCAATTCACTACCAAATTGAGGTTCAGTTTGAGACATAAAGCAGCAACAAATTATTTTCTAGAGTCAGTAAATCACTGCCGACTTATTTTGCAGCTTTAGGATTACACCAGACATGTAAAGATAGAGGAAGTTAGACACCTTTCTTTGAAAAACCTAAGCAGCTAGAGATCCTCTCCTTGTTTTTCCTTCACCACTGCTGTTTTATTTGGTTTTGTTTGGGTTTTGATTGTGATGATACACTATCCCAGGATGAGTTGGTTCTGGCCCATTTATTTTTGTTCACAGTCAGTAGATATGTTTCCAAGAGCACCTATTTCCCTGAATGCTTTGGGGTGGTCCAACCTTGTGTGAACTTTCTCCTTAACTTTTCCATTCTTGCCTCTACATCTGACAAAGGGCTTGAGTCTTTAATGACTGGCCCATGGAAAGATGGGAGCAAGCATTCACTTGGGAGATCTGAACTCATCCCAGCTTCCCCTAAGGTTGCATGCCACCACCTGCAGCTTGGACTTCTGTCTGTCACAAAAGAGTTACAGGCCTGCTAAGTTACCCAAATATCTAGGAGAAGGTTGGCAAAGGAGATTGTCATTCATCATGGTAATTTGGATTTGTGGATTGATGACAATGGCATGACTAGCTGTGTCCAGGCCTGGTAGAAAGAAAAAAGTGGTTGACTGGCAATGTCCAACATGGGTGAGAAGCGTACCAGATATCTGCCTTTCCTCCCAGTTTTAAAGAATTGTTTAGGCTCAATGCACTGGTTGAATCAGTGCAACCAGAACAAACCATAAACAGGTCATCTTCATAGATTCACTGGCACTCAGCACTCACCTGAGTCTCTTCCTTTTCCCACCCTCAGGGGTCAGAGAAAATTTCTTGTCAAGGTGACTTGTATAGCCTCTGTGACCCAGCAGATGAACCCTAAGCAAAGTCCTCTGACGAGAAGTCTATAATGAAGTGACCAAGTCAGAGCGGCAGGGGAACCAGAGTACAGATTCAGGTTTCCTCCTCACTCCCGTTAGCTGTCCCCATGTCACACTGAACAGCTTGGAGGCAGTGAGGCTGCGGGGATGAAAAATGGAAGCATGATCCCTGCTCCCTGGAGCTGGTCACCCACTACTCTGTCGCCTGTACTTGCCCCCAGTGAGCTGCCAATCTTGAAAGACCTTTCACCCAACTGGGGCCGGTTTTCATCCTGCTTTACGGGTGCTGTCCATTCTTTTGGATGCTAAGTGTCAGTCGCTCAGTCGCGTATGACTCTTGGCAACCCCACGGACTGCAGCCCACGAGTCTCCTCTGTCCATGGAATTCTCCAGGCAAGAATACTGGGGTGGGTTTCCCATCTCCTTCTCCAGATTCAGATGTGATGCCCCTTCCAAATAAGGTGGTTCAAAAAAAGTGAGTTCACGCTGTGTGTTTATCTAGGTGTTTCTTGTCAATGACAGTATTTTGCTAGTCTGAGATTAGGGCTGGGGGTCACAAGTGATCTCATGTTTGTGGGTTTTCTCCCTTTTAGTTTCTTTTTCCTGAGAAAACGTTTGGATTCATTTTGGTTTTCAGTTTTAATTCACGGTTCTCATTTTCCTTCTCTAGCTCTCCTCAAGCCCTACCTACTTCACTCTTACTGTCACCTTCTCTTTCTTTTTCCTTCTTGGCCATCCCCTGTTAAAAAAGCATCTTTTCCGGTAATGAGCCCTATAAGTAGCACCACAACAAACACACACATCCTGACTGTGGATTTCATGTTCTCTTTTGCTGTGAGTCTGAAGAGCTGGGTAGCGACTCCTTCCCCAGTGGAGTGGGGCATGGCGGCTAGCATGTAACCAGAGGACCTGGATTCTCCCAGGCATTAGATGTGACTAGGGGCAAGTCAGCCTCTCTATTTCTTCATTTATTAAAAAAAAAAAAGATAATTTTTCTTGTCTGCCTCACAGAATTTTTACAGATAAATATTTATGAAATCTCTTTGTAAAGTATAAACTGCTATGCAAATATTATTTTATTATTGTTATCCTTTTGCACATCTGGTCACCCTGCTGTAAGGTGCTAATTACATCACAGGAGGATCTGATTTTCCTCTGTGACACCTGACCAAAGAATGGCAGCTTCTCGGCAAAGCCCATTCTGAGCAATTCTCGCTTATCTGGAATCCTCTTCATCATTCCCAAGAATGCTATGATTCCCTGACATTAACCATAATAAAGCCAAACTCAAGAGGGAGAGCTACTTGGGTACCTTGAAAAGTCAAGGAAATACCATAGCCATCATCAGGATGCTTGCCACATTACTCAGAGACTTTTATCTTTGCCTTCAATAAACTTCCTTAGATGCAGATCAGAAATCAGATCTCTTCCAAGCCCCTATAGATAAAGCTGTATGGCAAAAATGTGCTTCCACTGCAGGGATTTCTGTTCTCACAGCCTTGCATTCGATCTCAACCCCAACTACATCTGTTTCCCTGTTGGATATTAAAGACAATTGCTGTTCTAGTTTAATAAAATGGCAATTTGCATCTTATCTGGGCTAGACTGCTTGAGAGCATTTCCCTTAAAATCTCCTACATGCTTTTATTTTAAAAATTATTTTCACTGAAAAGGTGATCATGATTTTTGGAAATGACACCTAGCTAAAATCTCAAATATCATATAATGTAAGCAGTCCATATTTTCAATATAATTCCTCACCAACTGTAGAAAATTTGATTTCTGAAAATCTCCAAGGTAGAAGATTATATTTGAAAAATGAAAGATCATGAAGAAGGAAAAAACAAAACAAAACAAACAGGACTGTAGAGCTAAGAGTCACTGTAAACTTTAAGTTTCTTACAAATACCTTTCTATCAATTTCACTGAAGCAACTGCAGTAGCACACTCTGTAAAGACAATCAATGAGATGATGTGTTTACCATTTGAAATTCGTGATGGTGTGTAGAGCACTTGTTTTGCCTCTCTCTCCAAAAAAGATATGGCAGGTAGGGACAAAAGTTCTCCTGGGATGGAGGAGGGTGAGCATTTCCCATAGACTTGGCTGTGGGAGGTGGGGATGAGGTGGAAGGCAGGCTGGTTGCCTTTTACCTCCTGCCAGTCTGCATGAGACCAGAGAGCAAATATAAAAACGATGCCCTGAAGCACTAGAGGGGAACCAGGGGAGTATGTCCCAAACAGATCAATCAGTGTCAAGGGAATATGGGGTGAGGTACAGGACAAATTACCAAAGGTGAGTCTTAGAGGCCAGCAAATTGCTGAGGAAGGAGATAAAGAAGCAAAAATAGCAACAGCTCAGAGCAGAGAAGTCAGAGACAAGGCATTAACTCCACTAAAAAAAAAAGGCATCTTTTCCTGTAATGAGCCCTGTAAGTAGCATCACAACAAACATACACATCCTTGCTGTGGATTTCAAGTTCTCTTTTGCTGTGAGTCTGAAGAGCGGGGTAGCGATTCTTTTTCCCCAGTGGAGTGAGGCATGCTGGCAAGTGTGTAACCAGAGGACCTGGATTCTCCCACGTATAAGGTCTGATTAGGGGCAAGTCAATTAATTTTTTTATCTATTAAAGAAAAAAGATAATTTTTCTTGTCTACTTCACAGAATTTTTATAGATAAACACTTGTGAAATCTCTTTGTAAAGTATAAACTGCCATGCAAATATTATTTTATTATTGTTATCCTTTTGCACGTCTATTCACCCCATTGTAAGGTGCTTATATTTTAGTTTGTTTGTTCATTCCAGATACATTATTGTGTGGACAAGCCAGGTCCATCTAAAAAAACACAAGAAAGAATAAGGAGTAATGCATTATTATTATCCCAATTATTCCCAGTAAGCAGAACTCACAATTTAGCTATATAAAAAATACAATTTTTTCAGTTACCAAAAAATATATGGAAATTTTGCATAAGAACTTGGGATCAGGAATAATTACTATAATAGTTTCAAAAGATCTGTTTTCATAGGTTGAATTTCCTTCATGCTTCATTTTAGATGTCCTCTCATCTGGTAAAAAGCAAAATGGTTCAAAGGATCCATTATTTCAAAGAAACTGAAATTTAGACTTGGTTTTTAAACCTGCCATAAGGCTGTTCTGCATCTGAAGAAAAAGCTATTTTCACCAGCTTTTGTGATTTTTATTTCAATCATTATGTGAATGATCAAAATTCCTTCTGATCTAAATATCACTATTTGAAGAGACTCAACTTCTGTGTTGTACTTCTACATGCCTTTGATCCGAATCCCATGAGATATAGAACCATATTCTTGAGTTGCCTAATTGCTCTAACCGTTTGCATGCTCTGCCTTTGTAGTATTCGACAAATGTGTCTAACACTAGCAAATATGTTAATTTCCTATGGTTGCTGTAACAAATCACCACCATCATAATGGCGTGAAACAATGGTATTATCTTACGGTTCTAAGGATCAGAAGTCCAATATAAGTTTGCTCATGGTTTGGTCACCAAGTCATGTCTGACTCTTGCAACGCCATGGACTGTAGCCCACTAGGCTTCTCTGTCCATGGGATTTTATAGTCAAGAATACTGGAGTGGGTTGCCATTTCCTTCTCCGGGGTATCTTCCCAACCCAGAGATCAAATCTGGGTGTCCTGAACTGCACTCAGAGTCTTCACATACTGAGCTACCAGGGAATTTCCGAAATGATTATGGGGG
This sequence comes from Oreotragus oreotragus, assembly GCA_006410675.1. Lineage (NCBI taxonomy): Eukaryota > Metazoa > Chordata > Mammalia > Artiodactyla > Bovidae > Oreotragus > Oreotragus oreotragus. The sequence goes on from SJYX01019463.1 coordinate 221,001, forward strand.
TGGTGGTCTAGTCGCTAAGTCGTGTCCGACTCTTGCAACCCCATGGACTGTAGCCTGCCAGGCTCCTCTGTCCGTGGGATTATCCAGGCAAGAATAAATACTGAAGTGATTTGCCATTTCCATCGCCATGGGATCTTCCTGACCCAGAGATTGAACCCAGGTCTCATGCCTTGCAGGCACATTCTTTACCAACAGAGCTACGAGAGAAGCCCAGTATAAGTCTAATTGGACTAAAATAAAAATGTCCATGGGGCTGTGGTTTTTTCCTAGAAGCTCTAGAGGTAAATCTGTTTCCCTGCTTTTTCCAGTTTTTATAGGTCACCTGCATTCCTTGGCTCATGTCCACTCTCCACCTTCAGAGCCAGTGATGGCAGGTCAAATCCTCACCCCCTCACTAGCATCACTCTAACTCTTCACCTTCATCTTTCACATTTAAAAATCCCTGTGGGATGTGGGTCCATCTAGATAAGCCAGGATAATCTCCCTGTTTTAAGGTCAGCTGATGAGCAACTTTAACTCCATCTGCAACCTTAATTCCCCTTTACCATATAAAATAATATATTCACAGGCTCCAGGAATTAGGATGTAAACATCTTTGGGGAGGGAGCATTATTCTGCCTTCTATGTGAGCAGATGGTCACTAGGATCTTTTTCCAGGTGCATAATCTAATAAAGTTATTCACAGAGATTGTGTATTGGGGTAGTTCTAAGAACTTTACTAATAGAGGAAATAGAAAAATTCTTTTTCATATTATTATAATTATGGTGACTATGAAAAGAAACCAGAATTGGTTAAAATGGTAAAAAGAAAAAAAAATAGGGTCATTATTGTATTGTCCACATGTTAGAATGATACCTATGGAGCCCTCTGACCTCCTGCAAAGGTATGAAACCAGCTGCCAAAGATGTAGGACTTAGACTTTCTTGTGTTCAGAATCAGAGAAGCTTAGGTCCTAGGAGGGTGTGACTCTCGAGGAAGGAGGGACACCCTACACGGTGTTTCTGACAGTGGGTCAAACGGCCCTCCAATGATCTATGTCTCTTTGTGCATCCTTGAATCAGCTGATGCTCTGTAGATAACATCAGGTCTTTCAGGCGTTATGCACTTTCAACCATCTTATGAACAAAACTAACGCTTCATGCTGCTCACTTATTATATGGGTTGGCCCAAAAGTCCGTTCAGTTTTCCACACCTAACACTAGCAAATATGTTAATTTCCTATGGTTGCTGTAACAAATCACCACCATCATAATGGCGTGAAACAATGGTATTATCTTACGGTTCTAAGGATCAGAAGTCCAATATAAGTTTGCTCATGGTTTGGTCACCAAGTCATGTCTGACTCTTGCAACGCCATGGACTGTAGCCCACTAGGCTTCTCTGTCCATGGGATTTTATAGTCAAGAATACTGGAGTGGGTTGCCATTTCCTTCTCCGGGGTATCTTCCCAACCCAGAGATCAAATCTGGGTGTCCTGAACTGCACTCAGAGTCTTCACATACTGAGCTACCAGGGAATTTCCGAAATGATTATGGGGGTGGTGGTCTAGTCGCTAAGTCGTGTCCGACTCTTGCAACCCCATGGACTGTAGCCTGCCAGGCTCCTCTGTCCGTGGGATTATCCAGGCAAGAATAAATACTGAAGTGATTTGCCATTTCCATCGCCATGGGATCTTCCTGACCCAGAGATTGAACCCAGGTCTCATGCCTTGCAGGCACATTCTTTACCAACAGAGCTACGAGAGAAGCCCAGTATAAGTCTAATTGGACTAAAATAAAAATGTCCATGGGGCTGTGGTTTTTTCCTAGAAGCTCTAGAGGTAAATCTGTTTCCCTGCTTTTTCCAGTTTTTATAGGTCACCTGCATTCCTTGGCTCATGTCCACTCTCCACCTTCAGAGCCAGTGATGGCAGGTCAAATCCTCACCCCCTCACTAGCATCACTCTAACTCTTCACCTTCATCTTTCACATTTAAAAATCCCTGTGGGATGTGGGTCCATCTAGATAAGCCAGGATAATCTCCCTATTTTAAGGTCAGCTGATGAGCAACTTTAACTCCATCTGCAACCTTAATTCCCCTTTACCATATAAAATAATATATTCACAGGCTCCAGGAATTAGGATGTAAACATCTTTGGGGAGGGAGCATTATTCTGCCTTCTATGTGAGCAGATGGTCACTAGGATCTTTTTCCAGGTGCATAATCTAATAAAGTTATTCACAGAGATTGTGTATTGGGGTAGTTCTAAGAACTTTACTAATAGAGGAAATAGAAAAATTCTTTTTCATATTATTATAATTATGGTGACTATGAAAAGAAACCAGAATTGGTTAAAATGGTAAAAAGAAAAAAAAATAGGGTCATTATTGTATTGTCCACATGTTAGAATGATACCTATGGAGCCCTCTGACCTCCTGCAAAGGTATGAAACCAGCTGCCAAAGATGTAGGACTTAGACTTTCTTGTGTTCAGAATCAAAGAAGCTTAGGTCCTAGGAGGGTGTGACTCTCGAGGAAGGAGGGACACCCTACACGGTGTTTCTGACAGTGGGTCAAACGGCCCTCCAATGATCTATGTCTCTTTGTGCATCCTTGAATCAGCTGATGCTCTGTAGATAACATCAGGTCTTTCAGGCGTTATGCACTTTCAACCATCTTATGAACAAAACTAACGCTTCATGCTGCTCACTTATTATATGGGTTGGCCCAAAAGTCCATTCAGTTTTCCACACCACCTTAAGGAAAAAACTGGACAAACTTTTGGGCCAACTCAGTAACTTCTTTACAGAAATATCTTTCCATTCTCACTCTCCTGCTGTTATAATCATACAGCATTTCTTTAATGAACAGCCTAATGTCTCAGCAAGTTGTGATGCAGCTATGTTCATATCTGTCACTTGATAAAACCAAACTTCCTGCTAGTCCTCATCTGTTCTAATCTCTGCTAACTCCCAAAGTTTATTTCACTGTGTTTATTAGCAGTATATTTAGTTTACTTACCAACAAATTTGAACCTGGAGAAATCAGTTGTCAAAGAGTTTCCTTGGACTTACCAAAACAGCTCCCTGACAATTCAGAATAAAGGAGTTTCTTAATGGAGTGCCTCTGGATTTCTGCTACCAAAGTTTTCAATATTTCAGATGAGGATTCAATAAGCAAAATGTCCAGTTTTAGAGTATGTCTCCCTCAGGCAGAGCTAGACTCCATCTGAATTAGTCATCTCAAGTTGCCGTAACACAATGCCATGGTCTGTGTGGCTTAAATGACAGACACTGATCGTCTCTCAGTTATGAAGACTGGAAATCCAAGATCTAGGCGCAGCATGGCCAGTTTCTGTGAAAGCTTTCTTCCTGATCTGTGAATGGCTGTGTTCTCACGTGGCAGAGAAAGAGTCCAAGAGCAAGAGAGAAAGAGAAAGTGCCAGTTTCCTGGTGTATCTTCATTTAAGAGTGCTAATGCCAACTCTGGGCTTCCCTGGTGGTTCAGTGGTAAAGAATCCACCTGCAGTGTAGGAGACCCCTGGGTTCACTCCCTGGGTGGGGAAGATCCCCTGCAGAAGGAAACTGCGACCCACTCCAGTATTCTTGCCTGGGTAATCCCAGGGACAGAGGAGCCTGGCTAGCTACAGTCCATGAGGTTGCAAACAGTCGGACAGAACAGGGTGACTAAGCATACACACACATCATCCCATCCTAAGGGCCTCACCCTCATGACCTCAGCTAAACCTGATTGACTTTGAAAAGCCCAATTTCCAAATACCATCACACTGGAGCTGAGGGCTTCAACATAAATGCATTTGGGGAGGACACAATTCAGTCTGTGTCATTATCCGAAGAGCAGATTGGGTAAATTCTAATGATTACAACAGAGCTTCCTTTAGGCTTTCTATATCAAACCAAGAACAGTATGTGGCAAACAGTAGTTGTTAAATAAACACTTGTTTAATAAATTGAAAAATAAAAATGACTATCTTTACCATTAGACCTGTCCTTCTAATGCCGTAATGTCACATAGGAATCAATATGCTTTTATTAGGCAAACAAATAAATTAATGAATTAATACTGTGCGTGAGTAAATGTGTGTGTGTGTGTGTGTGTGTGTGTGTATTAATTGCTCAGTTGTGTCTGACTGTTTGCGACCCCATGGACTGTACCCCTCCAGGCTCCTCTGTCCATGAAATTCTGTAGACAAGAATACTAGAGTGGGTTGCCATTTTCTGCTCTGGAATTAATACTTAGTACCCACATAATCTAACATTGGAGATAGCTGGATGTATCTCACTCCTTGCTGCCAAAATTTCTTCCTGCTTAATGTCTGTTCACTGGGTTCCTATTTCCTCTGTGGAGTCTTCAGTGGTTACCTGCCCTTGCAAGAAAAGATGAGTGGGATGAGGTTTGAATCAGCTGTGCTCTTATCCCAAAGCAGCCATTTCATATTTGGGTGAGACTGGAAGAATGACTGGATCGCTGTGATAAACAATCTCTCTACGGATACAAATATCTTCCAAGGAAATCAATGAGGAGTTGATGATTTAAACAAAATTCTATTTCACCAGCTTGGAATAGTTTTCCAATAAATGTTTACTTTCTTCTGATAGTGGACAATTTTCATTTTCTACACATTCTGTTTCATCTTGGAAATTTTTTGTCTAAAAATACTATGTTCAAGCCTTGTTGCCAGAGATAATCCTGGTGTTCTGCCTTCTTGAGAGGTTCTTGAAATTTGTTCTGCCTGATCATTCTTCTCACTGCCTCAGCACATCCACAGGGCAGGCATGTGTCCTAAGCTTAGACAATCAGGTTTTCTTTTAAGACTTTCCTGAACAGACCAATGTGAAGACAAAAGAAACTGCTCCCAGTTCATTAGTCCCAGGTGTCAAGGTGTTTCCTTAATGATCAGGTAATTTTTATCCTGATTCCTATATTATTTCTCAGCCTGATTCTCTGGCCTTCCTTTTGACTATGTGAACTCTCCAGTACCTTTCTAATACATGATTAAGTTGGCCAGAGTTATAGTCTCTGGCATGCAATCACAAAACGCTAACTAAAACTTATTTTTTTTAAACTTTAAAATATGACTAGAGGGCATAAAAGTAACCAAATAAAAAGAAGTAGATATCTTATTCATAGGCAGAGAGATTTGATATTATCAATATAATGATTTTTTTTTTGTCCGACTCTTAGCAACCCCATGAACTGCAGCCCACCAGGCTCCTCCATCCATGGGATTTTCCAGGCAGGAGGATTGTTATGCTCCAAATTATCAACACTGCAGTACTGAATTATTTAATTAAGGATACATTAAAAGCTCTTTTGAAAAAAAGTAACTTCATGTATCAAGATAAATCTAGACATTTAAATACAGAAAATAATCATAAAGACTTTATAGGAAAATAATATATTAATGTCCCTATGATCTCAGAGTGAGGAAAGTATTTCCAAGAGTGCTGCAAAAACTAAAATCATAAGGGGAAAATCAATTAATTTGACACGGTATGTTTCAAAATTCTCTGTAGAGAAAAAATATCAAACATGATCACTGAACTGAACTGATCTTCAGTTTTCTCTTAGCCTCGTAAAATCACCTTTAATCTACCATTTAATCACTTTAACGGTTTCTTTTGAAATCATAGTAAAGATTCTAGTTTAGCAGCTAGTTATACAATATGGATCCATATTTAGGAATCTGGTGACAGTCACCTTGAACTGAAATGTACACTATTGAAATATGCTTAAAATAACAAAGATAGTGTTTTAAAACACATGTCAAGGTAAGACCTTTACATTTACTGCCTCATTTAATTTTAACAAATCTATAAAATAAGTGCTATTGCCATATTCACCTTATAGGTGAAAAAAAAAAACAAAAACAAGAGTTGGAGAGATTAAGTCATGGGCATAGTTATTAAATGTCAAAGTGAATACTTGAACTCAGGTCTGTCTATGGAATAAATATGTATTCCTAATGGCTTCTTTGCACTGTCATTAGTGAAATGGAGATACAAGGTATGTTTCAAAGGCTTAGTATGGAGAAGACAAGAAAGTTCCTGTATGTCTCCCTTTCTCAATAAAAAGCCAGCTTCACTACACATTCAAACACATTTTCTGTCATTCAAAAACCTTTACTGAGAGTGTACTATGTGCCAAGCATAAGTTCTAGAAGTTAGTAATCCATCAGTGAATAAATCAAAGTGTCTTCCCTCAAGGAAGGAAACAGGCTGTACAGAACAAAGAAATACATAATATGCCACATGGCAATAAATGCCATGAAAAAAAAAAAGCAATTAAGAAGGTCAGAGTGATAGCAAGAAGGCAAGGTGCCCTGTTATAATGGGTGGCCTGGAAAGGCTTCTCTGTTAAGAGGATATCTGATACTGGAGCAGATACTAGAGGCAAGTTAGGGAGCCAAGCACATATTTAAGAAGAGAGTAATGAGGATGAGAATTTCAAATGCAAAAGCATGAGGCTGCTGGGCGTGCCTGAGAACAGGCAGGAGAGCAGTGTGGCTGGAGTGAGCACGGGGTCAGAGTGGTGGGCGGTGGGAAACGAGGTTAGGGGTATGGGAGGGGCGACACACACCTCCCACACTCACAGAAAGCACCCCAAGTGCCAGTGTCTACAGGACAGCTCTGGGCTGACTTCCAAGAAGAAGCCATTCGAGACTCGAACTCTCAGGAGAGATCCACACGATCTGACTACAGACTCGAATCACCCAGCCCTGCTGTGCTCAACCGGAAAGACACATCAGGCCCTTGGAAAGGGGGAAGCCAGAAGACGTTTATGATTAACTTATACATCTGCTAGATAATCTCTTCCATTATTGTTTTAATCAAGCAGCGTAGACTAAACAGTTGAAATGATCAGCTTGCTTAATTGCGACTTGGAGCCGTGTTCCCTACGGTGAAGTGAATTATCTCTGTCCTGAGTTATGTGTTTGAGATTTACATGCGATACTGCTATCATGGCTTAAAATTACTCTGATTCCCCTCTTTCTGCGTTCCTGTTAAAAGTTCAACTTGCCTAGCACTCAGTAATCAGCACACACTGAGGGAAATAGCTTTGTGGATTCTGCAAATAAAATCTTTTCTTAATTCTATTCAACTATTGTCAGATGTCCTATGAAAGCTTGTGATTACTCAAGTCTGGTCAAAATCAATATCATGATATGTTTTTTCCCCCAGAAGAGTGAGGGATTAGGAGGGGAACCTTTAAAATGATATTTTTTATTTACTAGACTTAAGTTGTGTTTTACTAAGAAGTCATATTTCTAAAGAGCAGGGGTTAGAAAAATTTTTTTTTTACAGAACCACATAAGAAATATTTTCAGCTTTGTGGACCATCAAGCCTTTTTACAACTACTCAACTGAGTGTGAAAATGTATGTAAATGGATAAACTTATCCAATAAAACTTTATTTACAAAAGCAGGTGGCAAGCCAGATTTGGCTCATAGGGTGCAGCATGCAGACTCCTGCTGTAGAATCTCTGATTTTTATTCTTGCAAGTGCTTAGGGAAACAAATAGAGAGGTAGAAGAATAGCACTGTTCTTTAATTCCCCCACTCATGAATATCTTAATCAATGAAATTGTCAGAAGAACTGATGAAACTAAAATAAATGTCAAATAGAAAAAATAAGTGGGGCTTAGGCTACAGATTACTTCTGAAGTCAAAGGGTGATGCAAAATATACTGATGCTTGATGATGGCAGGGACTAACCCACCTTTGCAATATGAGATGGCAATTGTCTTCTGAAGAGGAGCTTCTGGTCAGTCAGTCTCCATCCCTCTTTCTTTGTTAAGTGTGAAATCTGATGAACATTCTTGGGGTCACTATGACACTTGCCCCAGTATCCTATCACAGACTTCTATATGGGGCAGAAGCTTCATAGCTCTTCCTGGGCTCAACTTGGTTGTCTTTCTGGTCCTCTCATGCTGGGACCTTCCACAAAGCATCTTCAGCAAGTCACACAGAGTTCTGTGATTGAACACAGATCACCAGGAGTATGCTCTTTGAAAAAGAGGAGAGACGGAACTGCTTCACATTGCTGCTCAACTCAACTCTAAAGCCTCAGAAGGTCAAGGTCATATGGTGTATTCCCTCTGCTCTATAAGAGGCTAGCATGGGCCTGTCAACATAGAGGATGCTTGGCAGTTCTGGTTGAAGGGAGATGCCCAAGACACTGCTGCCATTTATCTATCCATCACTTGGGGCCTTTTGAGTCTCAATACTCAACAGCTTCACTGACCTCCTCATGGACCACCTCACACACCAGCTGAGAAATAAATCTAAAGCTGAGATTCTTAACATGTTGGAGAATCTCAGAATTTTGCCTCAGTGGACCATGTGTGTGCTTAATCACTCAGTCGTGTCAGACTTTTTGTGACCCCATGGACTGTAGCCCACCCTGTTCCTCTGTCCATAGAATTTTCCAGTCAAGAATACTGGAGTGGGTAGCCATTTCCTACTCCAGGGGATCTTCCTGATCCACGTCTCTTGCATTTTCTGCATTGGCAGGTGGATTCTATATCACTGTGCCACCTGGGAAGCCCAAGGACCATAAACAGTTAAATTTAATGATCCTGTTGCACTAAATCAGTCCCAATGGGTCCCCATTAACTATCACAAGTGGCAAAAAGCCCCAAAACCAAAATAGAGAATGGTGGGACCTTCAAAACATACATGTTCCCTTTCCCTCTTCACCAGTGGAGTTTGTTTTTCCTTTAAGTTTATAGTAACAAATTGTTCTCAGAAAAAGGCATTGTACCCCCAGTGCTGGAGGATTTGTTGTCTACTCAGCAATAATTTTTGATTGGGTTGCTTGCTTTTTTGTTGTTATTGCAACTCTTATTTTTTATTAACTGAAGACTCCACTGTGCCCATCAAAACCAGAGAGGCAGCTCTTTCCCACTGCAGAGCAGCAGGGACCCGTGAGCACTTATGTGCTAGTAAATGTTTAACAACAGACTCTCCAGGAGGTAAACGAAGCCCTGATTCTTGGCATGTGCCTGTTTCTGTAAAGTAAATACTTACCCTGGCTGATTTTAAACTACCAATGTGACAGGACTGAACGCAGAGCTGGAAAGGTAGGAAAGCAGTCAGTTCTCAGGGGCTGGTACAAACGGACCCCAGGACACCACTGCCTGTGTGGACATTTCAGAAACGGAGAAGACGGATAGACAAGAATCAGTAGCTGGAGTACAGGAGTACAATGAACACGAGGTCACAGGGGCCAACTTCTGCAGGTCCTGGAGCAGCTTTTTGCAAGAGGCCGCCATCTCCAGGCATCCTGAGAGGTCACCACCCCAGCTCCATGGGCGCTGGCTGGGACAGGATCTACAGTGAAGATCTGATAGAAATGTGCTTTATCATGCTTATTTATTCTTTTTGAGAATGTGTTAGTCGCTAAGATGACTCTTTGTGATCCCACAGACTGTAGCCTGCCAGGCTCCTCTGTCCGTGGAATTCTCCAGGCAAGAATACTAGAGAGGGTTGCCATTCCCTTCTCCAGGGGATCTTCCCGACC
>SJYX01019463.1:231294-257213 GCA_006410675.1 Oreotragus oreotragus
CCCCCCCCCACCCCCAGCCCCACAACAACAGCCTGGGAAGGTGAGAAGCAGCCAGGCTCCTCTTGCCCTGGCAACAGAGCTATGCCCAGAAGCTGCACACATAGGGGATCCTCTTGAACACGTGCCAAAGGAATAAAGCCACTCTGCTGTGACTGGCAGGTGGGCAACCTTCACCAGAGGAAGAGAGGGAGAGGGGCTGGTGGTCGGTCACAGTTCTAGTTATCTGAAATACTCAGAATACTTAAATACATCCTGGAGCAAGGGGGGCATTTAGTGGATAAGGAGGGCACAAATGGGTTCGTGAACAGAGGAAAGTTTAGACTTGTTACCAGGAATGGTTAAATCAGCCTGGTCCTTGAATTTTGCCTCCTTTTCCTTACCAGCTGGGAGAAAATTGTGAGTGGGCACAGAGGTAGAAGGAGAAACATAAAGAAACTCTTTTTATCATAAAACAAAACAAAACAAAAGGCTGTGTCTCCCGTGTGTAAGACTGAAGCCCGTTCCCTTGACAGGCTGATATGGGGCCACCTTATCCCATCCAACCCCTGCTGTTTATTCTGCCCTGGATGCGATCAGAGCATTCAGGCAGGTTGTACACATGCCGAGAGATTCGTCTTCATAGACACTGGCACACAGATGTTTACGGTAGATTTATTTAGATTAATAATAGCCAGAAGGTGGAAAAACCCAAATATCCATCAACTGATGAAAGAAAAACAAAACGGGGTATATCCAGACAATGGAAAGTTATTTGGCTATAAAAAGAAAAGAAGATCTGACGTATGCCTTTAGATGGATGAATCTTGAAGACATTATGCTAAAAGAAAGAAGCCAGTCACAAAGGACCATGTATGATCACACACGATTTCATTCTAGTGAAAGGCCATGTATGATCATATATGATTTTATTCATACAAAATGCCCAGAGCAGGGAAATCTATGAGACATAAATAGATTCATGACTGCCTACAAATGAGGGCAAGAGAAGGGGCAAATATAGGAAGACTGCTAAAGGATTTTGTTTCTTTTTGAGAAATGTTCTAAAATTGACTGTGTTGATGGTTGCACATATCTGTGAAGATACTAAAAATCACTGAATCATACACTTTAGATGGGTGCATTGTATGGTATGTAAACCATATCTTAATAAAGCTGTTTTATATAAAGCTGAGGGGAGCTGATCAGAGTGTTCCGATAGCCAGACGTGCTGTATGGTGGGTATAGGGCCTCCTGGGATACAGAAGCAAAACTCTTAGAACAGAACACACTTAAAGAAAGAGATCAAATGTCAACAGAGCTGTGCAGCCACTATCCCTCCAGCTACCCACTCACACACCCGGAAGTTATCCTGGACTCTCCCTTTCTCCCTGGTCCTCACCTAGTCTGTGCACGTGTGTATGGGCGGGGGGCAGTGTGTGTTAGTTGCTCAGTGCTCTTTGTGACCCCATGGACTGTAGCCTACCTGTCCATGGGATTCTCCAGGCAAGAATACTGGAGTGGGTTGCCATTCCCTTCTCCAGGGGATCTTCCTGACTCAGGGATCAAATCCAGGTCTCCTGCATTGTAGGCAGATTCTATACCACCTGAGCCACCAGGGAAGCTCTCTCCACTTCTCTCCATCTCCACTGCAAACCCTGGGTCCAAGCTACCCTCTGAGAACCCCAGCAGCCTCCTAACCACCTCCCTATGTTCAGTCCTGCCCTCCCGCCTTACTCTTCCTCTTGCAGCCAGAGTAAACTTCCTGAAACTCAGATGTGACCCATTCACAATCCCCAAGGACTTCCCATTGTTCTTAGGAAAAAGGACAACTCTTCAAGCTTGCCCGCAAAGTTCTGCATCATCTAGCCCCTGCCTCAGCTTGCCAGCCACAGCTTTCCAGAGGCCTTTGCTTTCACTGCTCCAGCCACACTGGTTTCCCTCCAGAGAACAATGCCTCTCTATTCCACAGGGCCTTTGCATGTGCTGTTTCCTTGGGCAGAAAAGCCAGTCCTTAACACTTCATTGTTCAGTGGCTCAGTCATGTCCGACTCTTTGTGAGCCCATGGAATGCAGCACTCTAGGCTTCCCTGTCCTTCACCATCTCCCAGAGTTTTCTCAAACTCATGTCCATTGAGTCAGTGATGTCATCCAACCATCTCATTCTCTGTCGTCTTCTCCTCCTCCTGCCTTCAATCTTTCCAGCATCAAGGTCTTTTCCACTGAGTCAACTCTTCACATCAGGTGGCCAAAGTACTGGAGTGTTAGCTTCAGCATCAGTCCTTCCAGTGAATGTTCAGGGTTGATTTCCTTTAGGACTGACTGGTTTGATCTGCTTGTTGTTCAAAGGACTCTCCAGCACTTCACCTGGATCCTTTATATCCTTCACTTAGCTCCAGTGTCACTCCCAGAGGTTTCCTGACCAGTTATCAGAGGTAGCTACGTCCCCTCCCCCATACTACTCTCTGTCACAGTAATCTGTTACTTCTCTTTCTAACATTATCACAATGTGTCATTGGTTAGATGATGCATTAAGTCTCCACGGAAATGCAACACTCCTTGCTTTGTCCCAAACTACCTCGTCTCTCCCACACAGCCACTGCCACACAGAATAAATTCTCACACTAAATTGAAGGAATGTGAAATTCATTTTTAACCTCTACACTTCACTTTCATGAACTGGAGAAGGAAATGGCAACCCACTCCAGTGTTCTTGCCTGGAGAATCCCAGGGACGGCGGAGCCTGGAGGACTGCCTTCTATGGGGTCACACAGAGTCGGACACTACTGAAGTGAGTTAGCAGCAGCTGCAGCAGCTCCTCTCTCCTGTGGCTCTCTATCTCTTTGCCGTGCCGGAGCTTCAAGGCATATCTCTCCGCCAGCCGGACCTATGCACAGTGACCTGCCTTCTGCCTTCTGCCCCTCGCTGATCTGTGTTGCCACTGACCTCAACTAAAATCAAAAGGAGAAATGCATATCTAACCTAATTAACTGACATAGAAATGAAGGTGTGGCTAGCTCCTTGAACGATGTTTCCAGAAGAGTACCTATGGGATACGCGCTCAAGCAGAGTAGGCAGAGAATGGGAGGGGCAGGCCCAAGAAACTAGCTAGCCAGACTCTTAAAGGAAAACCGTCCTTAACTACCCAGGCTTGTCACCATTTCTTTCCTTCCGTTACTCCTGAACTTTTACATTTCTCTCCCTGCAGTTTCCATGGCATCAGCGACTCCCAGATGGAAACAGAAGATGGGGCAGTGGCATCTTCATATGTTTGGGATTTTCTTTTCTTTTTTGTATTTGTATTTGAGGATATTTTTAAGCCTAGGTTCTGTGATTCGGAGACCATCAATATTGATTGATGTGATGATTTTTATGTAATTTCTCCTGAATTCCAGGCCCCAAACTTAACCAGATTAGTACATTGCTTCACATCAGACATGTTACCCTAGAGCTGTAAAAAGAAACCACTGGGAAAAGAGAGAAATGCACTATAAAATATGCAGTTATACAATTGCAAAACTCCATAGCTAAACTAGTCTAAATCAAATGATTCCAGATCTTGAGTGTTTGCGGGCCTCGGTGTCAGGTCAAAAATTCAAGCTGGCTCCCCCAGGCATGAGTCCTTCAGGGCAGAGCTTCCCACAGTTTCCCCGTCTAAGAACCATTTGGGATACTTAGTACAAATGCAGGCTTCCCGGGAGGTGCTAGCGGTAAAAATCGTGCCTGCCAATGGAGGAGTTGCAGGAGACGCCAGTTTGATCCCTGAGTCGGGAGGATTCTCTGGAGGAGAGCATGGCAACCCACTCCAGTACTCTTGCTTGGAGACTCCCATGGACAGAGGAACCTGGCAGGCTACAGTCTGTGGAGTCGCAAAGAGTCAAACATGATTGAAAAGACAGCACACATGCACGCAGTACAAATGTGTTTTCTCCAGTCGCTGACCTTCTGAATTAGAACCATTACGGGAGCGATCACTGGGTTTAAATGTTTTACCAGGTGCCCCACTATTGAAGATTACAGAGTAATCTTCTCCAGGAAGGGGTGGTAACAAGTATCCTAGAGGTTTGTCCTTGATAGTTTCAGTTCTATAACCTTTATGGTGGGTCCCACTGCCAGAATTTTTGATTCAGTTGGATGGAGCCCAAGACTGTGAATTTTTAAGATCTCAGATGGTGCTAATACTGCATGTCCAGACACCATACTTTGATAATCGTTGCTTTAAAGCAAAAGTCCTTTAAAGAACTGTCTGTGTTGGCTGCCTCCGCTCCATCTCCATTCCCTCCAGAACCCAGTTCAATTGGTTCTGGATTCCCTATCACTCTCCTGGAACTGCTACTGTCAAAATCATCGGCGACATTGCCAAGTCCAGTTCTCACCTTCATGGCCCATTGGACATGTCTGATTGCTCCCTCATCCACGAAATGGTTCTTCAGCAGATCTCCAAGCCAACCCTCCCACTTTCCTGATTTTCCTTCTACTCCCATACTTGGAGACAGTCTCCTCAGATTGGGGACCTTTTTCCTTTATTCTTAGCACTCACTCCCTACATAATCTAGTCCCGTGGCTTTCAAATACCATCTATGTGTTAATGGTTCTCAAATATATACCTCAAGCCTGGTGAGCTCTCCAGAATGATATACGAATTGTACTTGTTTTCATATATCTGACTGCCTTCTCAACACTCCCACCATTATTTCTATTCAGTAGGCATCTCAGTCTTAACACTTAAAAGTCTAACTCTCACGATGCCTTGCCTCCACAATCCTGCTTCATTTCCCCATCTCACAGACTGGTAATCCCATCCTTTAGGCCCAAATTACTTAGTCATCCCTGACACCTCTCTTTTTACCATAACTCATATCATATCTATGAACAATCCTGTTGGATTTAAAGTCTCACCATTGCTCACAACCTGCATCACCACCATCTAGGTCCAAATGACTTTGGTCTCTTTGCTGGGTTATCACAATAGCCTCCTTACTGATCTCGTGGCTGCTGTTGCCCTGCATTGATCTATCCTCCATGCAGCAGTCAGAGTGATCCTGCAATAAGAAGTCAGCTCACATTCTGGTTAAAAACTCTCCAGTAGGTTCTCATGCTGTTAAGAATCAAAAGGACGTCAGAGCAGTGACCTGCAGAGCCTGCAGGGTCAACACGTCCTGCTTGGCCCCCACCGTCATCCATCACACTCCCCTCACTCATACTGGTGCAGCCAGATGGGGCTGGCTTAGTGTGCAGGACATCTCTGTGTCTTAGCACTCGCTGCTTCCGGCCTGGAATGCTGTTCCCCTACGTGACTGCATAGCTCCCCCTCATCTCCTCCCGGTACTTGTTCAACTGTCAGCCTCTCGGGAAGCCTTCCCTGACCAGGTCCTTCAAATGGGAACACCCCTCCCTGTCTTATCTCAGCATTTTCATAGGACTCCTCCAAACATGCCACTTAATCCTAGTATGTTATTTGTCTATCTACTTTCACTGGATTGTAGGTCAATGAAGGCACAAATTTTGTAGATTGGTTTATCGCTGTATCTCTTAGGATAAAGTCACATAACTGGTACTTGAAAAACAATTGCTGGATGAATGAATGAATGAGTTCTAATTTTGATACCAGACACTGTACATACGTTATCTTGTGTATCTTCACCTCCTAGCTGAGGAAACGAATGCTAATGGTGATTAGGTAATTTGTCTAAGGTGAATACAACCTTTGGGACAAGCCCCTGTATGTCTATGGGCTGGAAGGGTGATTCCATAACCTTCTTCTTCTTCTTCTTTCCAGGTCCTTCAAATGGGAACACCCCTCCCTGTCTTATCTCAGCATTTTCATAGGACTCCTCCAAACATGCCATTTAATCCTAGTATGTTATCTGTCTATCTACTTTCACTGGATTGTAGGTCAATGAAGGCACAAATTTTGTAGATTGGTTTATCGCTGTATCTCTTAGGATAAAGTCACATAACTGGTACTTGAAAAACAATTGCTGGATGAATGAATGAATGAGTTCTAATTTTGATACCAGACACTGTACATACGTTATCTTGTGTATCTTCACCTCCTAGCTGAGGAAACGAATGCTAATGGTGATTAGGTAATTTGTCTAAGGTGAATACAACCTTTGGGACAAGCCCCTGTATGTCTATGGGCTGGAAGGGTGATTCCATAACCTTCTTCTTCTTCTTCTTATTATTATTATTATTTTTTTTTTTACATAGGGATGAGGAAATATGATCTCATGTTTTATTCTATTTTATTTACTTTTTGGCCAGGTTGACTGGCATATGGGATCTCAGTTCCCTGACCTGGGATTGAACTGCATTGGAAGCATGCAGTCTTAACCACTGGATCACTAGGGAACTCCCTGATTCCATAACCTTCTGGTTGATGTCTTCTAAAGTCTCATTAGACTTTGAAATTTGTCCCCAAGTGACAAATTATTCTGTTACGAGTACATCTGGACCTGAAGCTAACACAACATTGTAAATCAGCTGCACTTCATTTTAAAAATATATAAAATTTTAAAATTAAAACACACACACACACACACACACACACACACAAACCAAGTACCCTCTGAGACCCAAATAGATCTATTTGGCTCCAAAGCCCCCTAATTTTTCCACAATGCTGGCAGCCCCTACAGTTTTCATCGTATGCCAGTCAATATGTTTAACTGAAAACATTCTCAATTTACTGCATACTAAGTAACAATTTTGGAGAAGGCAATGGCAACCCACTCCTGCACTCTTGCCTGAAGAATCCCATGGACAGAGGAGCCTGGTGGGCTGAGGTCCATGGGGTCGCAAAGAGTTGGACACTACTAAGCGACTTCACTTTCACTTTTCTCTTTCATGCACTGGAGAAGGAAATGGCAACCCACTCCAGTGTTCTTGCCTGGAGAATCCCAGGGACGGCGGAGCCTGGTGGGCTGCCATCTATGGGGTCACACAGAGTCGGACACGACTGAAGCGACTTAGCGGCAACAGCAAGTAACAGTTTGCTCCGTCCAGTTTTTTATCCCAACATTCGATGCTTTCTACGTTTCCTAACTCCTGGGTCATTGATTCCCAGTCAGAGGGCTTCTGAGCCTCCATTGCATTGGGCTGGAGATGGGGTCCACTCTGTCAGTAGTCAGCAGGGAAGTGGGTACATCAAAAGATGCCATCCTCAACATTCTTTCCTAAATGTCTCCTGGTCTTGCTTTCACCCTGTTCTTTAGTATTTTTGCAATCACCATATCAGCAATAGAACTTTCACAAAGCTAAAAGGAAGTCTTACTTTATGGGAAAAATAAAACAAACAAAAGGTTCTCCAAGGAAGCTGGCCCTCTCACTGTTTGTCTCCAACTACCTTACTGCTCCCACTTATGGGCTTTTTTTAGTCTCTGGAGAAATAGTTCCTGTTCCACCATCAACAAATAACCCTAAATTGTAATACCTGGAATTTATTTCTTCTGTGATTCCTTTGCTTTTCCAAAACCACCATGCAAAATCTTTACTTCTCTGTCATCCCCTTTTCTTTCCTGCTTTCAGGTCTCTTATCTCCTTTTAAGAAATTGTTCTTAACAAGAGTGCTTCAGATTTCATTAAAAGTCCATAAATGAAAAGTCTCAAAAATGCCTAAAAATATAGAAAGCATTCAAGTTGTATTAGGAAACCTCTTGATGGAGGAGGTATTGCTGTCCTTGTCACTGAGACTCACAGAGACTTGAGTGACAAATTTTCTATATTGCCCAAGAGATGAATCAGAGGGTTTCAGTGACACACCCTCCAACAAAATCATAGAGAAATAGGGACTGCTTCCCCGAGGAAGGGTTCAGCCAGGCAGGGTTTGGAGGGGAGACAGAAGTCATGATCCAGAAGACCCCCATGACCATGGGCAGCACTGGTGTTGTCCAGCCACCTCCCCCAGGGATCAGAGATGTGGTTACTTAGAGCCATTCTAAAGTGACCCTATCTACCCTACTCCCTAGGACTTGTGGGTCTGCAGAGGTCTGAATGAAAACAGGAAGAATAAATACAAAAAAGGAAGAAACTGCTCAGGAATCTGTCTGCCAACATGATCAGAATAACCACAGTACGCAGGCACCAGGGAATAGACAGTGGCCCAGGAGGAGGTACGGTGCTGCTTAAATTGGTGGCCAAGGGCCCATCATGGAAGGAGATGCAGGGACCAGTTAAGACCCATAGAAGCCCTCAGCATTGAGAGGAATACAGTGCAGTCTTCCACACAGAGTCAATGCTTAAATAAACAATGATAAGCCATAAAATAAGTATGAAAGAGTCCAAGAAGTTCTGTTTTTCCCCCCTAGGACATCAAATAATTTGAAAATAAAAAATACAGTGCCTCCGAGTCACAGGTACCCTAAACACACACATTTGGTCTTTCTTTGGGGTAACACAGCAGTTCACAGAGACATTTTCCTCATCCAGGAACTTGCCTGAAAGTAGAGGGCATTTATTCAGATTCCTCTGTTCTTAATTGAATGTCAGCTCTATGTCGATGCCATGCTCAGCAATTTTGCAAACCTCATTTTCCAACCCTAACAACGATACAATTTCATGGTGATTTAAGGACACATTCCCTCCATTCCATCCAAATGGGAGTAAAGCAAGGAGTTTGTTTTACAAACAAGAAAACCAAATGTGTTGTTTGGGTCCACCAAGTAGCAGAATCCAAGACAGCTTAAACCTGCAAGTGATTTATTCAAGAAAAAAACAAGAGTAGGCAGGGAAAGCCTCAGACCCAATGCCAGTCTGACCCCCGTGAGGAAGAGGAGCAAGGAAGCAAACTTGAGTAGGAAGAGTCTAGGGCTGCAGGGCAGTTCCAAGAAAGGCTCGGCCAGGTTTAGCGAGGCCATCAAGCCAAAGTTGCCCTGGTGAAGGCTGTGTGTCCAGAACGGATCTACCAGCCTGCCTGTTGCTGGCTGGAAAGAGCCTGCAGGAAACTTGGCTGGGTTGAATCTGAAAGGGCAGCACATGGCAGGGGATGGAGGAAGGGGATGGGATGAAGGAGGGAAATGGGATGGAGCAGGGAGCTGGGATGGAAGAGTAGGGTGGAGGAGGGATGTAGAGGAGAAAGATGGAAGGGGGATGAAAGAGAGAGAAAGTGAAGGGGGTGGAGGAAGGGGACGAGGCACCTGCAGCAGGAGATCTGAGTAGTGTGCTTTCTTTGCTGCCAAACCAAGGTATTAGAGAATTAAAATAAATTTCCCTATTCACTCAGCTTCTTTGTGGTGAAACTATGGTTCAAATCCAGGCTTTGGGGATCCATATTCCATATTTTTCTCCCTGTGCAAAGCAGGTTCCTTATTTGGGATGATGTAGTACTGTGGAATTTTCAGTTCTTTGAATTTATCTAAGTTTTTATTCTTTTATTTTTTTAAGTTCCCCTTTTATTGTGTTGCAGTCAGCTCACTTACAGGTTGGGGAGTGTTGCCAACTACCAGTGTAGAATTTTATCCAGGTTTCTGGGTATAAGCTTGAGCCAAGAGAAAACATGACGCCCCTGAAAAATACCCAGGCATCTTTGTACTTCAGGCATCTCTGAAAGAGGACCTGCATTCTTGTTGGAGACACAGCATCCTGCCCTATAGAATGTCTCTCCACCGGCTGATGCCCTGAGACAATAAACAGAAACATCAGCCTCTCACTGCGCCAAAGATATGCTTTCAGCTCCACTCACCCTCTTCTTTGTCTCCTTGCTAAGGAGAAGGTTTTAGCACAGTAAGCCATTAGAGTCGTGTTGTCAGTAATAGCAAAAGAAAGGCCTGTTAAGTGGATGAAACCCTCTGAAGAAATTGTTCATTTCACCGATATTTATTGAGTACCTACCATGTGCCAGGAACTAGAAATGCAGTGTTGAACAGGGGGACAGACGAGCCTCTATCAGCATGAAGTTTTCCCTCTAACGGGAGCAGAAAGACAATAAACCCCAAACACATGATATTAAATGGCAGTAGCTGTTGTGAACAATATAAAATATCACAAGGGGCTCAAGAGTAATGAGGAAAGATGATGGTGCTTAAATAACCTGGCCAGGGAAGGCTTCTAAGCCTGGAAATGTAAGAAGGGAGTTAGCCATGTGAGGATGCAGGGCAGGAGCATCCCAGGCAGGGGGGACCCCGGAGAGGAAAGACAGTGCCTGGAGGCAGGAACACGCCTCCTGCATTTGAAGCACTCAAATGAGAATGTGTAGCCAAAGGCTGGAGAGTGCACGTTCAGCTCACTCAGGACTTCGTAAATCAAGGCCAAGATGGGGTTTTATTCTAAGTGCAACTAGAGCTTTTTAAAAAAAAATTTATTTATTTACTTACTTGTTTATTTTATTGGCTGTGCTGGCCTTTGTTGCTTTGCAGGCTTCTCTCTAGTTGGGACAAACGGGGGCGACTCTCTACTTGCACCGTGAGACTTCTCATTGCGCTGGCTTTTCTTGCTGTGGAGCACGGGGTCTAGGCACGTGGGCTTCAGTAGTTGCGCTCCCAGGTTCTAGAGCACAGGCTCGGCGGTTGTGACGTACAGCATTAGTTCCTCCGCGGCGTGTGAGGTTTTCCTGGATCAGGAATTGAACCCGTATCTCCTGTACTGGCAGGCAGTTTCTTGACCAATGAACCACCAGGGGAGCCCACCACTGGAGAGCTCTAAGCAGAGTAGTTGTAGGAGTCGATCTGCTGCTGTGGGGAGAACGCCTTGCCGGAGGCAGGGGTACAAGGCGAGAGGCTGTTCGGCAGGGATTGCAGTGTCCTAGAGGGAAGATGATGGTGGCCATGGAAAAGGTGGTGAGATATGATTACATTTCAAAGTCCTTGGCCTGCTCCTACAGAAGCCTACGCAAACCAACCTTGTCTACATGGGACTGAGGCTGCAATAATGGTCTTTTGGCTCTGACTGCCACTTGGGAAGGCAATGGGTCTTTTGGCCCTAACCACAGGGAGTGCCACTTGGGAAGTCAGTGGGATACAGCTTACTGGACCTGGGGAGGGGCAGAAGAAAGCCAAAAGCATAACCCCAGCTTGACTCTGCATGGGGGAAATCTGATTCAAAGAGCAAAGCCCAAAGTCTTGGATTTGGGGTGCAGATGGAGGATCCACCTTTGTTAAGATTATGTCCTTTCTGGTAATGGACTGTGGCTACACATCCCTGGAGACACTATGGGACACACTTATGAGTCATATAAAACCCACAGTAGCAGGACTCACTCTGTAAGGGATTCAGATACTGAATCCCTTACCCCTATTATCTCATTTAAATCTCATAGCTGTATAGTATAAATTACTATCTCTACTTTGTATATGAAGAAACTGAGGCACAGAGAGGCTAAGTTACCAAATATGACTGCTCTCCCTTCAAAGTCTCTCTTCTGCTAAATATGAGTAGGGCTCCAACGACTCCCAGGATGTTGAACCCTCACTCAACAATCTATGGCTGTCCTGCATTTAAGGGCAGCTGGGCAAATCTGAGGGGATTCTCCTAAGATGTACAGCCAGCCAGTGGCTGATGTAGTCATTATGGAAGTGAACTTTCCCACTGTGGGCATTAACAATATGTCCTGGTTTTCAGAAAGACCCAACAGAAGGCTAAAAGAGAGTGTCCAGCCCTCAACAATTTGACATCGCTGGTCCACCAATGCCATGGCTCAGCTCTAACCAACATACTGCTTACCCTCATGGTGGAAACCCTTAGCAACAAATTCATTCAACAATTGTTTATTGCCTTACTAAGTGCCAGGTGCTAAACCAGCTGACTAAAGGTTTACATGGAACAAAGCCACTCTCTGCCTTCCGATTCTCACAGGTTAGTGTGGCAGCCAACAGGTAGACTGGCTAAAGCTCACAAAATAAGAGAATTAACAACACAAAGTACTTTCGTAAATATTTAACCTGAAACTGCAGATCACAGAAGAGAAATGTGTTGGCTGAGTAGAAATTAGAATCTAGAATCCAGGTGGGTTGAGGCAGTCCGAGAGAGACAGATTTAAGAGAGTTAAGGGGGAAATTATTGAGGTTATTCTGAAGGAATTTGGAATATTTCTAAGGCTTCCAGACATTTCACTGTAAAAGGTAGCATCTGGCTATATTTCTGCCTGAGGCCACTGTCCTCTTTTGAGGCTGAAAGCGCTTGCCATCTGCTTGATAAAGCTAATGTTGATACAGGAAGTTATTTTGTTTCTGACCTCTATTTTGCCTGGGAGAGATGGAGCAAATCTAATAGCACATGGAATGGGGGAAATATGTTCTGGGGAAGCTTCCAGGCTAAAATCTGACTGCTCTTAAGAACTCTAGATTAGGCAGTGAGTGAGAGCTGCTTGGGAATCATTTATCAATAATTTGCATATTGGGAAAAAAGACCAATCTTCTTTGGCAGGAGGAGAGCTGGGAATCTGAGAAGTCCAAGGTCCTAAAAAGCCTCCCTCATCCACCTGACTTTCTCAGATACACAGAAGATCTTTGGGTCTTCAATGGAGAAAGAATCACTTGGATAGAAAGAAGAGAAAAACAGGGAAGATTTCTGGTAAATGTCCCACCCTTTCTTCTAACATAAAATTCCTCATCTGTGTCATATTACAGAGAGGGGGACAATGTTTCCAGAAGGTTGCATGAAAACATTTTCTGGGAAAGAGAATTGGAGGCTCCTGGCGTCCCTTTCTTCAACTCCTTTGCTGGATTATTAGTTCTTCGACACTTTGGAAAGATCAATGACTTTGGGGTGACAGGGAAAGGGTGGGGAGAGCCCCAGGTGTTTAGAACAACTAACCAGAGTACACTGCTTTATCTTTCTGATGAATAAAAGTTCTTGTATTCATAATATTGACTCTTTGCTGTTTAAAATGCAAATACGTTAATCCTATTTGTTGCTACCTTTCACTTCCCTGGTGGCTCAGATGGTAAAGGGTCTGTCTACGATGCGGGAGACCCAGGTTCGATCCCTGGGTTGGGAAGATCCCCTGGAGAAGGAAATAGCAATCCACTCCAGGACTATTGCCTGGAAGGTCCCATGGACAGAGGAGCCTGGTGGGCTTCAGCCTGTGGGGTCGCAAAGAGTCGGACACGACGGAGCGACTTCACTTCACTTCAGTTCTGTTAATGTTCTTTTTTCCTTACTGAAGGATTTTATTTTCATTTGGTCAGCTTTACCTTGGCCTTTATAACTTTCACCTTGGGCTTTATACATAAAGAAGCCTTCAACAGCCGCTACTATAAATTATTGAGATTATTACCATAATCTAGTCCCTTTCCCTAGTACACCTCCTGCAGGAGGATAAACTGTCCTGGTGAACTGAGATGGGGCCATATAACTTGTTGGTCAACGAAATGCAAGCAAGAATGACAGATATCACATATGAACAGGAGCTTCAAGAGTGCCTCCCATGCTTCAGCACCCTCTGTAAGAGTATTATTAATGTTTCTAGAGAGATACCACTCCATCAACTAGGGCCCAAGGATGGAAGCCACATGGAAGACAGTTCAGCTGACCCATGGTGGGTACATAGCTCAAGCAAAAACAAGAACTTTAATGCAGTTACTCCTGTGATTTGAGAGCTGGTGTTATGACAGCACAACCAAGTCAGTCTATCCTGTTTCTAGCCTTTCTCTTCGGAGAAGGCAATGGCACCCCACTCCAGTGCTCTTGCCTGAAAAATCCCATGGACGGAGGAGCCTGGAAGGCTGCAGTCCATGGGGTCGCTGAGGGTCAGACATGACTGAGCAACTTCACTTTCACTTTTCACTTTCATGCATTGGAGAAGGAAATGGCAACCCACTCCAGTGTTCTTGTCTGGAGAATCCCAGGGACGAGGGAGCCTGGTGGGCTGCCTCTATGGGGTCGCACAGAGTCGGACACGACTGAAGTGACTCAGCAGCAGCAGCAGCCTTTCTCTTATGCCTACTGTTGTATTAGAAAGAGTCTTAATTAGTAATTACCTAGATCATCCAACTAAGACTAAAAGTAAGTATAACCTCTTATCTGAAAATCCTAAGAAACAAACTAACAGTGTCAGAAATATACACAAACCACCTCCTCAAAGGTTTTACATGTTTGCTATTTTCTTTGTAAATTCAGCATTCCAGAATGCAGAGTAACAAATGGTGAGAATTGAAAAGAAAGTGTGAATACTTGAGGGAAAGGCAGAGAGTTGCATTAAAAGCACCTTGGAAACATTTGGCTTCAGGGTTTCAGTGTTGCTTTTCCTCAAGTCACACAAGGGCTCTGGAGCAGAGTGAGTTCTCCTGGGGGGATTCTGCATCACCATTTCACCTACGATTGCCTACCTCTGTCAATTCCTCCATCTGCGTCTGACTTAAAACTCCATATCCAGTGGCGGTACTGGATTGCCTGAAGAGACGTGGAAAAGTGAAGGATGGAATTTTCCTGCAGGAATGCTGAAAGGTAGTGGAGTGCGAAGCCAGGAAACATCTGCCCAAATCCCATTTCTCCCAGCCTGTGGATGTTGTTTATTCCTCATGAGTGCAAGCATGTCTGGGGAGGCTGCTGTGGCACAGTCACCCTGGAAGGTACGGTGCTTTCTCCAAGGTGGCACTGTGACCTGAACACCCCTGGATTTGGAACAATCAGATGCAAAGGCCTGGAAGGATTTTCAGGGGAAGGGTGTTTTTAACACTGGTTCAAACCCCTAAAGGGGCTGAGGAACTCTAGGAGATGGCATAGAGATCCTAGAAAATGTTCAGAACTGCATCTTCCCAACTTTGAAAGCATCTTTATAGCCTCCGAGTTAGCCAGTAATGAGAATTGATGGACTAGTCAGAATCACATTTCTATATAGTTAAGACCTAATTCTGCTCTTCTGCCCAAATTTTGGTGTTGAATGGCAGCCAAAATTTGACTCTTTTTTGAGCTTGAAGTCAGGGCAAATGGTACTGCTTCAACCCCCTCCACAACCACCTCTGCGATTCAGCAGAGATTCACAGACACATAAATCAGTGTTGGCTCTGTTTAGAGGAAGATGGGAAGCTGGACAGCTCCAGAGAAGTCATACCCAGAGCAATTAGTCACCAGTAAAACACATTCCAAACAGCATATCACAGGAACTGGAGCCTCCCAAACTTGAAGAACAGAAGCAGCTGGAAAAACAGGAAAACATTTTGTAAAAATCCTAACACAAGGCTACATTTTTGCTTGAGAGTGAATATATGTGTCCTATCCAAATTAATGTGCTGACACCTAATCCCTAAAATGATGGTACTTGGAGGGTAGGGCCTCCTGGAGGGAGGTGCTTAGGTCTTGAGGACTCTGCCCTTGTGAATGGAAATCATGTCCTTAGGAAAGGGGCCCCAGAGGCCCCAGGCCTCTTCCCTTATGTGAAGATGCAGAGAAAAAACAGCTATGATCCAGGAATCTGGCATTTACCAGACACTAAGCTCCAGAACCTCCTCCAGAAGGATGAGAAATAAATATTTATTGCTTATGAACCACTCAGTCTGTGGCATTTTTGCTACAGGACCCCAAATGGACTGAGGCAACTTCAACCAATGAGATTGAGAAACAGAGGCGTCGCTGCAGCTGTTATTGGAAGTCCTAACCTGGCGGGTCAGTGGTGAAGAACCCGCCTGCCAATGCAGGAGACTCAGCTTCTATCCCTGGGTTGGGAGGATCCCCTAGCGAAGGAAATGGCAGCCCACTGAAGTACTCTTGCCTGGGAAATCCCCGTGGACAGAGAAGCCTGGCCAGCCCACGGGGTTGTAGCAGAGTCGGGCACAACTGAGAAAAGGATGTTCCGAGATGGCCCTGGAAGAACGCATCGGTGAATTAGATGATGGAGAGCAGGAAAGGATTTCAACTGGGCCAGATCAAAGGTGGCCTCATCACTTCCTTCATGGGAAGGGATCCAGAGGAACATATTAGTCAAGTTAGTTGTTACGATGATAGCTGTGCTGAAGATACCATGTAGTAAAATTCAGTATGATTCTTACTCCATAGCTGATGTGCAATCGTTTTGAATTTATATAGCTATTTAAACTCCCCAGATAAAGAATCCTTTCAGGCTTTTTCTATTAACAGATAGGTATCTGACAGGTCTAGACAGATAGACCCCTCTGCCAAGGAAAGTCAGGGCTCCTGTGCCCAGACTGGAGAGCTCAGATAACCAGCACCCCTTACATACCTGCACCAGGACAAGGCTTAGTCCCACCTGGGTGCGCTCCAAGGTACCCTCCACATCTGCCACCTCCTTCCATCCTCACAATGCCTTTGTAAGGCACGTAGGGTAGATACTTAACAGATAAGGAACCCGAGGCCCAAGACAGTGAGGGTCACAAAGTCGGCAAACGGCAGTGCTTTATCAGTAAACCTGACCTTCAGGTTCTTTCCTCCAGCCCCTGCTACCTATTTGCCAAACCCTTCCAGAAAGATGCTATGAACACAGTGCTCAAGTCAACAAGAAAAGACATGTCTTAGATACTTCTTTGCCAGCTTTTTTGAGATTTACCCTGAGCCCAGAGGTGGATCCTCGACAGACATATCTAAAACATGAGATCTTGCTGCACCCTGGCCTTGGCTGATGGGTAGTGTTGGCTCTGTTTAGAGGAAGATGGGAAGCTGGACAGCTCCAGAGAAGTCATACCCAGAGCAATTAGTCACCAGTAAAACACATTCCAAACAGCATATCACAGGAACTGGAGCCTCCCAAACTTGAAGAACAGAAGCAGCTGGAAAAACAGGAAAACATTTTGTAAAAATCCTAACACAAGGCTACATTTTTGCTTGAGAGTGAATATATGTGTCCTATCCAAATTAATGTGCTGACACCTAATCCCTAAAATGATGGTACTTGGAGGGTAGGGCCTCCTGGAGGGAGGTGCTTAGGTCTTGAGGACTCTGCCCTTGTGAATGGAAATCATGTCCTTAGGAAAGGGGCCCCAGAGGCCCCAGGCCTCTTCCCTTATGTGAAGATGCAGAGAAAAAACAGCTACGATCCAGGAATCTGGCATTTACCAGACACTAAGCTCCAGAACCTCCTCCAGAAGGATGAGAAATAAATATTTATTGCTTATGAACCACTCAGTCTGTGGCATTTTTGCTACAGGACCCCAAATGGACTGAGGCAACTTCAACCAATGAGATTGAGAAACAGAGGCGTCGCTGCAGCTGTTATTGGAAGTCCTAACCTGGCGGGTCAGTGGTGAAGAACCCGCCTGCCAATGCAGGAGACGCAGCTTCTATTCCTGGGTTGGGAGGATCCCCTAGCGAAGGAAATGGCAGCCCACTGAAGTACTCTTGCCTGGGAAATCCCCGTGGACAGAGAAGCCTGGCCAGCCCACGGGGTTGTAGCAGAGTCGGGCACAACTGAGAAAAGGATGTTCCGAGATGGCCCTGGAAGAACGCATCGGTGAATTAGATGATGGAGAGCAGGAAAGGATTTCAACTGGGCCAGATCAAAGGTGGCCTCATCACTTCCTTCATGGGAAGGGATCCAGAGGAACATATTAGTCAAGTTAGTTGTTACGATGATAGCTGTGCTGAAGATACCATGTAGTAAAATTCAGTATGATTCTTACTCCATAGCTGATGTGCAATCATTTCGAATTTATATAGCTATTTAAACTCCCCAGATAAAGAATCCTTTCAGGCTTTTTCTATTAACAGATAGGTATCTGACAGGTCTAGACAGATAGACCCCTCTGCCAAGGAAAGTCAGGGCTCCTGTGCCCAGACTGGAGAGCTCAGATAACCAGCACCCCTTACATACCTGCACCAGGACAAGGCTTAGTCCCACCTGGGTGTGCTCCAAGGTACCCTCCACATCTGCCACCTCCTTCCATCCTCACAATGCCTTTGTAAGGCACGTAGGGTAGATACTTAACAGATAAGGAACCCGAGGCCCAAGACAGTGAGGGTCACAAAGTCGGCAAACGGCAGTGCTTTATCAGTAAACCTGACCTTCAGGTTCTTTCCTCCAGCCCCTGCTACCTATTTGCCAAACCCTTCCAGAAAGATGCTGTGAACACAGTGCTCAAGTCAACAAGAAAAGACATGTCTTAGATACTTCTTTGCCAGCTTTTTTGAGATTTACCCTGAGCCCAGAGGTGGATCCTCGACAGACATATCTAAAACATGAGATCTTGCTGCACCCTGGCCTTGGCTGATGGGTCCAAGTGGATGCCTGTTCCATTCAGAACACACACACACACACACACTCCAAATTCAGAGAGAGTCATTGGAGCTAGATTTTGTTAGGGGAGACTTTCTGAAGCTGTTCTTCTCAGATGCTGGTGAAATACTTCAGTATCTATTCTATTTTTAATAGAATTTTTAAAATTTTGTCTAACTAATCACTTTCTGCTACTTGCAATCAAAGATTCATAACTAGCAACACAATTTCTGAAGTCTCTCCCATTCTGTGCCTTAAACTTGTGTTTTCACATAATATTTCTTGCTTTTACTCAAATGCAATTCTCTCTTCATTGATTATCTTACATCCATTTCTCTAACAATGACAAAGTTGGGGTACTTTCCATTTTGGCCACATTTCCCTTGGACTCACCAAGTATTGACCTTCTCAGATGACCAAGGAAACAAATCAGAGGTTGGAGAGCAAAACCACACTTAGGCACTTAGGAGAGATGAATGGACTGGGAGAAAGCCAATGGGATTGTGAAATCCCTGCTAAATTAATAAACTCTCTGTCAAATGGCCTCAATTCCTCTGAACATTAAAAATGTACAAAAAGTCTGTCTCAGGCCTACCAAAACCAACTGATTGATTCCCATTCAGGCTGGGTCAGTTCAGTATCCTTAAATCACCTTTCTTTTGAGCAGAGTTTGCATTTCACAAAATATAGACCAGTAGTCTGGTAGGTAAAATGACACTCAGAAGAAGAGCATTATGAGCTCTAAGCTTGTGAATGGAGTTATACATATGTAAAAAAATCATTTAAACCTTAATCCCAGCCTTTGCTTGAAATGAAGGAGGCAAGGATAGACTTTCAGTGGCTCTTCCATTTGATAAGGCTGAGCACAGTGCAGTTCAGTGCAGTGCAGTCACTCAGTCATGTCCAACTCTTTGCAACTTCATGGACCGCAGCATACCAGGCTTCCCTGCCCATCACCAACTCCTGGACTTTGCTCAAACTCAGGTCCATCAAATTGGTGATGCCATCCACCAATCTCATCCTCTGTCATCCCCTCCTCTCCTGCCTTCAATCTTTCCAGCATCAGGGTCTTTTCCACTGAGTCAGTCCCATGAGTCTTCACATCAGATGGCCAAAGTATTGGAGCTTCAGCTTCAGCACCTGTCCTTCCAAAGAATGTTTAGGGTTGGTTTCCTTTAGGATTGACTGGTTTGATCTCTTTGCAGTCCAAGGAACTCTCAAGAGTCTTCTCCAATACCACAGTTCAAAAGCATCAATTCTTCAGTGCTCAGATTTCTTTACAGTTCAACTCTCACATCCATACATGACTACTGGAAAAACCATAGCTTTGACTAGATGGACCTTTGTCAGCAAAGTGATGTCTCTGCTTTTTACGATGCTGTCTAGGTTTGTCATAGTTTTTCTTCCAAGAAGCAAGCATCTTTTAATTTCTTGCCTGCAGTCACCATATGCAGTGACTTTGGAGCCCCCAAAAATAAAGTCTGTCACTGTTTCCATTGTTTTCCCATCTATTTGCCATGATGTGATGGGACTGGATGCCATGATCTTCATTATTTGAATGCTGAGTTTTAAGCCAGCTTTTTCATTCTCCTCTTTCAGTTTCATCAAGAGGCTCTTTAGTTCCTCTTCGCTTTCTGCCATAAGGGTGGTGTCATCTGCACATCTGAGGTTATTGATATTTTTCCCAGCAATCTTGATTCCAGCTTGTGCTTTACCCAGCTTAGCATTTGGCATGATGTACTTTGCATATAAGTTAAATAAGCAGGGTGACAATATACAGCCTTGACATACTCCTTTCCCAAAGGCTAAGCACAAGTTGCTGTGAATTAGAAAACAACAAATGGAGCTGTGAGGCAGCATGGCTGTGCCTTGAAGCCTTCCTGGGGCTTTCCAGGCTGCTCTGCAGGGTTATGGGGAAAGCAGATCTGGCCTGCACACCAGAGAAGGGGCATGATTTGTACAAGTAGCTAAGGAACTGCACACAGAGCCCTTCTCATCTCTAGGTAGTACCAAGCATGGGTAACCAAGAGGGTATTTTATGAGCCTCCAGAGTCTACTTCAGTGTGGCTAAAGGTACTTTAATTGGTTTTCTATTCAGAGGCATTAAATTAACTTTACCTAAAAATATTGCTTACTTAGGTCAATGAAGGAAAATTGGATTTAGATTTAGAGTCTCTGCACAGCTGCAAAATAAGCTCTAAAACCTTTGCATTTGCACCACAGCATATGGGCAAAGTGAAGAGCAAATGACTTTGCAATTCCTGATTTGAGTGTAAGTACTATTATGTCTGACACCAACTACTTTTCCACTCTTTCCATTTGATATAGGGGGGAGATAAAAAGGTTAAAGAAACAGAGTCAGATTTGGATTCCTCTAAGCTGTTCGTCACCACCGATAGCTAAACCACCTCACTGAGGTGGAGGCAGTATCAGAGACAGGCAGTCAGGCCTTGCTCTGTTAGTCAGAAATATTTAGACACAGAGAAACAGCACTGAGGAGTGAGTCCTGAGACTCAGATCTGAAGTCCAACTTTAAACATGCGGTTTCTCCTGAGTGAACCTGGAAAATAAAGAATCTCAAGAGTCAATCATCTCTAAACTCCCTCCTGGTTGGAATCATGCTTATAAATAGGCATTTTCTTTATTATTTTTATTATCCTAAAATTTGGGTAAATTTAAACTCCAAAAGTTTCATGCAAAATCTGAACACTAAAGGCTCTTTTTATTTTATTGAAGTACAGTTGATTTAATGTTTTGTTAATTTCTGCTATACAGCAAAGTGATACAGTTATATAAATGTATATATATATATATATTCTTTTTCATATCCATTTACATTATGGTTTATCCAGGATATTGAATATAGTTCCTAGTGCTATATAATAGGACCTCATTGTTGCTTATCCTTCCTATGTATACTAATTTACATCTTCTAAACTGAAACTCCCAATCAATCCCTCCCCCTACCTCCTCTTCCTCGGCAAACAAAAATATGCTTTTTATATCCGAATCTGTTTCTTTCTCATAGATATAAACATAAACTCTTATTTATCTAAAATTGAAACACCTCAAAGTTCAAATAATCAGAATGATCTTTGTGAAAACATGTAATGCTCATATTAATGGTTACAACATTGTGCAATATCCTAAATGAGCTTCAAAATCATAAACAAAAGATAAATTTCTGGTCACTTCAGCTTTAAAAAGTATATTCTAATTCTCTTTCTGGGAAATTCTCAGGAGGTGAGAGATAAATCAGAGAAGTTCAAAAAAGATGAAGCCTCTGCTATTACTCCACCAGATTCTTTAAATCTCAATAGTGAGCCTGTGGTTTGCATTGATATTTCCCCCCTTGTAAGTAAATCTCCTTTCATTTGAACTTGTCTCATTTCCATCAGTTATTCTTGGCATCCAGAAAAGACATGATGGTTTTCAGGGTTTTGTTTGTTTGTTTGACTAAAATCAGAAAGTTGCGAGGCCAGCAACAAGAAGAGTCACAGATGGCTTCATTTCTTTGGATCTTGAAATGACTGACCCCACCTGGAGGAAAAGTTTCTCTAAATTCAAAATTATGTAAGAGGAAATTTCTTTCATTTTATAGTAGAGAGCTAAGTACAACCATTTAAGATGTCTATCTTTTCCCAGAGAGAGCACAGTTGTTCCATCAAGATGCTCAGAATAGCACAGGCTAGGTACTCACGAGGCACTGAACACCTGCTGATGGCTGAGATGCTGTCCCCTCCTCAAGACCAGGCCAGCTTTCTGGGTGACAGAGTCCACCGTGGCAAGCCCCTACCTTGGGAAAGCATAACATGCCATGGGACATGGGAAGGATGGGAAGAGAATTCCCTCTGAGCACTATTTGCATTAGGGAAAAACTTCAGAGAGGGTTGACTTTACCCTTTCTTTACAGTTGTGTTTTTTTTTTTTTTTAAGGCATTGCATAATAGTGATCAAGACCAGCAGACTGTAGAACAAGACAGATGAGGTTCAAATCCCAGTTGAGCCACTTATTAGCTGAGTGACCCTAGGTAAGTTACTGAACCTCTCTGTGCTTCACATTTCCCACTGTCAAAGGAGATAATGGCCATGCTTCTTCCTAGGGTAGTTGTGAAGATTTAGAGCCCTCAGATTCAGGCCTGGTATGAGCTACTTTGAAGTTCTTATTTTCCTTCAGTGTTTTAGGTTCTCATGTCTCACCCATTGATCCTCAATCTAACACCTTCAAGGTTCTCATGTATAGCAGTTGTTGGTGCTTAGTTGCGAAGTTGTGTCCTACTGTTTGTGACCCTATGGACTGTAGCTCACCAGGCTTCTCTGCCCATGGGATTTCCCAGGCAAGAATACTAGAGTGGGTTGCCATTCCTTCTCCATGGATCTTCCCAACCCAGGGATCAAACCCATGTCTTCTGCTTGGCAGGTGGATTCTTTACCACCGAGCCACCTGGATTGTAAATTCTTTAAAGGCAAGGCTATATCTTCCTCATGTTGATATGCACTGTGAGCACAGTGACTTTCACATAGTTGGTTCTGAATTTATTTCATACATAACTGTAAGAAGTAAAAACAAATAAACAAAACCCATAAAAACATAGAGAAGTAGAGGGTGGCTTTTGGAGTCATACAGACTTCAGTTCTGGCTCTGTTAATATTGTCTGTGGAATCTTGCACATTAATTCTATCTGTCCCTAATCTACTCATTAGTAAGACGGGAAAAATCACAGGACCTCCTTTGTAGGGCTGTTGGAGGCTTAAATGAGACAATGTGTATAAAGGACCTAAAAGGCACCTGCTGCTGCTGCTGCTAAGGCTCTTCAGTCGTGTCCGACTCTGTGCGACCCCATAGACGGTGGCCCACCAGGCTCCCCCATCCCTGGGATTCTCCGAGCAAGAACATTGGAGTGGGTTGCCATTTCCTTCTCCAATGCGTGAAAGTGAAAAGTGAAAGGGAAGTTGCTCAGTCATGTCTGACTCTTAGCGACCCCATGGACTGCAGCCCACCAGGCTCCTCTGCCCATGGGATTCTCCAGGCAAGAGGCACCTAGCATCTAGTAAAAGTTCAGTAACAGTTAGCCATAGTTGCAATTGTCTTGTTCCCTCCATCTTTATTATAGTTGCTGCCTACTAAGTTGCTTCAGTCATATCCAGCCCTTTGCGATCCTATGAACTATAGCCTGCCAGGCTCCTCTGTCCACGGAATTCTCCAAGCAAGAACCCTGGAGTGGGTTATTATGCACTTCCCTAGCTGATTTTCCAAACCCAGAGATTGAACCCATTTCTCTTTCATCTCCTACATTTGCAGACAAGTTCTTTACCACCAGCACCACCATTAATTTGGGGTAATTTTGTTTGTGGGGAAACATGCCTCCACTTACTGATGACCTCTAAGGAGAAAAATGTATCCTAATGCAATATGACCATTAAGGATAATGATTATGAACCTGAGCTAATTTTAAAAAATTCTAAATATGCTAAGCATACCTGCTTAAGAATTCCAGGAAGTAAGTGTAGTATTTTAGGAACCTGTCCCAAACATTGGCAAATGTCAGCACTTCAGAAGAGTCCCCCAGAGAAGGCACTGGCAACCCACTCCAGTACTCTTGCTTGGAAAATCCCATGGACGGAGGAGCCTCGTGGGCTGCAGTCCATGGGGTCGCTATCAGTCAGACACGACTGAGCGACTTCACTTTCACTTTTCACTTTCATGCACTGGAGGAGGAAATGGCAACCCACTCCAGTGTTCTTACCTGGAGAATCCCAGGGGCGGGAGAGCCTGGTGGGCTGCCGTCTATGGGGTTGCACAGAGTCGGACACAACCGATGCGACTTCGCTGCAGCAGCAGCAGAAGAGTCCCCATCATNAGGGGGAAAAAAGGCCAGTTGGCACATGTGCCTTTTAAAATAGTTTGTTTCACTTTATCATAATTTATATCCAATCTAGAGATCTGCCTCCTATATTTGGCTTGGCTCTTGTTTGCAAACTTTCTATCATAACTAAGGTAAGGGATTCCCCTGGTGGTCCACTGGTTAAAAATCCACTGTACAATGCAGGGGATGTGGGTTTGATCTCTGTTTGGGGAACTAAGATCCCACATGCCTGGGAGCAGCTGAGCCCACGTGCCACAACTAGAGAGCTCCTGCACTGAACTGAGAGATCCTGTGTGACACAGTTAAGACCTGATGCAGCCAAATGAAAAACAATAATAACTAAGGTAAGAAAATTGTCTCACCAATCCAAATATGTTGTCTTTTTTAGACTTTTAGATTAAAACTAGAGATTAAAAAAAATAATAACAGCAGATTTTTTCTACCCTGAAGCCCTACAAAATTATGATGTATCCACCATACTTATTTTCATAAATGCTATTTATTATCAGGAAAATGATACATATGAATCTGCAATTTGTAAAAGACCATTAAAATATAATACAGAGAACCTAATGGACTCTATAATCTTTCAGTAAATAATTATAATGAATAACTTTAGAAATGGTATTGCTAATGGAATCTACATATCACTGGAAAATGCACAGTTCCTTTGTTGATATTGGCTTTGTTTGCATTATTGCAAAGAATGAATTGTCCAAGACTCATAATCCCTAACCTAACCTGTTAAAACTTGATTTTGTTTTGCTCAGAAGTAACTAAGGAGTTGCATTCAGATTCAATGGAGACCAACTCAGAGATATTTACCCAAAGAATATACTCCTATTCATTTAGGAGTGCTGTCAATTCAAGAAGTATTCTTAGGATGGCTTTAACAATGCATAAACATAACTTTGTAGATTAAGTTTAAAACAAGGTCTATAATTCAAGCAACCGATAGCGCCTTGGAAAAGATACTCTTAACACATTGACAAGGGTCTGAATCTGAGATAAGGAGATGATTCCCTCTTAGCCGTATAGGGTATCTGGAAGCTCAACTAAGCTCTTTCCTATCCTCCTTTGCAGTAAACTGTAGTGATTAATTTCTCCATGACACAGTTGGGATGCTTGGGTCATATGATGTCTCACATTTGCCCTTCCATGTTGCTCCCCTTGCCTTGCGGTACAATGATAAAGACAGTGCCTAGAGTGACATTGAAGCCTATGTACTGAGGCCAGCAGAGTGACATCACCTTGAGTTCCTAAACGACTGGGCAGGGAGAAGAAGATTCCCTCCCACCTCTCCTCACCCACAGCCTGGAACTTTTCCCCTGGAATATAATAGGAGAAATAAACCTCTACCCACAGGGGCTTCTCTGGTAGTCCAGTGTTAAGATGTCCACTGCAGGGGGCACAGCTTCCATCCTTGGTCAGGATCTAGGGTCCTGCATGCTGTCCAAGATGGCCAAAAAATAAAAATAAATTTAAAAAAAAGCGCCTCTACTACATTTAAGCTAATAATATATTTTGGGCCTATTGGTCATAAGAATTTAGTCCAATCTAACTGATATATCTAATTGAGAAGGGAATGGCAAGCCACTTCAGTATTCTTGCCTTGAGAACCCCATGAACAGTATGAAAAGGCAAAATGATAGGATACCAAAAGAGGAACTCCCCAGGTCAGTAGGTGCCCAATATACTACTGGAGATCAGTGGAGAAATAACTCCAGAAAGAATGAAGGGATGGAGCCAAAGCAAAAACAATACCCAGCTGTGGATGTGACTGGTGATAGAAGCAAGGTCCGATGCTGTAAAGAGCAATATTGCATAGGAACCTGGAATACCAGGTCCATGAATCAAGACAAATTGGAAGAGGTCAACCAAGAGATGGCAAGGGTGAACGTCGACATTCTAGGAATCAGCAAACTAAAACGGACTGGAATGGGTGAATTTAACTCAGATGACCATTATATCTACTA
>SJYX01019463.1:261027-312873 GCA_006410675.1 Oreotragus oreotragus
ATTCGTGGGGTCGCAAAGAGTGGGACACGACTGAGTGACTGAACTGAACTGAATCGATGTATAAAACCAATACATTGTCTAGAGGGCTTCCCAGGTGTCTCAAGTGGTAAAGAACCCACTTGCCAATGCAGGGAACATAAGAGACACAGGTTCAATCCTTGGGTTGGGAAGATCAGCCTGGAGGAGGGCCTGGAAACCCACTCCAGTATTCTTGCCTGGAGCATCCCATGGACAGAGGCGCCTGGTGAGCTATAGACCATAGGATCGCAAAGAGTTGAACATGACTGAAGTGACTTAGCGTACATGCATGCACACTGTCTAGAAGGATTTGAGGTAGTCTGGATAGAGTTCCTAGAAGAAATAAAACCAAATCTAGGCTTTAACTAACAGCCACGATTAATTTAGAATCTTTTTATGCCAGGGACTAGGTCAAGAACTGACATGTATTTTCTAATTTTCAAACAGCCCTTCATATTATGTTACTAAACCTTACTTTACAGATGAAGAAACTGAAGGTCAGAGGATCTGGGTAGTTTCCCCTAAGGCCTACAGCAATAATGAGCACTAGTTCTACAATTTGAATGCAGATATTTCTGCCTCCAGAGCCCATGCTGGTTGGTTGGGAGATGGCATAAGGAAAGGCATGGAAGAATGTATTATCATGGTAGGTGGAGGCTGGGAGTGACAATGACTGTGACTTTTCCTTCAGTAATATTCTTGTAGGAAAAGGAATCCACCTTGATCTCCCTTTCCTAAACCAGTCTTAACTTCTGAAATCTAATCTGTGCTGCTCTCTTCTCCATCAATGCTATAGCAACAGGAAAGTCCAGAATAGATTATCAAAGTATTCGAAGAGGATAAATAAACCAAAAAGCTACACCCTCAAACAGGAGCCCAGTCCATCTGACAGATGACTGAATAGAGACCAGAACACAATAAAATGGGTGATGCTTCCTATGTTATAAGGAGCCTCAGGAGGATTGGAAGGGTGAGGGGTAGGGCTCTTGAGGACAGAACAGAAGTCTAATCAAAGGCAAGTACACGTTGTTCAAGATTGCCAGCAATTTGCCTAGGGAATCAAGAGCTACCTGTAAGTCGTTTATTTTTAGCATGTGGATGGCCCTACAGGACTTCAAGGCAAATATACAAATGTAGGCCTGGGGATGTCTGAAGAAAACCACATCTACCATGCTTCAGGAAACCATGCAAAGCTTTGAATAGAGGAGGTGGACCTCAGTGAGGGGTAGGTATCAACAGTATTTCCAATGCTGCCTTTGACCTGACATGTTTAAAGTGTCAGAACTGGTCTTTTTGTTTTCAGTGGAGAACATTGATAAGTCATTTACATTGTAGATGGTTCAGTGGCTCAGATTGACATGCAAAAGTTAAATAGAGTCTTCTTCTTAGCCCACTGTTCTCCAAGACATCCCCATGTTCTATCCTCTTAAAGCCCTTCCTGGAATCCTGCAGCTTGCCTTAACTTATGGTGACAGAGACCAAAAAGGTTAAGGCCACTCAGACTGAGAGCACCAAACTCTTTCACTATAGAAGCACATCAATAGAGTCTGTGGGTATCCTAAGTGCTGTCTGCCAAAAATGCCTGCCCTCTGCCTTCTGGACATGTGATACAGCATGTCATGTCCTGGTTTCTAGGTGGTCAAGTGTGGCTGTGTGACTAATTCAGGCCTGAGTTAGAAGCAGAAGAGCCAATAGCACTTCCAGCCTGGAGCAGTTCATTGTGGGTGCAAGACCCTCCAGAATGATCTTTCTTTCTGCCACAGTAACTGGCAGCATTTGAGATGATGGCTCCTCCATGAGGCACATGTAGCCAGGCACGAAATAAACCTTTGCTATTAGAAGACACTGGGATTTCGCAGTTAGTTGTTAAGCTAACCTTGCCAATCCTGATGATAATAATTAACCACCACTGGGTGTTCTATGAGCTTCCCTGGTGACTCACCTGGTAAAGAGTCTCCCTGCAGTGCAGAAGACCTGGATTCGACCTCTGGGTTGGGAAGATTCACTGGAGAAGGGAATGGCAGCCCACCCCAGTATTCTTGTCTGGAGAATCCCCATGGACAGAGGAGCCTGGCAGGGTACAGTCCATGGGGGGTCACAATTCTTACCACTTTATATATCCTCATTTATTTCCCATAACACACCTTCAGGATGGCTAGTGTTGTATCCTTGTGGCACAGATAAAGAGACAGAGGTACAGAGAAGTTATGCAAACTGTATAACTAATGCAAAAGGTAGAACTAGATTCAGGAACAGGANGCCCACCCCAGTATTCTTGTCTGGAGAATCCCCATGGACAGAGGAGCCTGGCAGGGTACAGTCCATGGGGGGTCACAATTCTTACCACTTTATATATCCTCATTTATTTCCCATAACACACCTTCAGGATGGCTAGTGTTGTATCCTTGTGGCACAGATAAAGAGACAGAGGTACAGAGAAGTTATGCAAACTGTATAACTAATGCAAAAGGTAGAACTAGATTCAGGAACAGGAAGTCTGTCTCCAGGCCTGAGATCTAACCACTGAGTGACGGCACCTGTTGACCATACATTTAAAAATGATTGATGTAACAAGCTTTAATCAAATTGCTCATCCTTAAAAATATACACATTGAAAACTGAAGTAAAAACATACTGTTATATTGAAGTCACCATATGCTACCCTCAAGTTTAACTCTTGTTTGCAGTTAATTGCAATTATTTTATAAGGTGAAAAAAAATTGGCATTTAAAGTAATTGCACCCCAGATGTCACTACTTGAGTTGCCAAGTTGCATGACAATTTAAAAAAAGTAATAGCACACCCATGAAATAAATAACATGTAACCATGAAGGCTGCACTTTATGCCAGCTCTGGGTCTACACTCTTGAACCTGATCTCCCTGAGTTAGAAAGATACTTTAAAAAAAACAGGAACTGGAAACATTATCTACTTAGTGTGTTTCACTTTAGATTAACCAGATTTTACTCCTTGCTCCCTGGTAATTATATATAATTAAAAAGCACCAAGGAATGTGCATAAAAGCACAATGAGGTAATAACCATGTGGATGGTGGTTTATTTTAACTCACCACTGAGGGGAAGTTGCTTTTATTCAGATTAATTTGTGGAAGAACTGATACAAACATGACAGTGAGATAGAAGGGAACATGTTCTTCAAATTACTTAGCTCAGAAAACACGATTAATGAAACACATCTAATTGCATCAAAGCTTCAGAAGGCATTATTACAGAGTACATGTTAAAGGTCACACTCCTATGGAACAGCTTTCTCTTTGGGGCAACCGTTTCTATTTTTCAGAACCTTTACTGAAGTCAGACTGATTCAGATCATTGCTACAGCAAGACCTCGCTGAGTAGCTACAACAGTCAGGGGTTGTGTTCAAGCATCATCTTGGTGTCATGCTACCCATTTCTCACCAATATTCTCCAGAAAAAACTCAAGTATGAAAATACTGACCAACAACTCAAGTCTTTCACTTGTTTAAAAGCAATGTATTGCCATACATTAACCACTACAATATTGTAAAATTAGCCTCCAATTAAAACAAATAATTTTATATTAAAAAATAAAATAAAAGCAATGTGTTGAGCATTACTGCACTAAGACACTGAGCTGAAATGATTAGAGAAATAATCAAAAGTACAGTGAGGTACCACCTCACGTCAGTTAGAATGGCCATCATGACAAAGTCTACAGATAGCAAATGCTAGAGAGAATGTAGAGAAAAGGGGACCCTCCTACACTGTTGGTGGGAATGTACGTTGGACAGCCACTATGGAGAACAGCCTGGATATTCCTCAGAAAACTGAAAATAGGATTACCATATGACGGAGCAATCCCACTCCTGGGAATATATCCAGACAAAACTATAATTCAAAATGGTACGTGCACCGCTATGTTCATAGCAGAACTGTTCACAACAGCCAAGACATGGGAACAACCTCAATGTCTATCAGCAGAAGAGTGGATAAAGAAGAAATGGTACATACATACAGTGGAATACTACTCAGCCGTAGAAAGGACTATTGCCTGGAAAATCCCAAGGACAGAGGAGCCTGGTAGGCTACGCTCCACTGGGTCACAAAGAGTCGGACACGACTGAGCGGCTTCACTTCACTTCATAGAAAGGAACAAAATAATGCCACCTTCAGGAACATGATGTAACCAGAGGTTATCATACTAAGTGAAATAAGTCAGGATAAACAGAAATATCATATGATATCACCGACGTGTTTAACATATGGCACAAATGAAACTGTCTACAGAACAGAAATAGACTCACAGACATACAGAACAGATCTTTGCTTGCCAAGAGGATGGGGAAGGGATAGATTGGGAGTTTGGGATTAGCAGATGCAAACTACTATACACAGGATAGATAAACAAAAAGGTCCTACTGTATAGTTCAGGGAACTATATTCAATATCCAGAGATAAAGCATAATGGAAAAGAATATATATGCATATTGAATCACTTTGCTGTACAGCAGAAATTAACACAGCATTGTAAATCAACTATACTTAAAAAAAAAAAAAAGACACTGAGCTGAGTACTATGGTGTGCAAAAAATAAGGATGTGAACACATGCCAGGAGCTCCCTCTGTGTCAAGCACCACCTTGTTTAATCCTCACCACAACTTGATAACATCATGACCATTATGATCTCTGTGTTTACATCAGGTAGGAAATAAGGTTTATGATGACATCTGTAGAATGCTACATGGTGATCTAGGTGTTAAGAAGAAGCATGGAAGGAGGGGTGGGGAGGGCCAGGGCTACCCAGCAATTTTGAATCGGGTGGTTAGGGAGTGTCATGAAAGTAACATTTGAATAAAGACCTAAAGGAAGCGAGGGGAAACCACAGAAACCTGCGGGAGTGAGGGAAGGCACTCTAGGCAGAGAGGAGAGCAAGTACAAAGGACCTGAAGTGGGGGACGTTGAAGGGGTGGCAAGGAGGAGTGGGTGAAGAAGGCGGGGACTCCTCAGAGAGAAGGGAACCAGAGCGCAGCAGTGGAGCAAGTGACTGAGGGGCATGCGCTTCAAGCGACGGCGGACGCCCTTGGAGCACTTGGGGTGCAGACGGGCCAGAATCTGACAACAGAGTCTCTGGCCACCGTGCTGACGAGAGACCGAAGGGCAGCAAAGAGGAAACAGGAGGCCTGCTAAGAGGTTGTTGCAGCGAACCAGGCAAAAGCGGACAGTGGTCTGGCCCAGGGTGGCAACTGAAGAACGTCACACACAAAAAAAGGCCGGATCTTGGACACACTGTATTTGTAAAGTAGAAACAGAATTTATGACAGATCGGATGGGGAGTGTCAGAGATAGTGGGTCAGGGATGGCCCCAGGACTTCAGCCTAGCAACTAGCAACATGGAGCGGTCTTCTGCTGAGATGGGGAAGGCTGAAAGGAAGAACTTTGGAAGCCCCAGTCTGGGGAACTTAAGTTTGAAATACCCATGAGACAACCAAATGGAGGTGTCAAATAGGCTAACAGAGATGTCAAAGAGACAGAACAGAGCTGGAAATAGACATTTGAACATCATTAGCATCAACATGGTACTTAAAGTCAAGGGGACAAATGAGGCCATCAGGGAGACCAGTGTAGAGGAAAGCAGATGCCCAGAGGCTGAGTCCTAGGTCGTGCCAACATTGCATGGTTGGAAGATGAAGAGAACAGCCACAGAAGCAGGAAGAAAACACAGCATCCAGAAGAGTGACCTGTGAGTCAACCACACTGGAGGAAATAACTTATTCTGCCTCCTTCGGTGGCTGCTGCTGCTAAGTCACTTCAGTCGTGTCCGACTCTGTGTGACCCCATAGACGGCAGCCCACCAGGCTCCCCCATCCCTGGGATTCTCCAGGCAAGAATACTGGAGTGGGTTGCCATTTCCTTCTCCAATGCATGAAAGAGAAAAGTGAAAGTGAAGTCGCTCAGTCTGTCCGACTGTTAGCGACCCCATGGACTGCAGCCCACCAGGCTACTCCGTCCATTGGATTTTCCAGGCAAGAGTACTGGGGTGGGGTGCCATTGCCTTCCCCGTCCTTCGGTGGGATTTTGCCATAAAATAAGAGGATAAATGGGAAATCCTTTAAAAAAGTTGTAAAGCCTTCTGTGTCTCCAAGATTTCTAAGAACTTTACAAGTGTGCATGCAAACCAAGTACATTGATTTTAAAAACTTAAGTGCATACACATTTATTATATTGATTTAAAATGTATCAATTTAAACAAACCAGTCAACCAAAATATATGAGATAAAGCTCCTGGAATAATACTACATTTCAAAATACTCAAATTATAAAACCCATCAAGATTCTTTTTTTCTTTTCACTTTTTATTTTGTATCAGGGAAGGCAGTGGCACCCCACTCCAGTACTCTTGCCTGGAGAATCCCATGGATGGAGGAGCCTGGTGGGCTGCAGCCCATGGGGTTGCAAAGAGTCGGACACAACTGAGCGACTTCACTTTCACTTTTCACTTTCATGCATTGGAGAAGGAAATGGCAACCCACTCCAGTGTTCTTGCCTTGAGAATCCCAGGGACGGGGGAGCCTGGTGGGCTGCCATCTATGGGGTCGCACAGAGTCAGACACGACTGAAGCAACTTAGCAGCAGCAGCAGCGTAGCCAATTGACAAACAATGTTGTGATAGTTTCAGGTGAACAACAAAGGGATCCAGTCACACATATACATGTATTCGTTCTTCCCCTGATTCCCCTCCAATCCAGGCTGCCACTTAACAATGAGCGCGGATTCTTAAACAGTGGTGTCTCCCTGCAACCTCCAGCCACTTGATCAATCCTTCGGCGGCTATGGCAAAGTGAAAGTGTTAGTTGCTCAGTCCTGTCTGACTCTTTGCAACCCTTGGTCTATAGCCCGCCAGACTCCTCTGTCCACGGGATTCTCCAGGCAAGAATGCTGGAGTGGGCTGCCATTCCCGTCTCCCAGGGATCTTTCTGACCCCGGGATCGAATTTCAGTCTCCTGCATTTCAGGTAAATTCTTTACTGTCTGAGCCACCAGGGAAGCTATGGTAGCTGAAAGAGAAAAAATATTTGCTTCTTATGGTATCAGAATGTAAACTCTTGTTTCTCTACCAGAGGCTACAGGGTTATCCCCAGAGAGTCAAGAACTAACAATAAGGCTGTGTTCTTTCACTCCTTTCACTCACTCATCAGCCCCAAGGACAGTGACGTCCAAAACCTAGTGACTCTGAACCTTGTATGCTACCTGTCATACATTTAAAAACTATTTTTAGGATCCTATTTTTAGGATCATGATATTTGTTTATTGGACTTAAAGCTTATAATGAACCCAGAAATCTTTCAATATTAGTGATGACAGATGCCCATTCACTTCTACAGTGAAAATGTTAGAGAGGAAGTAGATTTTTAGAGCACGTGCTTTGGAGTCAGACTGCCTAAGTTCAAATCCTACAATACTTACAATCTCCCTCGTAGGCTTGTTGTGAGGATTCAAAGAGTTTAATATTTATAAAGCTCTCAGGATGGTGTCTGACACGTGGTCAGTGCTTCATGAGGACTCATTCAGTAACTGGAAGTATCTCACCCATGCCCACTGTGTGCTCGATATTGTCGTAAGCACCAGGGATACAGTGGAAAACAGGACAAGTCCATGGGTGGTGGGGAGAAACAAACAAGAAAACAGATGAATGGGATAATTATAGAGTGTGTGAAGTATTAAACAAAGACATGTGACAGTGGCTAGGAGTGGCGGGAATTGAGGAAAGGCCTCTTGGAGAAGGGAAAATTGGAACCAAGGTCTGAGCAACTAAAAAGGCCCCAGGCATGTGAGGAGCCAGAGAGGATTCCCAGCAGAGAAAACCACAAAAGTAAAGAAATACAGCCAAGGAGACAAAACACCCAACTCGATCTCAGAAAATAAACCATCTAATTTAATGTGGGGAAGGCATGTGAGTCAGACATGTAGGGCCAAATTAAGCCACTCAGGAATCAGGCAGGGAATATATCCATAGGGGAATCCTTCACACTCATGGGCAAATGTCTCAGAAAGTATCGATGAAGTATTGATCAAGCTTGATGCTGCAGGGGAAGGATACATTCGAGTTCTAATCTGATTGACCTGCAGATTTTTATTGCAGGGTTTAGGAGTATCCTTCTTGGTAAAGAATCCACCTGCAATGCTGGAGGCCCCGATTCAATTCCTGGGTCAGAAAGACCCAATGGAGAAGGGATTGGCTACCCACTCCAATATTCTTGGGCTTTCCCTGTGGATCAGTTGGTAAAGAATCCATCTGTAATGCAGGAGACCTGGGTTCAATCCCTGGGTTAGGAAGATCCCCTGGAGAAGGGAAAGGCTACCCACTCCAGTATTCTGGCCTGGAGAATTCCATGGACTGAATAGTCCATGGGATTGCGAAGAGTCAGACACAACTGAGAGATTTTCACTTCTTCCTTTCACTCACCCATCTTCCTCTCATTAAAATATTAATATAATTCTTTTTTTCTTTTTTTTTTTTAGCCCATGGTGGCTTAGTGGTACTGAACCTGCTTGCCAATGCAGGAGACATAAGAGACGATGGGTTCCATCCTTGGACTGGGAAGATCCCCTAGAGAAGGAAATGACAACCTGCCCTGGTATTCTTGCCTGGAAAATCTCATGGACAGAGGAGCCTGGCAGGCTACAGTCTATAGCGTCTCAAAGAATCAGACACAACAGAAGCATTTGGCACACATGATCATTTTTAAAAGTACTTCGAACCAAGGCGAAACAAGGGACCTAGGATTGAGCATCTAAGGAAGGCTTTCCGTCTGCTTCCACAGCCTGATGGATGAGCTTTTGCCTTTCCGCCATCCTTGGTCCTTTATTTTGCATTTGACAGCTATGGACCTCGGGAGAAGCCAAACAGGTTTAGAAACCAGTTTGGTCCCAGCAGACCTGCCCAGTGGGAACTCATCTGTATACACACAGATCTGGGGCAGTGCCTGCCTGGGCACTAGGAAGTCAGCCCAGGTTCCCAGGGAGCCCTGAGATATCCAGTCTAAACAGATACATCAATCTGCTCACTGAGAAGAGAAAGCTGGCTCTCCCAATATAATTACAGGCTGGCTGATTTATTATTCTGAACTTTGGTGCATGGCAGGGGTAGTGTTATTTGTGCCAGTTTATGGTTTGGGGCCAAAAGATGAAATACCAAGCTCGTCTGATTGGTTTCAAGAATCCATTTGCACCAACAGAGCTTCTGCATGTGCCAATG
Organism: Oreotragus oreotragus; assembly: GCA_006410675.1. NCBI lineage: Eukaryota > Metazoa > Chordata > Mammalia > Artiodactyla > Bovidae > Oreotragus > Oreotragus oreotragus. The sequence goes on from SJYX01019463.1 coordinate 270,283, forward strand.
TGTGTTCGGGGATTTTGACACGTGGCTTAGTCTCTTTGGCAAAGCCCTTCCGAGAAGGAAATTACAAGTCTTCATATATTCAGAACCATTTAATAGCTGGCAAGCTACTGCTAACCACCTATGCTATCGCCAAATTTCCTGAAATATCTTAAAGGGTTCATCCTTGTCAGGTTAGTTTTAGAGCTAAATAAACACACCACAGACGACACATTCTACTTCCTCTCTAAAAGAAAAAACAATTATTTATCTCTCGCCTTAGTCCTTGGCAATATAAACCCCAGACGGGAAAAGAACACTCTATATAAAAAATTGTGGACGGCCATGTGTAATCATGAAATGACTGAGACCAAGGTTAGAACTATAGCTCCACCATATGACAGCTTCATGTCCTTCAGCAGGTTTCACAACCCTGTCAAACCTCAATGACCTCATCTGTGAAATGGGAATTACATGTTGTTAGAGTGAGTGGTTCTAGATAAATCACCTCACACAAGTGAGGGAGGCGCTCAATAAACACCAGCTTCTCAAAATGCCAGGGTCTGATGGTGAGTCCTCTTGATGTGGAATTCGCTATGAAACATCTTCACGTTTGTGTTTACCTTTCAATCACAACTTGAAACTAATATAGCCATATTCTAGGTTAGCTGAAAGACCCATCTGGATTTGATTTTAGGCCTCAACTTGGAATCTGCATTTATAGATATCAATACATTGGCAACAAGTGGTATTACTTGAATTGTCATGAGCTAGGGAGGAGAGATGGAAATTAGGATCACTATAAGGAAACATCCATGCCAAATAAAGGCCCATGGTGCCTGTGGGTTGTGTGCAGGAAGGCCCTGAGTTTAGAACAGAGGAAAGTGGTGGACAAACCAAGGAATCCCCTAGCTCTAAGTCCTATAGGTGCCCAGAGGGCATGGTGCTTGTATTCCAGCACGGAACCACAGTCAGACTCACACAACGGTGACTGTCATGTTTAATTAATACTTTTAAATTTGTTGGTTTTGTAGTTTTGCTTCTAAAATATAAAATTGCTTCGATTTCATGAGTATTGTGCAAGTAGTAAAGAAGTTTATCATCGGTTCTAGGCTTCATATATTTAAATAAGTAAAAATAAAAACAGTTCTTAGCAACAGTAGATGTTTAGGAAAATTTTTGCTCCAGAGAATGATTGCATAGATTATTCAATTTCAGAAACCCAGTAATAACTGACCACTGTTAGTATAATTATTATGAAGGAATTAAAGGGATTGATTCAAAAAATAAACAGCCTTATGTTAAGTGAAAAAGCAGACTGTCATGTTGCATAGACATGATGATTAACATTGTGTTGAAAAAATTATGTCCAGGGAAAACAGCATAAAGGAATATTCTAAATAATAATTGTTACATCTAGGTGATAAAATTGTGAGTGATTTTTTTCTATTTTAAGCCATTTTAATTTGTCCTTACGAGACATGAATTTCATCATTTTAAAAAACATATTTCAAAGGTAAGCAACCCCTACAGGCACAAGAAGACATAACGCAATGAATTCAGGCTGACTCCAGACCAGTCACTGAAGGGCGGGGGACTCCCTCCCTTTCCAGCACTCACATCCTAAGCCCTCAGTCTCTGGTTTCAGTAGATTCCTGCAATTTGCACGTCAGATTTCTAAATATCCCCCTGGTAGCTCCAACAGATGTGATTTACAGGGCAAGTCTCTCTCTTAAAACACCTTTCCGGGAACTCTAATTCTCCATAGTACTGGTGAGTTCCAGGAACCATCTGTGCTGCAGTGAAGGTGGCCAGCCCCTCCTCATTTTCTCTCTTGGCGCGTCTCCAGGGCCCACCCCTGGCAAACGGGGAAATAGGCCCCCGATGGCTTTCTTGTCTCTCTAGTACTCCTTTTCGCCACCTCTGCCTTCTTGCTGGCATTCTCCCTTGGCCTCAGTCATTGTGCCACCCCTGTGCCAGGCCTCGCTTGGCTGGGCTTCCAGCTCTGCCTGCCCATTCCTCCTTAGTACTGATTTCAGATTACGCGGTGGGAATTCCTGCCTATGCCAGCTGCAGTCTTTAGTGCCCAAGGCTAATCAGATTACAACACAGATGCACAAACGCACACATACATGTGTATATTAAACACACTACACACACACACACACAGATGCCTGTGTGCTCAGTCGCTTCAGTTGTGTCCCACTCTCTGCGACCCCATGGACTGTAGCCCACCAGGCTCCCCTGTCCGTGGGATTCTCTGGGAAAGAATACTGTAATGTATTGTAATGGTTACCATGCCCTCCTCCGGGGGATCTTCCTAAGCTAGGGATCGAAACTGCATCTCCAGCATCTCCTTCATTGGCAGACGGGTTCTTTACCACTAGCACCACCTGGGGAGCCCCCTGACACACACATATATGCATATTATATATATATAATACCCAGGCTATCCCAAAGCACATAAATTAGTATCTTTGGAGGTGAGTCCTGCCATTGGAAGTTCTAATATCCAGCTAAGTTTGAGAACCATCAGATCAACAGTCCAAAGCTGAGGCAATATCTCGAAGGTCTGAGAACACACACTCTGAAACCAACTGCCTAAAACTCAACTGTGGCTCCATCACAGACCTGCTACCTCTATAGCCTTAAACAATTTAATTTATCCTTTCTCCCCTCATTTCCTTATTTGTAAAGTGGAGAGGACACTGTTAAAGGTTTCTGCCTCATAGAGTGGAGGCAAGGATTAAATCCCATAACACCTATGGAGCACTTAAGGCAGGCTGGCATGGAAGGGCCTCACTCAGGCTGCTTCATATTGATAATCATCACTACCCACCCTTCCCTAGTCTCCTGGCTCAGGGGTGTTCAGTGTGGCAGCTTCAGGAATAAAGGACCAGAAGCTTTTCTTCCTGGCAGAGTTGGATCTGCTCAGCAAGCTGGAGAGAGGGTTTGTGAGTTCCCCCTTTACATCTGAAGGAGAGCTCCCTTCAGCGCCTTTGCTGGTCCCCAGTTCCCATAAGGTGCTGCAGCTAAGGATGCCAGTGGGTCACCCTTGTTTGGACCCCTCCCCTAGGCCCCATGAAGTTCTAAGAAGTGCCTGATGGGTATTTTTCATATAATTAGGAAACTCAGACCTTTCTTTTTTTTTTTTAATTGAAGCATAGTTGATTTACAATGATGCGTCAGTTTCGGATGCACAGCAGAGTGATTCAATTCTCTGTATATACACATATTCTTTTTTACATTCTTTTCCATTAAGGTTTATCACAGGATATTGGATGTAGTTCCCTGTGTTCCAGAGGAAGACCGTGTTGCTTATCCAATCCCAAGCTCCCAACTTCCCCTTCCCCACTCCCGCCAACTTTACCCTTTGGTGACCATAAGTTTGTTTTCCAAGCCTGAGTCTGTTTCTGTTTTGTCGGTTTATTTGTGTCATATTTTAGATTCTACATACAAGGGACCTGAGTTTCAAGGGGGCAACCGGAGTCCTCAGAAGCCGTTGGCAACCCTCCCAGCACCCCAGGCTTGGGAGATCCTTTGGGATGTTGCCCATGTCCATTTGCGGTCTATTCCCCAACTTCACCAAACCCAGCTCACCATCCTTGGTGTTAGAATAAACACCCTCCCGCGCTCCATGTGCTGCACACCTGTGAGTGTTTGTTTTTAGCTGACTGTGTTGATCTAGCATTAGGCCCAGCAGGGGATGTGGTTACAGGGCTATGATAAGGCTCTGAGCCACTCTGCTTGCAGGAGGAAAATGCCAAGTTGGGTAATGAGCACCGAACCACCCCAGTGCTCTGGCTTAAAATATCTTTACCGAAATTGTGAAAGCACCACAGAAACAAAACACAGCACCCACTGGCCTCTTTCTCAGGGTCATTTTCCTTCCCACCCTCTCTCCACCCCAGAGAGCAGTGAGGGTGTTGGAATTAGCACTGAACTCAGAAGGGAGCCCTGGGTTCTAATGATTCACTCCTCAGCTGCCTATGTGAGCAGATGGCACTTGTCTGCGCCTCAGTCTCCCTGGCAATGAAGAGGAGGGTCTGAATGCTCGGGTCTCCACCACCCTTTCCGGTGCTTTGGCTGTCGTGCTGGTGAACCCACACAGCCACGGTGAACTGAGCGCAAATGCGCATCAGGCAGCGTGGGAAAGAGGAGAGCCGAGGGACCAGAGCACCCGGGAGCAACGTGTAAACAAACAGGCGCGGCCAGGGGATCTGCAAGCACACGCTGGCGATGGCATGTGTTCAGGGAAAACCTGATTGTTGCAAACCAGGATCAGAAAACTATTTAAATTGAGGGCTGAGTTACGGTTAGTTGTTCACCAGGGTAGAGCGAGTTGGAAGGGCCCTGTCACAAGTCTATCTTCAATCAAAGCTGAGATGCTGCAAAGCCTGGTGTCCTGGGGAATTGTAAGCCTCTCAGAGATACAGAAACCTAGATTGTGAGGGGGTATATATATGTGTGTGTGTGGAGGGGTGGGGTGTCTGTGTGTGTGTGTGTGTGCGTGAGGGGGGATGAGATGGAGATATCAGCAGAGACAAATGCTGTTGGATATCAGAAGAGAGGAAAAGTGAGTAGGGACCACATCAAAGATGTATGATACAAAGTTTAGAGTTTAGCCTATAAACACAAAGGAGCCGATCATAGCCAGTATTAAGCAAAACCCAAGTAAATTCAAGCCAATGAAAACTTCATGCAAAATAGTTATATATCCAAATGCTTAAGAGATTAGAATAGGTGCTTTGTTTCACTGGCCACATTTTTTTTTTAGTTAGATAACAAATGTGCAAGCAGTGGTATAATCCTGTTTCCTTGCATGCTTCTTAAATGACACGACTTGAGGCTTCACGATGTAAGTTTCCAATATGTCAGCTTTAACTTGCAGCCTTCTTCTTAATGGCCCTTCCATTTAGACAATGCAGATTGAGAAACGATCACTTCCTAAAAGCTTTTGAGAATAATTCCACTGGTCACTTTCCACTCCCTGACTGCCCTTTCTTTATCATGCATTTTTCTTCTTTTTAGTGTGTACCTTGATTATCATCTGGGCAAACGGAGATTATATCATGAATATTTTATAAGTGCATAGTGCCAGTGCAGAAGAGACTATTAATAGCTGAAGAACTTGAAAGAATAGTCCCATATGCCTAGCACATGCCTGGCACAGAGCAGGGGCATAATTAGAAGAAAGCACACAGGCTATGGGGGTCAGAAAGAGCAGGTGTTAGCCTTGATTAGGTCACTTGATGACTAGTGGTCCTGAGCAACTCATTTCACTCTGAGGCCCAACTTCTTCATCTGTACAATGGAGTTCATTACATTCTTAAAGGATCTTTAAAAAAAATGAAATTATGACTCTCATACAGATATAAAAGGAACATGCTAAAGATTGTCTTTAACAGATAAATGTTAAATTATTTCAACGGAGAAATAAAAGAAGCACGAATTTACATGATGTCAAAGAATGCTGAAATAGGTTTGCAAACAGAAACTGGCTTTTTCTAATGGGGGAAAGATGAATAGTTGGAGAAGCCAATTTAATTATATCAAACCAGTATATATTTGTATCCTATAGACGAGAATCATTTGTATTGCTCTCTGTTATTGATAGGGCTTCCCTGGTGTCTCAGTGGTAAATAATTTACCTGCCAATACAGGAGATGTGGGTTCGATCCCTGAGTTGGGAAGATCCCCTGGAGATGGAAATGACAACCCACGCCACTGTTCTTGCCTGGGCAATCCCATGGACAGAGGAGCCTGGCCAGCTACATTTCACGGGGTCACAAAGAGCCGAACACAACTTAGCAACTAAACAACTGTTTTCTATAACCTACAAAGTAACAGAATAGCTTAAAGGCAATGAAAGCTCCCCTGTAAGAATCAGAATGCAATAACCTGAAAGAGTGTACACTAAACAACGCACTGCTTTCCACTGAGGCAGCAAATTTTCTCTAGATCACCTAGCTGGCATCCTCTTGTTGCCAGGAGGATTCTATTTCACGAATGTCGAACACCTTGTATAGTTTTGAGAATATACCGGTTGCCCAGCAAGTGATCACTGGCTTCATTAGTATTAATGTAGGTTATAAAGAAAATTGCTTCTTGGGTAAGTTGTTGCTCATCCAGCCAGAATCCATACTCTTCCACCTCCTTTATCTAATGGCATCCAGTGGAGTGCTGGGCACTGGCTGGGTGCTCAGTAAATTTTTTAATGAGAAATTTATATTAAGGATAACACTCTGATGAGCTGTGAAATAGATTTTTTAAACAATTGAAGATTAACCTTCTGAGTTAGAAGAGACGGCAAGGGAATCTAAATGACTGCTGGCCTCGTGCTCTGTTTCTGAAAGTCAGTGGCCCTTGGTCTCTATTCATGTAAAATGATGGTGGTTGAACACTACTCTGCCCTGAACTCTTCCCACTGGAGACCAGTGTAAGTTTTGTTGAAAAAGAGCTTTCTCTTGGTTCTAAGTCCTTGTCCAAACACAGCTCCCAGTGTGCCTGCTATGACATCCAATTGTATTTTCTTCGAGGAAGCAAAACCAAATTATGATGGCACCATTGTCACTGGCAATTGAATTCTTGTGGGAACCAGACAAGACAAACACACTCTGCTTCCTGAACTCACTCCCATTTTAAATGATATGGAAGCAAAGAGAGAAGGGGAGCTTGGTAAAAGAGCATATGTGTGTGTGCACACATGTGTGGGATTAAATAGTAATAACTAAATCAGTCATCCCAAATGTGAAATGTTGTTCTTGGCATAAAGCTGAAATAATTTTTTGGTGGTAAAGAGGGACATGGGGTTGGGAGGGGAATAAAAGTTGGGTGTGTCTTGGAACTGTCTCCGGTTTTAGTGGTTTGGACCCAAAAGTGGTTTCATTTGCCTGTTTCTTCTCCTTCTTTTGAAGTTCTCTCATTTTAGAATGGTAATAAGCAACCATTCAGTTTGCACTTAGCAGTGAACTTGACTTTCCAAGAGCTAGAGAATAACAGAAAAGAATACCCTTGTTTTTCCTAAGCTGGACAGAGTCTCTTGGTTCTTCAGCCCACCTTGCACCCCTTCAGGCATCCTGCTTGAAACGTGGAGGAATACTGACCTAGAGACCAAACTTAACTTAATCTTCCCGTAGCTACAAATCACTCCTCCATGCATAGAAAGAGATCTTTTGACTAGATAAAAACACATGTGGAGAGAGGAATGGGCCAGGGTGGCGGGAAAGGAATGAAGCCTTTAACTGGAAAGCAAAACTCACTTTAGGAAAAGACAGGGCTAGTCTCTTTTTATCAATAATGTATAGTCTTTTTTATAAATAAGATAACTTTTAAATTTATTTTTCTTGCCACATCACATCACATGTGGGATCTTAGTTCCCCTACCAGGGATGGAACCAGCACCCTCTGCATTGGAAGATTGGAGTCTTAAACGCTGGGCTGCAGAGGAAGTCCCAGGGGTAATCTTTTAATTGAGGGGCTAACTGAATTATTTCATGAGTTTCTAGTTAAAGGCCCATTCTGCCAAAAAAAAAAAATAAATCATTCTTTGCAAAAGAATGTTAGAAAGTCCGCAATTTTGAGCTTCAGTTCTGTGACTCAAGCATTTGTTAAGTTGCAAAAAGATGCATGTATCCAATTCTCTCTTGAAATCTCAAGGAAAGACATGATCATCTAATCGAAAGATTTTTAACCTTATATGGATTATGGATGCTTTTGAGAACCTGAAGAATCCCACACCTTAGAAGGAGTCTCCCATGCACATCGTGAGTTGCACTTTTCACCCGTTGCAAAGTACAGAAGCTGACTACTCTGGCTAATTTAAGCACCAGAGGGATTTGGTGGAAGGAAATGGAGTGGGAGAGGAAATAGAGCTGTTTTGGGCTCCAGGCAGCAGGAACTTCTAGTGGGCACAATTTCTTGTGAATTGCCAGTGGAATGAAGCAGATCAAGTCATTTCCCCCTTGCTGTAAGCACAGTTCCTGGAGAGGAATTCGTTTGACCCAGATTAGACTCTGGGTCCCTCCATGGCTAAAGGATGTAAAGCTTATTGACCAGCAGCACCATCAGGATCGAAATCTATTTGGAGTGAATCAAGGTCCTAAAGAGAAATCAAATTCTTAATGTTACCGAGAGAGAAGAATGGGCAAGCTAAAACCTCAAACGTCTGCTAAACACATCTACTCAGAGCGATCTGCATGTCATAGGAATAGGGGAGCTATGAAACTTTGTCATGGACCCCAGCTCTAAAACCTGGGATCTAAAAATCCCTGACTAGGCTACATGCTACCACCTTGAGCTGCGTCGTCAACACACTGCAGTTCCTGAGTGCATGTGTATTGTTGGAGGACCTAAAAGGCAAGAACATTGGGGGAACCTGATAGAAACAACCAGAATGAATAACAAGAAACAAAAAGCTGAAAACAGTAAAACCAAGTTTTTCTCAGACCAGATCCTAGATTAGGTCATTTCCATGTAAAGATGTAACTCTTATACCAGCCACAGGCTCTTAACCAGAGATCTGGCGTACCTGCACGGATCCCAGTGCCATCACAGCGACTAAAGTCCCAGGGAGGATGGTCAAGAGAGACCGTCTACAAAGAGTGATACCCTGGAGTGAGTGGGCTTGACTTCTGATTTCCATGGTGTGAGTACAGCACCAGAGACAGTTTCTCCCCATCTCAGCAGGGGATGAGGCACGACCTGGATCTGAGGGGGCCTGGGACACAGACCTGAGGACCAGCGAACGCACAGAGCACCTCTAACACAGCTTGTCTTATACGTGGCTATGGGCTATGAGGAGAAACGAGCTTCTCTCAGACGACTTCACTATTTAAGAGCTTCATGACACTGTTCCTAAACAGCTGCGGCAGAAACCCTGTGAGGTCCGCTGTGGCTTTTGTCTCTTCCCATTTCTTGAGGTGCATCCCACACTCTTTTCCCCCTCATACACTAACCTTCTACATCTACAGGAGGTCACGCTGGCCTCCTTTCCAGCTCCTCATCCTCCCTAAGACCTCAAGGCTTCATCACATTGTACCCCTGCCAGATATGTTCCCAAATTCTGGCTAACTCCAAATTGTTCTTCAGCCTAAGCTTCAAGTTTATTCCTCACAGAAATCTTCACTGATGCAGATTAGATCAGGCCCCCACCCATCAACCTGTACATGGCACTTCACACACTGGTAAAGTACTTTGTGCTATTCTGTTATATTCCTGTCTTCCTAACCTGGTAAACTCTGAAAGGATATGGGCCATAACTGCCTTATTCATTTTTATAACCCCAGGGGCAGGAACATGATAGGCAACCATTAATATATGTTGAATAAACCGTGCAAAATTATACTGAAGAAGAGCATCTATCAAGGACAAATAGTAAAAGGAAATTAGTAAATTTAGAAAATGATATAATACCTGCTAATGAATGTAAAGGAGCAAGCAGATATAAAACATAAGACACTGACAGAGCTGTAGCATATCTTCCATTATTTCAACCTCACAAAAGAAGGGAATCAAGGAAGCATATGGAATGTAGCCGAAGAGAGTTAAGGTTTTAGTTAAAGCTAAAAGCTCATGAATCACATTTGGTTGCCCTAGCAACAGAACCACCGATACAATCTTATGATAATATTATAATATGAAAAAGCAAATACAAATAAATTAAGAACTTATCAGAAATGGAGCAATGGATGGTTCAGTTAGATTCACCTTTGGTGATGATCTAAGGTGAAATCTTAGAAAAGACTCTGTGTTGCAAAGGATGCCATCCTAGAACTTGAGTTATATGTTAAAGGGTTAAACCAGGTCACAGAATTTGATAAATCAGTTTTAAACTCTATATGGGGAAGCACATAAAGCTATGATCAACTAAGATGGTTTTAAGTAACAGAACAAAATACCAGACTTGATGCACATGTCAGTTATCTTTTAGCACAATTAAGGTGCAGAACCCAAATGACAAAACCTCAGTGGCAGAACACAATAAGCATTTGTTTTGGCTTATAAATTTACAGGTTGGCTATAGAGTTCTGGTGATTTAAGCCAAATGTGGCTATTTTGGCTAAGCTCTTTTGTAAGGGCAGGGGGTGTGCTGGCTGGGCACTGGCTGGTCTAGGATGGTCTCCCCTTGGGTTGACTTTATCCTGTATCATGTGCTCTCTTATCTGTCAGCACACTATGTGAGTTTATTCTCACAGTGAGGGCGGAATTCCAAAGAGGCAGTAGAAGCATACAGGGTCTCCTGAGGTCTAAGTTTAGAACTGGCACACTGTCGCTTACAACGCACTTGATTAGCCAAAGCAAGTAGCAAGAGCAGTCCTGATTCAGGGGGCTGAGAACCAGGCTCAACTTCTTGATGCAATGAGCTGCAAAGTTAGATGCTAAGGGCATGGGTGTGCTGTGTGTGTCCTGTACTTAGTCGCTCAGTCATGTCCAACTCTTTGCAATCCCAGGAACTGCAACTCACCAGGCTCCTCTGTCCATGGGGATTCTCCAGGTAAGAAAACTGGTGTGGGTTGCCATGCCCTCCTCAGGGGATCTTCCCAACCCAGGGATCAAACCCATGGCTCCTGTATTGCAGGTGGAGTTTTACCAACTGAGCCCCCAGGGACATGCGCTCAATTCAATTAACCTACCATATCAGAAATCAGCTTACTATGAAGCTGTAGTAACCAATTCAGCATGATACTGGTATAGAAATGAACACAATAATTATACGATATTATGATCCAAAATAGATGCCTATGTAAATGAAATACCATGAGAGGAAACACTGAAGATTCTCTATGAGGAAAATTATAGACAATTAAATAAAAGTGCTATGATAATAGATCACCCAATGGGGAGAAATGAATCCTTACTTCATATAAAACACAAAAATCAATTCCAAGTTTATTAAAGACCTAAATGTAAAAAGTGAAACTTTAAAAAATTTTAAAGAAAATAAAAGAGAATATATCTACTTCTTGAATTTGGGGAAAGATTTCTTAAACAAGACACAAAATATACAAATAATAATGAATATGTAGATTAATTATTTTATAACTTATATGCAAAGAAAACCTCCAAATATTAAAAAGTCCCAAGTCTTCAGGAAAATATTTGTAAAGAAAAGATTAATACTGTGGCATGGAGAACTAATTAAAAATCTTTCCAAAACTCAATGAGAAAAAAAATGTCAATAGAAAAAAATGAATGAAAACTAATATGCAAAGGAGAAGGCAATTCACAGAAGAGGAAACCTGAATGACCAATAACTATATAATGAAACTATTGATCTCTTTAGATTAGTAAATGGACAAATGCAAATAAATTAAAACCATAGTGAAATACCATTTCACAACCATTAGCTTGATGAAGATGATGTAGGTTAACAATAAAAAGAGTTCATGAGGAGCCACTGGAACTCTCATACAAACTGAACTCAGGATAACTACTTTGAAGAGTAATTTGGAAATATCTAGTAAAATTGGGTGTGTACATACCCTATAACCCAATGATTACATATCTATATATATATCCTATGGGGTTTCCCAGGTAGCTCAGTGATAAAGAATCTGCCTGTAATGGAGGAGATGTGAGTTCAGTCCCTGGGTTCGGAAGATCCCCTGGAGAAAGAAATGGTGACCCACTCTAGTATTCTTGCCATGAAAATTCTATGGACAGAGGAGCCTGGCAGACTACAGTCCATGGAGTCACAAATAGTCAGACATGACTTAGTGACTAAATAACAACTATTTATATATATCCTAGAGAAAAGTTCTCTCATTTTTCTCAACTTATAACTTATGAATGAGAATATTCATTGCTGGATGATTCATAACATCAATGTCTAATCCTAAATGTCTATCCTGAAAGTATGCTTATCTACATATTGGTATATTCATACAATGGAACACTATACTACAGTAAAAATAAATGAACTAGAGGTAATATATCAACATGGAAAACTCTCACAAAGATTATATTGAACACAACAAGCAAGTCTCAGAAAAATGTATAGACTAGAATAGCATTACATAAAGTTTGCTGTTGTTTAGTTGCTAAGAACTAGTAATTATATCTAGAGTACAAGTGAGGTTATAAACAAGAGAGTATCTTTGGAAAAGAAACACAGGCTTCTACTAAACCCACAATGTTTTATTTCTAAAATTTGAGTGATGTCACCACGAGTATCTTTTATGTTACTCTCCATATGCTCTTTGTATGTCTGATGTTTAATTGAAAAAGTGAACAGATATATAAGAGTCTTGCTGTGAAAGAGAAAAAATGGTGACAAACTAGAAAAAGAGCTTAACTAATGTTAGGACATTACTGCCTAAGTATCCTCTTGAGAAACCTATATGAAGGTCAGGAAACAACAGTTAGAACTAGACATGGAACAACAGACTTGTTCCAAATAGGAAAACAAGTATGTCAAGGCTGTATATCGTCACCTTGCTTATTTAACTTATATGCAGAGTACATCATGAGAAACTGGGCTGGGCTGGAAAAAGCACAAGCTGGAATCAAGATTGCCGGGAGAAATATCAATAACCTCAGATATGGAAAAAAAAAAAAACAAAAAAACGGAAAAAGCATCCTTCTCATTCTTCTAAAGCTGTTTCTACTCCCAAGAGGATAAAGAAGATTTTTGATGCCAAGCAGGGAGGATTTCTTTCTTTTTTTCCTGCAGTGGGTGGGTACAGCTGTTTATGCCTTTCCTGAGAGCTGAAAGGCCTGGTGGTTTATTCCTCCTCAAAAGTCCTTCCTCACCTCTTGTGGCCCCACTGGCCTCCGCTTCTTTTTTGAAACACGGCTTTTCTGAAACCCCAGCTGGGTGTTTTCCGTGGTGAGTCCTCAGATCTAGTTCATTCTGACGCTGGGAGGGTGCGGAGGCTCGGTCCGCAGCCTCCAGCTCTGATAAGGTTATCTGATGTTCCGATGGTCAGCTACAGTCTCGGTTTCTTGCAAGGGGGGCCCTCCCACCCACCTGCTGATGGGCCGCGGGGTGACCGCGTTTCTTTAATATCAGTGTTCGTGTATCATAGTTCGTGCTGTTCAACTCATCCATGGACCTAACTCTGGTTGAAAAACAAAAGCAACCCCCAGAGGAAACATCCTGTCCCCGTGGCCACAGTTCGATAGGAGTTGGCGAGGTTGCTTGCGGCCAGAGTCTCGGGTGAATTATTATCAGCGCGTGCTTATGGAGACTGAGTGGGGGAAGGAGACTCCAGCCTTCCTAGGGTGAATCAGTGCGGAGCTCCAGCACCCCTTTGATCATCCTTCTCCACGACCAGCTTTCCCAGGGAGAAATCCTGGAGCAGAGATAGAGCCCCGTCCGTTCTCCCTGGAGCCCCTCCTTCCTTGTCTGCGAGGACATCATGTGCATCTGTGGCTCACACAGGAGATCATTCTTTCATCGTGTTGAAATTGTCTCCCCGGTGTCCTGGACTGACCCTTCCCCACGTTGTCCTTGGGGTCGGCCTGCCCAGCACTGGATTCCCTCGTGTCCTGCACCCCTCAGACCTGTCTGTACTCCAGCCAGCCCCCGTCAGCCATGGGCCCACCTGCCCCATCCCCGAGCCCACCCTGCTCTTCTCTGTTCCTGCTCTGTGTGCTCCCAGCAGCGGTACCCTGAGGCTTGCCTGGACTTCACAGCCCAGGAGCCCTCTGGAACAGGGGCCCTGCTTAGGGACCCCCTGCCCCTCTAGCCCATCGCTTTGTCATTATCTCCCTGAGATGCTCCCCAATGCTGCATGTCTGGAGACCTAGGCTGTCCCACCCACCCAGTGCCCTTTCCTCCTTGGGGGTTTGTGGGGGGCTGGTGGAGCATCTTTGCTCACCCCTGTGGGCCCTGCTTCTCCTGCTGAGGCCATGTTCCTCCCCTGCCTTATATAAAGTAAAGTCACTCAGTCGTGTCCAACTCTGTGACCCCGTGGACTGTGGCCTACCAGGCTCCTCCGTCCATGGGATTCTCCAGGCAAGAATACTGGAGTGGGTTGCCATTTCCTTCTCCAGGGGGTCTTCCCGATCCAGGGATCGAACCCAGGTGTCCTGCACTGCAGGCAGATGCTTTACCCTCTCAGCCACGAGGGAAGACTGCTCAAATGCAGCCTCGTCTTGCCCAAACCCAGCCACGTCCACCACCTGTCTTCCTTCCTGAGCCTGCTAGGGAAATTGCCCTCTGAAGCCTCATGAATGATTCTCTCATCATCACAGCCCTCGGCCCTTGTCTCCATCCTTCCTTTTCCTCTCTGTGCACTGCTGATTCTCCTCTAGCCAAAGCTCTGTCCTCCCTTGACTTCGACGTGATACTGGACGATTGATTCTCCTGCGGCTCCATCAGTTTCCCAGTTGCCCCTCCTGCCCACCCTCCACCCCATCCTCTAGTGCCTCCTTCCTCACTGCTCTTGCTCACCTAGAGGCTGGGCTGCTGCTGTGGTGGGGCTAGGACCTTTTGAATCTGAGAATGCCTGGCATGGCCTTGGCTGTGCCATTGACAAATGCCTTGTACCTGCCCCTTACCCCAGTTTTAGTTTTTCTGTGTGTAAAGTGGACATGGTGATACTAGTTACCTGGTGGGGTTTTGTCAAGAGTCAATGGGTTGATGACTCATTTGAAAAGACCCTGACGCTAGGAAATATTGAGGGCAGGAGGAGAAGGGGACGACAGAGGATGAGATGGTTCAATGGCATCACCGACTCAATGGACATAGGTTTGGGTGGACTCCGGGAGTTGGTGATGGACAGAGAGGCCTGGCTTGCTGTGGTTCATGGGGTTGCAAAGAGTCGGACACGACTGAGCGACTGAACTGAACTGAATGAGTTGCTGCCCTGCAGTGTTTTCTAAATGATAGTCATTGGCACCCCTGCTTCGCCAGAGTCCTGCTTGTACTGCTATTTACTTGAGATTTGGTCTTTACATTGACTTTAAATAAAGTCATTGGAAAACAAATTTAATCTTATCCTAAATAATCATATCCGTGAAATTTTGTGTAGGAATTACTGGTTATATCTTCCCAGGAGAAATTAAACACAAATGCATAGCTATTAAAATAGAAGCATCTATTGGTTCACTTCTCACGGTCCATAAGAAACCACAGAGTTACACGCACTGTCCTGCAAATCTTACGTGAGTCAGGCCCCAGTACCCCGACCCCAGGATGCATGTGCACCAGGATGAGCCTTTATTTCTCTATGGCCAACCTTGCTTTCATGCCCAAGCTCCAGTTCTGCATCTCCAGCTGCTATAAAATGTTTCTGCCTGCTGTAAAATGTTTCAGCTTGGTCCCTTTTAGAGGTTGGCCTGTTCACTTTCCCTCCATTGCCCTTCATTTTCGGGTGACCTGGGCTCCAGAGTTGGACATCATCTTTCACCTTCCAGGGACCCTGCCGGGTCTGCCTCCATGTCCTGGGGCACCTTCCATCCAGAGTTACACACATGTCCTTTTCTTTCCATTCCCTCAGCTACCTCACGGTCTTTCCTGCCCGGTGTGGGTAGGTGTATATTTCCCTGAAATTATATGTTCCTGATGAAGCAAGAGTTAGAACTGGACATGGAACAACAGACTGGTTCCAAATAGGAAAAGGAGTACGTCAAAGCTGTATATTGTCACCCTGCTTATTTAACTTATATGCAGAGTACATCATGAGAAACGCTGGGCTGAAAGAAGCACAAGCTGGAATCAAGATTGCCAGGAGAAATATCAATAACCTCGGATATGCAGATGACACCACCCTTATGGCAGAAAGTGAAGAAGAACTAAAGAGCCTCTTGATGAAAGAGAAAGAGGAGAGTGAAAGAGTTGGCTTAAAGCTCAACATTCAGAAAACGAAGATCATGGCATCCGGTCCCATCACTTCATGGGAAATAGATGGGGAATCAGTGTCAGACTTTATTTTTTGGGGCTCCAAAATCGCTGCAGATGGTGACTGCAGCCATGAAATTAAAAGAAACTTACTCCTTGGAAGGAAAGTTATGACCAACCTAGATTACTTTGCCCACAAAAGTCTGTCTAGTCAAGGCTATGGTTTCTCCAGGGGTCATGTATGGATGTGAGAGTTGGACTGTGAGGATAGCTGAGCGCTGAAGAATTGATGCTTTTGAACTGTGGTGTTGGAGAAGACTCTTGAGAGTCCCTTGGACTGCAAGGAGAGCCAACCAGTCCATCCTAAAGGAGATCAGTCCTGGGTGTTCATTGGAAGGACTGATGCTGAAGCTGAAAGTCCAATACTTTGGCCACTTCATGCGAAGAGTTGACTCACTGGAAAAGACCCTGATGCTGGGAGAGATTGGGGGCAGGAGGAGAAGGGGATGACAGAGAATGAGATTGCTGGATGGCATCACCGACTCGATGGACATGAGTTTGAGTGGACTCCGGGAGTTGGTGAAGGACAGGGAGGCCTGGCATGCTGCGATTCATGGGGTTGCAAAGAATCGGACATGACTGAGTGACTGAACTGAGTGAATGGTGCTCTGGCCTTAAGGAATGTACAGATCAAGTCCAGACTCGGAAACGCAGCATTGAAAGGACCCAGAGAGCAGAGTGGAGCTGGAGCACTTTATAGTCGCTGAAGTCAGACCATGTGGGTTTGCAAACTCAGCCTCCGTCACAGACAACATGATATCCACACGCTACTCAGTGACTGAGCCTACATTACACTTTCTACAGAGGAGGTGGTAGGGATCNATCACTGACTCAATGAACATGAGTTTGAGTGAACTCTGGGAGTTGGTGATGGACAGGGAGGCCTGGCGTGCTGCGATTCATGGGATCGCAAAGAGTCTGACACGACTGAGTGACGGAAATGAACTAAACTGAACTGATCCTCATTCATGGGTCTCCTTGCTCTAGCTTCTGTCTCTAGACCATAGCATTTGTCCTGCAACCTTATAGATCAACAGTAGCAAAAAGATTCCATACTGGAATAAGTTTGAAAAGTGCTAGGTTAAACAAAGTTCAATAGAGTTATTTTCTGCGAAACTTGGAGTATTTGAACTGTTTATGGGTGCCTTGAATCTCTGAGCAGGAGATAGAGTAAGCAAACTTTCTCCCCCTTGAATACCCTGGGACCATTTCTTCATATGGTGTTGACATGCAAGTTTCCATGAAATGCATATTGGGATATACACCCCCCAATTTGCATCTTCCCATTGTTGCCTCTATCCCTAGGTCTCAGTATGCTCACAAAATCCACTTCTTTTTCAATGTCCATGTCTTTGTCATTTCGTTTTCACTTCTCCATATAGCTCTCCATGCTTTTGTCCTCCTTTGGTGGAGGCAACATGGCATCGTGAAAGGAATATTCAGTTTGAAATCCTGGTCTCAGTACTTCTTTTTTTTTTAATTTAATTTTATTTTATTTTACTTTACAGTACTCTATTGGTTTTGGCATACATTGACATGAATCTGCCACGGGTGTACACGAACTCCCAAACATGAATCCCCCTCCCACTTCCCACCCCCCATCATCCCTCCGGATCATCCCCATACACCAGCCCCAAAATGGGGAACTCTGGTTTCTGTGCCTTAGTTTTTACCTGCAAAATGCAGAGGATATCAAATCCTTTACTTCACAGGAGAGTTGTGCGTATTCATATATATAAATGAATGAATTTACTAAACTCATTGAATTCAGTAAAATTCTCTTGAATTTACTAAACATTGACTATGATGTATGTGAAGAAGGAAAATAGTAGTTTATCTGTCTTCAGAGACTAATCTTGTAGACCACATTAGTTTGCTAGGATTGCCAAAACAGGGACTTAAGGGGCTGAAACAACAGAAACTTATTGTTTCAGTTCTGGAGGGAAGCAGTCTGAGATCAAACTGTCCCCAGGTTGGTTCTCTCTGAAGACTCTGAAGGAGAAATCTGTTCCAAGCCTTCCTCCAAGCTGCTGGTGGTCTGCTAGCAGTCTTTGGCACACCTTGATTTCTGCAGCATCTCCCTGATCTCTTCTTTTATCTTCACCTGGCTTCTCCCTATGCAAATGCCCCTAAATTCCTCCTTTTTATAAGAACAGCAGTCCTATTGGATTAGGGACCCACTCTTAACTCAGTTTGACTTTATCTTAGCTAATTTTATCTGCAACGACCCTTTTCCCAAATGTGATCACATTCTGAGATATTGGGGGCTAGGAATTCAACATATGAATTTTCAGGAGACACAGTTCAACTCCTAACAAAAACTGATTAACATAACACCTGTGAAAGTGTTATCTTCTCATAAGGAGTTATAAAATTTAAGAGTCTCTGCTTGTCACAAGTTACCACATTTTAAAGCACCTAGTAACCTACTTCATTGCAGCACACAGCCAGAACTTGACTTAGCACAACCTGGATCCTTTGGGGAATGATGTTAACAGAGCTTGCTCAGGGACACTTTAAAATGAAGGTTCTGTTTGGTTCTAAACCCATCCGCAGCTAACAGAGAAAAATCTATTCTGTTAAGAGTTACTAGATACTTGGGGTTTGTGTATAAAAGGAGATCCAGCAGTATGCAGAGATTAAATAATTGCTTGGAGGCAGGGACTTGATGAAATTTTGCTAAATTAGTTGGGCTGTTCCATGGTTAAACTGAATAGAGGATCCAGCCTTTCTTATGTGCCACCTTGTGCTATGCTGGCTCACCCCAAAGACATGTGCTTTCTTTCTTTTTTTTTTTTTAGACATGTGCTTTCTTAACAGACTATTTTTACAACATCATTTGCTCTAGAGACAGATTCAGAATGACATGAAGCCACCTCGAACCTAGCAAAGCTGTCTTCCAAAATGACCTTGCCGTTAAGGGGAAGCAGCCTCACATGGCGCTAAAAAAAAGCATAAATTCTGAAGTTCCGCTGCCTGGCTTTATGTCCTGGGTCTAACTGTGAGATTTGGGGCAAGAAATCTCAGTAACTTTCACCAAATAACCATACTCACCCGGGAGGGTGGCTCTGAGGATTAAAAGCGCAAATCCATGAGACAGAACAGTGTCTGGAACATACACAGATAGCACTCAACAAATGTTCATTGCTGCTACTCTCAGCGTCATGAGAGACTCTCAAGAAATCACTTTGAGATCGTTTTTCCTTTTTAAATTGTTAAAAGGGAAACTAATGATATCAACCAACAGGGCCACCTTCATTTTGTGTGTGTTAACGTCTTGTTCCTAGGACACTTAGAATGTGAGTATAATTTTGTGTGGTGCTCTTTTTAATGTAAGCTGTGTCTGTGATCCTACACAGTTGTTCTAATTGGCTATATGAGATTCTGTTGAATGAATGCACCAAAGTTTACCTAACAGTTCTCTTATGGTTAAATATCTGGAATTTGTGTTCTGTTACATCAGGTACCACTGACTAACACTCCTTTGTGCAAACGGGTGACCTTTTTCTCGTTAGGGCAGATTAGCCAGGGCAATCTCCTTTCAACCTCTACCTCAGGCTCTTTGCTTCAGTTGGACCCTCCTCCGTATTGCTCTGACCTAAATTACCTTCCTCATAATCTACTTCCCCACCTCTCTGTTTCCCAGGCTCTAGTTACAAAAGCCAAATCTCCATCATTATTTCACTATTTCTTATTTTCCCTCTGCAGATCCCCATGCTCCCCATTCTGTTCCTTGCTGGGTCTTGTCACCCTGGATCTACTCATCCCTCCCTCCCCTCACCAATCTATTGAGCTTACAATCCTCTTCCGGGGACATTAAATAGGGGCACCCCAAGGTGAGGGCCATTTGGCATATCCTGCTATCCCCTTCTTATACTGTGAGCATTCTCAGAGTCTAAAAGGGAAACAATATGATTTTTTCCTAAAGCATCCCTCCTCTTATTCTGTTGCCGTCAAACTTCTGTTTACCCCTCAAGGCTCAGTTCAATGCACTAATCCCCAGGCATAGCTCACTGATCCACCCTCACTGTTCCCAGAGCACTTGCTACATATCTCCGTATTCTCAGCAACCAACAGTGATTGCCTATGGTAGATAAATAAGCCAGTTAATGGGCAGATCTGTGTATGAGAACTTAGAAACTGCTTAAGTTTCCTGTTTTGACTTGGCTGGATATGAGTATGATAGTTAGCGGCGGGAACTTTAGAATCAGATAGACTTCGATTTGAATATTAAGTTTACAACCTCTTTGTAAAATCACTCATCTCTTTGCTGATCCCAGCTGCAAAATGAGACTATTTCTGTCACCAGCTTTCTTGGATTAAATGAGTTAATAGATGCAAAGCACACAACAGGCACATGGTTTAAATGGCAGCTGGTAAGACTACTCCCACCCCACCGGCCAAAAAGTCGAAGTCAAACAGGCCCAAAGTATTGCCCCTAATGGACCCCAGGTTCTCACCTCACAATATAAATGGGAGCAGTATCATTAGGGGGACTGAAGAACCCATGCTTTCAGTGAGTTTCTGGTATTAATGTTGATGAGTATATTCTGCTCTGGCCTCTCCCTCTTTCTTGCTTACTCTTGTAAGGAATATTCATTTAACATTAAGGACTGCTAATAGCACACTGGACTCTATTCTGATCCAACTCTAGCCCATCTCCAGGTCTTTCCCACAACTGCTGTGTTGCTCAAGATCCACCTCATTTTTGAGTAGACGGTTGTCTCTAGCCAGTCCCACCAGACACAAGAATTCAATATGTAATTTGGAAGGACTGAACACAGCTGCCAATGCAGGAGATCTAAGAGATTCAGGTTCGATCCCTGGGTTGGGAAGATATTAAACCCAGGAGCTGTATCAGATAACACTGGCAGCCCAGGAGGACTAGGTCAGTAGGGAGGTAGATTACACAGAGAGCTTTGTACCTGTCCCTTCACCCAGGGAGTCTGCTGAGAAACCAAAGAGAAAGGTTAGTGGTGCTTGCAAAAGGGCAAGGGCAACCCAAAAACTGTAATCTGAAATTACCTCTTACATCATAGGTGTATTTTTGTCTTTAGGGAGCAGTGTTGTTGGTTATTTAGGGTAATTGCAGTAACCTGCTCATTAAACTGTGTCTGCAGAGAGCCTGGAAAAAAAAACAAAAAACACCTGCCCTTTATGTGACAGTGTCTCAAAGAATGCATTCGACTTTTAAATCAAATATTCTTATTGTTTTCAGTACAGTTTTCCATACACGAGTCAGAGATTTTAGTTATACACACACTTGGCTGTTCCTTCAGAAAGTGAGAGCCTATTAAGATATAGTGGTTGTTTCATAGAGTTTAGTAAGCATGATGATGGAGGAAGCTGTTATAACAGATTTTATTTAGACTTTTAGATGATTCTTTAACAAATGACATTAGAACCACAGTCATCTTGAGATCAAAACAAAGTTTTGTCATAATTTAAAGATAGGTTAACTTTTGTCATAAAAGCAGCTTTAAGACAGGAAGTAGAAATCGTGATGGACGTTTCTCCCAGTGGAGATCAGTTAGCAGACCATTTTAAGGCCCTGGGTTTTAATATGTTTTATGATGAGATGGTAGAGTGATTTCATAATGGAATATCCATTTTTAATGACTGCAAATTGCAAATACAAAATCAATGAAAATTAATTTGAATAAGACAGAAATAGCTATATGAAGAGATGAGAGAATTATAGCTAATATATAAAGCAAAGGAATTAGTAAAAAATAAACAAAAACCAAACAGTTTGTTTGAAAGGGCTGGGAGTCCTTCTGTCTTATTCTTAGTGAGAGAGTTCAGCCTGTAAAGTTCTTGACACATCAGAGAAAGGTCTTGGAAGGTACTGTTCTACTTACACCACACAGGAGGTGGCCTAAATAGAAAAGAAAGAGATTTAAGCAAAGTAAATAAATTTGGGGATGATAAATCTATAGTGAGTTATAAAAGTAAACAAGGCATGCTTTAGCAGAAACTTTATAACCTTAGACAAAGTTTCTGGGCAGGTGTGTAGTTCCTCACCTTCCACTGCAATCACATAGAAATATTGAATTTTAAAATTATCTATATATTTAAATTAAATTCACATTTCAGCAAAAAAGTAAGAAGAAANTATAAAAGTAAACAAGGCATGCTTTAGCAGAAACTTTATAACCTTAGACAAAGTTTCTGGGCAGGTGTGCAGTTCCTCACCTTCCACTGCAATCACATAGAAATATTGAATTTTAAAATTATCTATATATTTAAATTAAATTCACATTTCAGCAAAAAAGTAAGAAGAAATTTTCAGGTGCCAGAAATATATAAGAAATCAATAGCCAAAGCTGTGTGTGGGAGGGCACGTGGAAGCTAGGGGCTAGGGCTCGAAACTGCCTGTGGACAGATGTCAAGGTTACATAATCTATCCATGCTGTGGGTCTGGAGCTGAGCTCTCCAGATAAAGCTAGGGGCTGGCAAACTGTTGCAGCTTTGGTGAACCAGGCAGGAAAGCTACTTGCAAGCTGTTATAGGAAGTAGCTGCCTACACCATGTCATTAGTGGAAACAGTCAACCTCCAGAAGTAAGCCTGAAGCTGTCATTTTTCCTTTGTATGGGTCCAAATGTGTACTGCTTTCTCCATGTGGAAACCCTAACCTATGAAAAAACTCAGATGCTAGTCCGGATTCATTGAATTCTTTAGAGCTCCAGCAGAGGAAACTGCAAATGCAGTCCTATTAGATTTGTTTTTGTTTCCATTTTTGTCTTTTTTTTTTTTTTTTTTAAACAGGCCATCATGGACCTTTTATGAAGACAAGCTCATGGGCAAAAATTGCAGAGCACTTAAGTATACACATGACCCTAAAGTCAAGCCATAGGAGCAACAAAATAAATTGAGAAGCCAAATAAAATAGATAGATCTTAAAGGGAATTTAAGAATATCTAAGAAAGATTAAAAAAAAAAAAAAAGAATTTCTCAAGAGAAAAAAAAAAAAAAACCAACAGAATTTTCAATAGAACCAGATAGAAATGCTAGGAAAGAAAGAAGAATCATTGAAATGAGAAACAAAAAGAAAAAAAGAAAAACACCTCAACAAAGTAAGTAGTAAACTAAACATACCTAAGGAGAGACTTAGTGACTTGGAAGATAGATCTAGGAACTCACCTGGAATGCANAAAAAAAAAAAAAAAAAACCAACAGAATTTTCAATAGAACCAGATAGAAATGCTAGGAAAGAAAGAAGAATCATTGAAATGAGAAACAAAAAGAAAAAAAGAAAAACACCTCAACAAAGTAAGTAGTAAACTAAACATACCTAAGGAGAGACTTAGTGACTTGGAAGATAGATCTAGGAACTCACCTGGAATGCAATATAGAGAGTTAAGATATAAATGGCTCATATGGTAAAGAGTCTGCCTGCAATGCAAGAGACCCAGCTTCAGTCCCTGGGTTGGAAAGATGCGCTGGAGAAGGGAGTGGCTACCCACAGCAGTCTTTTTGCCTGGAGGCGTCCATAGATAGAGGAGTCTGGAGGGCTACAGTACATGGGGTCTCAGAGACAGACCTCACAGAACGACTAAATGCACAACACCATGAAAGAGAAAGTAAGTCACAAAAAAAGGATAGAAAGAGAGGCTTTGATGTGATTGGGTCCTCAGAGAAGAGAACAGAGAGTTCATTGAAGATCAGTATATGGTCTCATAAAACGTTCTTTGGCATTTTGGTCAGAGATTTAAGACTGTGTTCCCTGGTGGCTCAGACGGCAAAGCGTCTCCCTGCAACGCGGGACACCTGGGTTCGATCCCTGGGTTGGGAAGATCGCCTGGAGAAGGAAATGGCACCCGACTCCAGTACTCTTGCCTGGAAAATCCCATGGACAGAGGAGCCTGGTAGGCTACGGTCCATAGGGTTGCAAAGAGACAGACATGACTGAGCAACTTCCCTCATAAGACTGTGTTAGATAACCCTTGAGAAATCTATTATTTATTTTCTGTTTTAATTTTGACTGGTAGCATCCACACTGATGTATGTACAGTATATACATCACTGTATTGAACTGGGACCAGGCAAGACAATCCTAGAATGCCTGACAGTTTTTCTCCATGACGTTTCACTGTGCTTACTGCTCTCTGTTACAGCTGCTGGGGTAGAGAAAGAAAGCAAGTAGCCAAGTAAGGTGCTAACAGAACCAAGGTCTCCGGGAGACCAGCCAGCTGCCCACTTTCTAAGGGTAGTAGTATGCTTCCCTTATAGCTCAGTCGGTAAAGAGTCTGACTGCAATGCAAGAGATGTGGGTTCGATCCCTGGGTCAGGAAGATCCCCTGCAGAAGGAAATGGCAGCCCACTCCAGTATTCTGGCCTGGAGAATCCCATGGACAGAGGAGCCTGGCAGGCTACAGTGTATGGAGTCGCAAGAGTCGGACACGACTGAGCGACTTAAGTGCAAGCGTGCAAGCTGGAAACTACTCTGGCCGGTTGCTCCTGCCTGAGCTGCCACCTTCCTTGGCTTGTGAAGCTGGCAGCTGAGCTTCCATGTGCTCTGGGCAAAGGCAGAAAGGAAGCCTGAGGGCCTGTTTGCACGTGTGCCCATTCACCTTCCCCTTTCTACTCTCCCTTCTTTCTGGGGACTGCAGCCCCAGGGCACTCAGACCATCTTCTCTCCCTGTACATTTGAGGAATTTCATTTATTCTGTGTCATAGAGAGAAAAGGAGGCTGTGATTTCTTTTTCTGTTTGGTTTTCTACTCTCTGGCATAGAAAACTGGTACAGCAGTGTCCGTTAATACATGGAAAGCATGGCTTAGTCATAAAGAATGTGTGCCTTACGAATAAAATGACCTCAGTTCAAATTCTATCCTGCTAATTATTGGATGACTTTGGAAAAATTCACCTTTCTGTGTTTTAGTTTCCCCACCTATAGAATCAGGTAGAAAAAAAAAAAAAAAGACCTTCTGTAACATTATATTGAAATCATTTAATTGGTAGTTAAGAAAAATTAGTCCTTGACCTCCTGCTGGATTGCTATATAGGTACCAGATGCAGACATTCTATCTTCATTTCCAACACTATATTCTACCCTGTCATCAAACCATAGGGCCAGTTTGGGCTTCATAACAATACAGTGACCATGGATGTGGGGTTCTGAAGAAGGCCAGGAAAAGGGAAAGGAAGGCGTGCTCTCTCCTGCCTGTGCATCCGGACCATATCATTTAGTTTCTGCTTTGCCTGCAGAGGCTCAGGGCAGGGAGTACTGGGAATTAGGTCCCGACCTCTGCAGTCACCTCGGTTCATCCTGGCCCGTTCCCGTGTACCTGCGAGCTGGGGGCAGGAGAGACTCCGTTATTGCAGATATCTGGAGCTCACTGAACTCAAGTGGCCTGAGAGGACGTGGAAGCCCGCGCCTTAGTCTCCTCTGACCTTAGCCATGGGAGATCACGCTCTGAAGTTTGGAGTAAATCAACCCACAGTCCTGGCTTCTGTCTGAGAGCAGGATGTTGTAGGCTGTCTCTTACACACATGCACACACACCCCCCCAATCTCGCTCTCTTCTCCCCTCCCTCTCTTTTATCCCTCCCCTTTTCTTTCCCTGCCTGGCCCTTTTTGGTTCCGTCCCCTGCTTTATCTAAGAATCTCTCTTCTCTGTTTGTGTTCCAGCCTGCCTTCTGTCCTTGCAGGCAATATTTCACCCCTGGGTGGCTCTTGGAAAGAAGATGAACCAGTGTGTTGCCCTATGCTCTGTCACTGGCTACCAGTAAAAAAAAAAAAAAAAAAAACAGAACCCAGCTCCAGGCTTCCTCTAGATGGGATAAAGAAGCTACACCAGGCTAAATGCAGACACAGTACCCTAGTAAGCAGGGAGAATAAACAGGCACCTTAAAACTCCTGGCCTTCCACCCAGGACTCTACAAGCTTGGCTCTGCCACACCTTGATCTCATGATTCAGGAATGAGGCAGATATTTCCATGGGTTGTATCTTCTGGCTATAGGAGAGCAAGGGCAGCTTTGCAAAATGGATGAGCTTCTTATCTCTGTCCTCTAGGGGTGTGGTGGGAGTGGGGACCATCCAGGATAATTTCTAATTCGAAGTCTGGGGGCAGGGACGGAGCGACCTTGAAGGGTGAGGCTATGGAATACTCCATTAGCTTTCTTCACTATTCCTGCTTTCACACCACCTTGCTCACCCGTTGCCCTCACTAATGCTACACATGCGTGCATGAGCATGCCTACGTTTGCTGTTGCAGAGCTGGAGAAATGCAGAGTGGGTTGCCCTCCCCACATGAGGTACAGCAATCCACATGGTGTTGGGCCTCTTGGGTTTAGCAAGTGGCACCAACTCTAGGGAATCAATTAGTCAGAATTTACTTCTTTTAATTCATTTCTTTTTTCCCTTTTGAAACTAACATATAAATCATTTGTGGGTTGATGTGGGTAAGGGCTGCACCAAGAGAAACAGGAAAACAAGGGAAAAAAATGTATCACTTGTATCCCTGGGAGTCGATCAGCCATAATGGACATTTTCATGTGTTTCAGATTTTTTTCTTGCTCACTTTTAGGCTTAAAAAAATTGTTCTCATTTAATTTTATAATCTGCCTTTTCCTTTCAAAATTATAGCACATATTTCCCTATCATTACAAGTGCTTTTTAATGGCTTTGAGGTATTTCCTTGATGGATATAACACCATATATTTAACTGTTGCCAGTTTTTGAAAAGGTAGGTTGGTTCAGCTTCCTGCTATTATAAATACTGCAGTGATCAGTTAATACTGATCTCAGGTTAACAAGAGTGCCTTGAGATTCTCAAGTAGTAACGAATCTGCCTGCCAATGCAGGACACATGGGTTTGATTCCTGGGTTGGGAAGATTCCCTGGAAAAGGAAATGGAAACTTCTTCCAGTATTCTTGCCTGGAAAATCCCATGGACAGAGGAGCTGGGCAGGCTACAGTCCATGGGTCACAAAGAGTTGGACATGACTTAGTGACTAAAAAACAAGTTGAGATTCTAGTATGTGTCAGTCCTTGACTGGGTCCTATGTACAGGATCCAAGGTGTCAAGAAATTTATAGTCTAATTTGGGAGCTAAAAACAGAGTTTTGGGTCAGTCCTGAACTCTTTCCTTTCATCTTTTCCAATTGGCAAAGTGACGTATATATTATACTGCTGAATTTAAAATGAATAGAGCAGAACTAAGAGGGATATATATATATATATATATATATATATATATATATATATAGTTATTGATATTTAGCAAATAGCTCAATAGGCCTAGACAGAAAATGCATTGTTAATAATAGCAAATATTATGAGGAGATGAAGTTCAAAGAGCAGCTGGTCAAATTTTATCTTGGCCTGGGAAGTATCTAATATAACTGACAATAACCTATACATGTCCCTCTATTTGATTTAAATTCTCTGAATTAGAGTTGATTGCTCTTTGTATATCCCAAAATGTGCAAAATTCACTTAAGACTACGTTCTTTAAATTGCAGCTCACATTGGTGGCTGATTATCTGAATTCAAGTTCTGATTTTTACACGCCTGCTGAGATTTACTTTTCCCCTTGCTTTCGTTTTTACAGTCAGTTTGAATCTCATGGAAAAACATTCCTGGAAAAGGATATGATGTTTATAAAACCACAGCAGATTGAAAACCGGTGTTCTGATGGTGTATTTGTGTGAGTGTGGGATAGGTCATTACTGTAGGTCGAGAGTGGAATAGACACAGAGAGTGGAAGAGGATATAGCTGATTTGAAAGATGCTTTCAGACACTAGGTTTGTGGGGTAATTAGGACAAAGTGTGTGTGTACTTCCAGACCAAAGTGTTGGAAGTGTCTGTATAGTAGGGACTTCACTGGAGTCTGGGCAGAATGGTCCGAGGATCCCGGTCTGCTGTGAACAGGGACGCATCTCAACCTCGCTCTCTCCTTTCAGATTGATGACCCCAGCAGCAGCCTGGAGGAGGTGACGGATGAGGCCGAGGCCGTCAGGTCTGTGAAGAAGCTGGGAAGCAACCAAGCCTTGAATGCAGATTTCCTGGGTTCTAATTACCGGACTGGGCAGCTCTACCCATTCTCCCTCAGCAGTGACCCCCACTCGGCCACCTTCACTCTCACCAACGCAGCTCCGATGACCCCGTCCTTCCAGGAAAGGTGGTACATGAACCTCAACAGCCTGATGGAGCGAGCTCTGACCCCGCAGTGTGGCAGCGGGGATGAGCTCTACATCATCACAGGCGCTGTGCCCTCAGACCTCAGGGTCAGAGACAGGGTGAGCATCCCGGAGTTTGTCTGGCTGGCGGCCTGCTGCGCGGTCCCTGCAGGAGGCTGGGCCATGGGCTTTGTCAAGCACACCCGCGACCGGGAGGTCATCGAGGACGTGATGCTGAGGGACCTGGAGAAGCTGCTTCCGTTCCACCTTCAGCTGTTCCAGAACAACTGTGGGGAAACTGAGCAAGACACAGAGAAGATGAAAAAAATCCTGGAGGTGGTTAACCAAGTCCAGGACGAGGAGCGGAGGCGGGACTCTGAGGGGGGCTCCAAGATGCTCTCCAGCGCGCGGGGAACCAGGTCTGCCCTGCCACCTCCGGAGACATCTGGGGAAGGGAGCAGTCTTCTGGGAAGACTCCTGGGCTTTGTTGCTACCCCGTTCATCAAGCTCTGCCAGTTAATTTATTACCTTGCCTTTGGGATCCTGAAGTACACTGTGTATTTCCTCTGGTATGTCACCAAGCAGGTGATTAACGGTCTAGAAAGTTGCCTTTATCGCCTGGGGTCAGCCACCATCACCTACTTCTTGACCATCGGGGAAGAGCTGGGCAGCATTCCCTGGAAGGTCCTCAAAGTCACGGTCAGGATCACCAGGGCTGTGCTCCGGATCCTCTGTTGCCTGCTGAAGGTGGTCTGCCGTGTTGTGGGTGTCCCTATCCGGGTGCTTGTGGACGTGGCCACGTTCCCCGTGTACACCATAGGCGCAGTTCCGATCGTCTGCAGGGACATTGCCATGGGCCTTGGTGGCATCCTCTCTCTGCTCTTTGACACGGCTTTTGGCACCATGGGTGGTCTATTTCAGGTCATCTTTACTGTCTGCAAGCGGGTTGGCTACAAGATTTCTTTTGACAATCCTGGGGAGTTATAGAAAAATAATTAGTGCCTGGTCCCAGTGAATTTGATTTTTTTTTTTTTTTATGGCGTGCTGCGATTCATGGGGTCGCAAAGAGTCGGACACGACTGAGCGACTGAACTGAACTCAAGAAAGGATTGCCAGGTGGAATTGTTATGCACAGAGGAGATTGAAAAACATAGGAAAAATGGAGATATCTTGATAGAGACATTTCCAACACATGTCCCTGAGCAGCAAGAGGGACGTAACCTGTGGGCATCTCTTAGGAAAGGAAGGGAATTTACAGAATGGGTGAAAGGCGCACCGAGCAGGAGCGGTAGCCTACTTCAGGTTTTGCCTTGGGTCAGCCTTTCTGTACCCAGTAATGTTCAACATTCATTGGTGAGGCTGGCGAATGGGCTACAGGCCTTGAGGGAAGCTGGAGCCTCTAGGGTTGGATCAGCTTGCAGGCCTTGACAGTACTGTCAGTGTCTGCTAGTGCCAGGCATACTTAACACAGGCTGCCAGACCTTCCAGGATCAAGTAAAGATGAAATCTCTGGCCATAGGCAGGCTCTAAAAACTCAAAGTTTTGCATTTGATTAAGGTTCATAAGATACAAGATAGAGTATTAAAATGTAAAAGGCTGCTAGGAAATAAAACCAAAGCAATGCCAAAGAATTTAATTTAAATGCAGACACAAAATAAAATCCCTGCTCTGTTTACTTGGCCCAGATGCCTGAAGCATTTTGAAAGAAGGCACATTTCTGCACCTGAAAAATGTTAATCTTGGATTTAGAAAAAGAGTGAGTATAGAGAATTTGGAGATTACTGAGAATCACTTCTGATTGCAAGTAGATAGTCTAGAAAACCAACCAAATATTTATGAGAAAATGGCAATGTAGAAAATAATGATAATAACCTTTATTATGGTACTTTACAGTTGACACAAAGCTTTTTACATAGTGGAGGATGCTCCTGGATCTCCAAATAGCATGCATGTGTGCAGTGTGTTATGAGGTGTCATTTTCTCCCCTAAGGAGCTTACAGTCCAGTAACAAAAGAAAGACATGTACACAATGTAATATAATACAAAGTAGATGATGAGCTCTACAAAGGTAATAAAATTTGATTATTAAGGAGTAGGCTACATAAAGGAAGCACCATTTTAAATGTACTTTGAACTTTTGATAGATGGTGGTGTGAGACAGACACTTTAGCAAAGAAAACATCACCTACTAGGGCAGGAAATGGAAAATTGCAGCATGTGTTCAAGAAATGGTAGGAAATGCAGGAAGCTTAGACTGTAGTCAACATCTGTTAATTTGCCTATTCATTATCCATTCTCTATTCTCTTCATGGCGGTAACTCTATTTCCTTTGGGGAAACCTATTTATTTTCGGTATCTACCAAGAAAGTTGACCCTCCTCCTGGAGTCAGGGCAGTCAGGGCCTGTGATCATCATTCGACCAATCACTACCTCCCATCTCCCTGGATCGAGTTAACACTTCAGAGTTGGGTACCTGACTCAAGTTATCCAATGTCCCAAACTACATCCCAGGAATTTTATTCTCCTTCCACGAGGTCTGTAGCTGTAAGACTGATGAAACCCTGGCATTTCAAAGGGTCTCGCTGGACAGAGTGCCTACCATAGAGAAAGGCCAACACGTTTATACACGCTGGATCTTTTTGTGCCTACAACAATCTGTCCTTCCCCTTTTCAGATACAAGAGACAACCCATTCCCCATTTGTTCAGCCAGTTTCTTAACTTCCCATTGCTTGCACCCACAAGAATCATACTGCATGGCTGAGGACTGACTGTAGAGATCCACGCCATGTCATGGGACCTCATTCTCTAGCCAACAAAAGTCATGAGATGTTTTGGGAAAGAGATGGATTTTGCAATCCCATATCCAAACCAGTCTGAAGGTGATTTTATAGACAGGGAAACCGGGTAAGTGACTTTCACAAAGCCAAAGCCAGTGGGAAGCACTGCTAGCTGAATGGGAGTCCCCGTGTAAGTTGCATGGAAGGCTCATCGCCACCACTGCTGAAGCTTAGTGTGCACTAACACATTTCCAAGCACACGCACACACATTAACTCACTTGACACATCAGCCCTGTAAGAAATGCCACTTATTAACACTCATGCCAACTCTATGCGGAGGGTCCAGCTATCATATGCCCCATTTTGCAGAATTGAGGCATATGGAAACTATGCCTCAATTTGCAAATTGAGACAAGAGGAAATTAACAAATCCCCAATGTCCTACAACTAACCAAATGGTAAAACTAAGATCTGGGTGTTGGGAGTCAGGTCCCAGAGGCTGTCCTCAAAGAAGACAACTGCTGACACCAGGAGGTCTTACGAACCTCAAACTCCCTCCCCAGGGGCCCATCTTTCCCTCCCGTTAGCCTGGGTGTCCATATTTAGAATCACTTCTTTGACCTAGAAAAGGAAGTTGGAAGTGTTATCTATAGATTGCCCATTACATTGTTTCTCAAGTGGGAGATTAGGATGTTGGCCTTTTTCCATTAAAATACTAAGAGATTTAAAGGGGATAGGTAAGTCTCAAAGAGAAAAATGTGGAGAAATCAGGATGTCTTGGCACCACTCCAGGAAGCAGATAGTTTCCCTGCTATTGACAGAATGGCATCAAGTGTATGGGTGAGGAAAGAAGGGGCACAGAGAGAGACTTTGACTTCTGACAAAGATCCCATAAATCCTTGAAAATGCAGACTGCTGTCAAAATTCTCAGAAGCACATTCTTGCGACAGTATGCTGACTTCCGTAAATGGCCCTTGTCTGTATTGTTTCAGTCAGCCCTTGGATACGACGAGACGAAGTCTGGCCTCCCAAGTACCGTCACTGTCAAGCACCTTCTCTCTGCCAGACCTTCCCACGGCCCCAGATGGTCTAACTTCTCCTTCCTTGTCATTTCCTGAGGGGGTGGGAGAGAGGAAAGAGAAAAGAGACAAGAAGTATAGAATTTGTCAGTACTAGCCCAGTATCACACAACCCACCCAGCAGGGCTGGTCCAAAGCAAACCATGCATGGGTTGGTGAGTGGTTGCAGCCTGGCCCCATGCCCACGCCTCCCTGCCTGCTCACCTGCCTCTGCAGGAAGTTCGACCCACTTCCCACCTCAGGCTGCCAGTTTCAATGGGAGTTCTTAGTGCATCCCCATTGCATTGATATGCCTGATTAATTATACACAAGTAATGCCTTACTGTGTCATGGGGATGATCATATTAATGGAAGCATTTTAGGGGAGAATTAAAAAAAAACAGCATCATGGTTCTGGAGTCGTTTACTTATTCATTCATTTAACAAATATTTATTGAGAGCCTAGAATATCCCAGGGACTATTCTTGATACTGGAGATAGCTGATTCCCTTTGCTATACAGTAGAAACTGACATAACATGGTGAAGCAACTATACTCTTCCAATAAAAATCTATTAAAAAAAAGACATTCTAGATCATCAATAAAAGCAGTCTAATGAATGTGAAGATAATTTTAGTCACGAAAGAAATTAACATTATAATGTACTTAGATATAAAAGTGAAATAAACTAATTTATGAGCAATATATAGACATATATTTTGCACTCACCATTTCTCTGTGCCTTCAGCACCACCACTCGGGTGCTGGCCACCTCCGTCTCTCACCTGGAACTCTATGAAGCCTCCCAGCTGGCCTTCCTGTTCCCATGCTTGTCTTCTAACATTTTGTGTTTTTTCTTCAAGCACTCCTTACAGGATATCATATCACACCTCTCTGCCAAATCCTCAAAGGCTTCCTATCACCCTAAAATATAATACAAAACTCTCATCCGGCTCATGGTTCCCTTTCCAGCTGCATTCCCAGTGATTCTTCAGCTTGGTCGCTGTGCTCCTGCCACAGGGGTCTTCTGACCTTCAACAATGACTCTGCCTTCTCCCCTTTCCTAATAGGCTCTCCAAGATATATTCTGAAATTAGAACCTTAACTCTTATTCTTGCCTGTGGCCCCCTCTGATTTCAGCCACGGCTGGGACAGTTCCCAGGAGCACACCCTTGCCTTGCGCTGTGTCTCCAGCACCAGAGGAGCCCTGTTGGCCTGTGGGCAGGCGTATGGGGAATATAGGCTGAGGGCATCATTATCCCTGGGTAATCCTCAACTAGCCATATAAATAATCCAGCCTCCTGTCTTTCAGGAGGAAAATTCTAGAAGACATTCCATATACTTCTCAGGGGTCCAGCCTATATCAGTAACCTTGAACACACCCCCTCCTGTGAATTTCTCCTCTTCCCATCAGCCCCTGCTCTCCTAATCCTGCCTCCTAGGATTACCTCCCAAGTAAACTACCTTCACTCAGCTTCTTGTTTCAGTTTCTGCTTTGGAGGAATTCAAACTAAGATCGAAGATTTACCCACTCTACCTATTCCTCACTTCCACTAAGCTCCGCTTCTCGGCAGCCACAGAGGAAAAAAACAAAAAAACCCTCACCTCATTTACTGGTTTCTAATTTTCTTCCAACATTCTGTGATCTTTACAACCAGAAAAAGAGATATTCCTCAACTCCTTCAAAACATCATCCATCCCCACTTCAAAGGTCAGTATCTACAGCCTAACTTGAAGAATTCAACTGAAAACCATTACAAAAATAATAATAACAATCAGGGACTGCTTCCAGTTAAGAGCGTAAGGGATATTATAAAGAAGACATGGTCTCAAAATACATAAATGACTTCATAAAGGACCTGAATGAACACAAGTACCGAGTTTATAAATGGTGAAAGAACAGGAATATAGTTGACTGATAATTCGGCCAAGAGATAATATGCTTAAATGAGTCTTGGCAAGAATCACTTAAAGTGCTTTGGCTGGTAGGTACTGAGTGTTCTTTATTAGAAATGACTATAGATTAAAGAGATATGAGACAAGTGAGTAATACAAAGCAGAAGAAATCCTTAAATCAAAATTGACATTTTAATAACTATACTTTAAGTAAATCTCCCCTCTGAAGTCTTCTAATGTTTAACAGCTGCAAGTAAATATGACACCAGGTGAAGCTAATCAAAAAGTTTAATAACGCAGGAAACAAAAGAGCAGAAAGGAAACTGAAACAACCCATTTTCAGTACCTCCAGGATTTCAACTTCTCTCCCTCTCACCCACCCAGCAGCCTCCTCGCTAAGAATCACTGAGCAAGCCAGAGTGCATTCAGATCTTAGCTCTGTCATATTCCATCTCTCTGTGCTTGGTGAGTAATTTAACCCTCTAAGCCTCAGTGTTCATGTCTGTAAAATGGGATTAAATCACCTGATAGGGTTGTTCCAAGAATTAATTGAGTAAATATATGTAAAGGCAGAGTAAGCACTTAATAAAATCTCAGTTATTGCTATTATTACTATTTTGCTAAAGAAGAAGAAAACTAGAGGAAAGGCAATAGAGAAGAAAACACAGGTGGACAGAGAAAAGAATAGAAAGGAAGGGTGCCTGGAGGCAACTCAATTTGCCATCCAAATAGGACCAATATTCAGGCAGTGTGCTCAGGCAGGTTGACCAACTGGCCTTGGGTTTAGATCAGTCAGTACTAATGCCTCAACTAGTCTAAAAATTTTGAATATCATCCCTGCCTTGGCTTGTGCATTATTCAACCACAAAGAATCTTTAAAACAGCAAATCTTTAAAATTCTTTAAGAAATCAATACTGCAACACCCATTAAAGACAGGGAAATTGTTAATACTTTATCCCACTCCTGGGAATTTATTCAAATACAAAAGAATAAGCTCTAGACCCATTGATATTTATGGAGTTTTTATTGATGAAGACAAAACATCACAAGCAATGTCAAAGTCCATCAATGAAGGAATAGTTAAGTACATTGTCAATCTTTATTTTAATGGAAATTATGCACTATTAAAATTATAATTATGAAAAACAGAAACCCATAGAAACGTGAAGTGCTTATGATAGAAAATGCAGCCAAAAAAGGTAGCATAGAAAACTGTGAATACATTCTGATATAATCTGCAAATTATATAAGGATAGAAACAACAGAATATGCAAGAATAACTGTGGAATGACTAATTTTCTTTCTTTCTGCAAAAGTGTTTAGTACATTTGTTATAATATTTTAGCAATTAAAAGGAACTGGGGTGGAGAGAGAAGTGGTTTTCCCTTCCCCAAACCCTACACTCAGAGGTGAGGAATAACATATGTAAAGTACAAGCTGGCATTCTCTTTCTCTCAGAAACACCATTAGCCCCTCTGAGGGCTTTTGGGCAGATTAGGGAAGCAGGGATTTCCCCGGTGGTCCAGTGGCTTAAATTACCTGCTGACAATGAAGGGGGTGCAGGTTTGACTCCTGGTTGGGAAACTAAGATCCCAATGCCTTGCAGCAGAAAGATTTAAAAGAATTATTTTTTTAATTAGGAAAAGCTGCCCCTGTGGAAGAATATCCTCCTTAGAGTGCAGACATTTCTTTTGTATCGAGCTCTGTTCAGAGCCTTACCATCCTCCAATGGAGGGTACTGAAATGGGATTCTTCCAGAAATATGTTGGCTGGATTGCCAAAGGGGAAACTTCTGTAGACCCAAAGATTAATTCTTTTAGGAGGTATGCAGATGAGAATTAGAAAAACAGCAGCTGAATAAACAAATATGTGTGGTATAAAACCTGAATTATATGGACTACTAAAAATGAGATCTCTTCCCCTCTAAACCTCAGCAAGTGCTATACTATCTAAGCATTCACTTCCTCCTACTGAAGGTTATATTTAGACTGAACCAAGAAAGATATTGCACCCAAGATCCAAGAAAAAACCTTGAGATGTGAGTCCCAGATGTAGAAGAAAGTATATTTGCCAAACATGCTGTCTGCACCTTTTCCAGAGGCAAGACCATTCCAGGCCTCAGATGA
This sequence comes from Oreotragus oreotragus, assembly GCA_006410675.1. Taxonomy (NCBI): domain Eukaryota; kingdom Metazoa; phylum Chordata; class Mammalia; order Artiodactyla; family Bovidae; genus Oreotragus; species Oreotragus oreotragus. Next base: position 306,093 of record SJYX01019463.1, read on the forward strand.
CCAGGGAAGACAAGTTTCTATGGTGCTTGAGAGGCATCAGAATCCAAAACCCTGGGTCCATCACAGTTAAAGTTCTCATTAGCGCCCTTCATTGCCCCTGGCATCAATGGGGCATAATATGGACCACAGGGCTCCTCCCAAAATAGGTTGGGTCTTCCCAAGTGAAGTGAAGAAGTGAAGTGAAGTCGCTCAGTCGTGTCCGACTCTTTGCGACCCCATGGACTGTAGCCTACTAGGCTCTTCTGTCCATGGGATTTTCCAGGCAATAGTCCTGGAGTGGATTGCCATTTCCTTCTCCAGGGGATCTTCCCAACCCAGGGATCGAACCCAGGTCTCCTGCATTGTAGACAGACGCTTTACCATCTGAGCCACCAGGGAAGTCCAGGATACTGCAAATTTATAAAAATGTTCAGGAGCACATAAAATGTTTTCTATTAAAGGGAGCTTTTATATTCTATTCCCAGCTATCAATGACTAGGTTTTTGGAACTATCCTCCACAAATATTTGAACAGTATGACACTGCAGTGTACTGAAGAGAAACAAGCGTGGGTTCTTGATCCTCTGGGTGAAGAATAAGTTGAGAAAGCTCTTCCTCCCTGTGTTGGTTTCTATACACCTCATCAGACTGCACTAGAGAGTTTGCCTTGACACATGAGGGGAACCACTTTCACCAACGGTTTGAATGAACTTGGTTTGGGCCTGAGGCAAAGAGCTGTGTGATGTCCTTGGGCTCGGCGCAGGTGCCTGCATCTCAAATATTCTTTTTACAGCCTCCTGCTCGGGTGTATAAAGACAATGACCTCTGCGGAAACTGAAGGTGTGATTTCTCTTGGGTGACTGGGAGTTCAAGTCTGACAAACTGCCATGAGCCCCAGGGCAAGGTGGTACGGCCCTGGGGAGTGGCTATCTTCACCACGGAGCAGGATACTGAAATTTAGCAACACAAGATCCTGCGGACTTCCCTTTGTAGTTCCTGCTGGTGTCAAACTCACAAACAGAGAGAGCCTTCTTGCCTGGGCAGTCCAGCCAAACCTGCCCACTGCCCCAACCACTGGACAAAGGTGATGACGCCCAGAACCAGATGATGGGCTGCTCTGCAGCAGCCCTAGGATGCAACTCCCATTCCTGTTTAATTCTTTGTCCTTGGCACACAGATTTTTTTAATTTCCTGGAATAATTCCACCTTCATGTTAGGCTTTGGTAAACAGAAGGCAGTCGTCAGGAAGGCATTAATACAAATGTCACTGTACACGTCACCCTCCCCCAAAGCAACAGCAACCTGTTCAATGCCGAAGAATATGGAGAAACTGGTGAGGGGGCACTGGAGACAGGAGCCTAGCCTTTCAGTTTCCTGGTTTCCTGGTCGTGCTGCAGCTCTGACACGTTTTCTGAAAGCTCCAGGGACCTACAGTCTAAGCTGTGCCGTCTTTCATTCAGAGCACGATCACACTCTGCTTTGAAGGAAACAGGCATTAAAAAAAAGCCCTGCTGGGGCGTCCCGGGCCGACTTCAGCACATTCACGATCACGGCTCTTTCTTTGAAAGAGGGAACCACACACTGAGATGGGCTTGCGGCTGGCAGTTGAACTTTAAATCTGTCACAGCTGATGGCCCAAAGGTTTTACTCTCCACAACTTCCACTAAGGTTGCTGCTGTTCAGTTGCTCAGCCGTGTCCTACTCTGTGACACTATGAACTGCAGCACGTCAGCCTTCCCTGTCCTTCACCATCTCCCAGAGTTTGTTCAAACCAATGTCCACTGAGTTGATGATGCCATCCAATCATCTCGTCCTCTGTCACCCCTGCTTCTCTTCCTGCCCTCAATCTTTCCCATCATCAGGGTCTTTTCCAATGAGCTGGCTCTACACATCAGGTGGCCAAAGTACTGGAGGTTCAGCGTCAGCATCAGTCCTTCCAGTGAATATTCAGAGTTGATTTCCTTTGGAATGACTGGTAGGATCTCCTTGCAGTCCAAGGGCCGCTCCAGTCTCCCCCAGCACCACAGTTCAAAAGCATCAATTCTTTGGCACTCAACCTTCTTTATAGTCCAACTCTCACATCCATACATGACTACTGGAAAAACCATCGCTTTAACTATATGGACCTTTATCAGCAAAGTGATATATCTGCTTTTTAATATGCTGCCTAGGTTTGTCATNAATTCTTTGGCACTCAACCTTCTTTATAGTCCAACTCTCACATCCATACATGACTACTGGAAAAACCATCGCTTTAACTATATGGACCTTTATCAGCAAAGTGATATATCTGCTTTTTAATATGCTGCCTAGGTTTGTCATAGCTTTCCTTCCAGGAGCAAGTGTCTTTTAATTTCATGGCTGCAATCATCTGCAATGATTTTGGCGCCCAAGAAAAGAAAGTCTGTTATTGTTTCCATTTTCCCCCCATATTTGCCATGAAGTGATGGGACTGGATTCCATGGTAGATCAGTCTAGAAAAGTCTGTTTCAAAATGGAAATGTCTCCCTGACCCACTGATGGCAGCTGGGAGAAGGTGTATCCGCAATAATATACACGCTGTATTGTTCTGTGCCTCTTGCATTCTAGTTCTTGTGACCTGAAGAACCCCTGTCACCCTCACCACCAAGTCCAACTTTCCCTCCAAGATTCAGATTATATCCCTTCATTTGACAAATATGGCTTAAGCACCCACTTTATGCCATCATTGGAAGATGACATTGAAAGAGTAATGTGGGCACAGCTGAGGGATGTATCTACTTTGAAAGTAACTTCATTTGGGTGGGGTTTGGGGGTCATAGAAAGATATCATCTCCTTTCCAAATTCTTCTGGCTTTCCCCAAGCATTATTATCACTCCATCAGTGAATACCAAGCACCTCTTCCATCAGCTCACTGCCTGGTATTTCTACAGAATGCCTCCTCCACCCCTGCCATCCCTGCCATTTCATTAAGAATGTCTTCAAGGTCATTGGGCTGTCCCATTAATCAAGTACCTGGTAAATGTTCAACGATTCGAATAAATAAATCCCTACGAAAGGAACTAACTATTGTCTACCCAAGCCCAAGTGTGATCAATAAGCTTTTTAAAATCCAGGTTTGTTCAGTCTCCCAAGTGACAGCATATTTTACTATTTGGAACAGGAATGTGCAGATGAGTGTGACTGAGCAGGTGAGCAAATGCTGAATCAGGTAGTTACTGCAGGGGTGAGGAAATGGAGGCAATGAGGTGAGTGAAAGAAGGCAGGGTGTGTTAGAAGCAGCTGCTGAATCAGAGCTTAAACGAATTGTCAGCAAAGGTTAGGACAAGGGCCCATTTAAAGGCAAATTTCACTCCTGTGTTTCTGAATCATTGACATCAAAACTACTAAAAACATGTGGGAGTCACTTCAATGCTAGAAAAATACTTGAAATCTTATTAACCTCTTTGTACAGAATGCCAAATACTGCATCGAGATAGTAATTAGCTAGTCCAATGCAGTAATGAAATGATCGGTTGAGAATGTCCTAAAACGGTGCTTCTTAGATGTTGATGTGTATACCAATTACCTGAGTATCTTGATAAAATTCAGAGTCTTACAGTGGTGGGGTGAGGCAGAGAGTCTGTATTTCAGATAAGTTCCCAGGTTCTATCAGTTCACTTTGAGGAGCCAGTTCAGAAAGACCAGGGAGAACAAGCTATGATTTTGACAAAACACACTTTTACTCTTCTTTTTTAGATTTTTACTATTTATTGACATTTTTCTAATACATGGTCACTATGATGAATTTGGAAATTGTAAAATATACCAAAAAAAAATTAAATAGCCCTCAGTCTCATCACCCAGTGATAATCTATACTAATATTTTGATGTGTTTCTTCCTAATCTTTTGTTTGTTTTTACATAATACTCTCTATACATTTTTTCTTACTTTTAAAAAATTGTTTCTCACATGCTGTTATATTTGAATTGATCAGCAAACATTTAGAAGAGTGCCATGAACTCTTTCACTAAGAGTATAGCAGTTAAGAGTCTTTGTCTTTGCTTTTGGTGAGGAAAAACAATCTGATATACAATCTGATAACAAATAAGACTGAACAGATAAAATCTCATTTTAACTAATGGATCACATTCCATTCTATAGCTAGTCATATTATAGTTAACCAATCATAATATAGTTAACCAGTGTTCAGGTAATTTCCCTTATTTGCCTGAAAAATCCCATGGACAGAGGAGCCTGGTGGGCTGAGGTCCATGGGGTCGCTAAGAGTCGGACACGACTGAGCGATTTCACTTTCCCTTTTCACTTTCATGCATTGGAGAAGGAAATGGCAACCCACTCCAGTGTTCTTGCCTGGAGAATCCCAGGGACGGGGGAGCCTGGTGGGCTGCCATCTATGGGGTTGCACAGAGTCAGACATGACTGAAGCGACTTAGCAGCAGCATATATATATTAATATATACGTATATTATGTAAATATATATGTGAATATGTAAAATATGTACACTATGCGGGAAATTTTTGCACGTCAATTTTTTCATGTATTCCTAATTTCCTTCAGATAAATTTCTTTAGCAGAATTTCTGGTTCATTAAGTGTGTACACTTTTTGAGTTTTTGATACATATTGCCAAATAGAACTCAAGCAGCATTGTACCATACATACTTCCACTTGTACTAGTACAATGTGATAAAGGCATCCAAAAAGGCTTTATCACATTTTCCCCAGCATTAATTGTTATTTATTTTTATACTTGTCCAGATATTTTAAATTCCCTTATACTTAGGGGGTTATGCATTTTCACAGGTGTATGAGCCATTGGTTACCTTCTCTTCGCCCATTTTGCATTTGGAGGTTTTCTTTTTTCCCTTATTAATTTGTAACTGCTTTTTATATATTAAATATATTAACCCTTTGCTATAGATTTTGTAAATGTTTTTCTAGTTTATTTCTTTGTCTTTTAATTGTGTTTCTGCTTTTTAATCCATGTTTTATTTAGAAGTAAGATGTTTAAGCTTCATATATTTTTGGAATTTTTCAGTTGCCTTTCTGTTATGTTTTTCAGGTTTAATCCCATTATCATCTGAGAGCAGTCATTGCATGATTTATATTCTTTTAAATTTGTTAAGATATGTTTTATGGCCCAGAATGTCATCTCTCTTGGTGAATATTCCATGTGAGCTTGAGAAGAATGCTTACCGTGCTATTCTTGGATGAAGTAGTCTATAGATGTCCATTGTATCCAGATGATTTACAGTACTGCTGAGCTCCACTATGTCCTTACTGATTTTCTTTCTGCTGGGTCTGTCCATTTATGATAGAGGGGTGTTGAAGTCTTCAACTATGATAGCAGATTCCTCTTTCTCTCCTTGCAGGTCTATCAGGTTTTGCATTACATAGTTTGACACCCTTTTGTCAAACACTTACATATTAAGGACTGTTGTCTTCTTGGAGAACTGACCCCTTTATCATTAGGTTCAGTTCAGTTCAGTCACTCAGTCATGTCTGACTCTTTATGACCCCATGAATCGCAGCACACCAGGCCTCCCTGTCCATCACCAACACCTGGAGTTCACTCAGACTCAAGTCCATCAAGTAGTGATGCCACCCAGCCATCTCATGCTTGGTCATCCCCTTCTCCTCCTGTCCCCAATCCCTCCCAGCATCAGAGTCTTTTCCAATGAGTCAACTCTTCGCATAAGTTGGCCAAAGTACTGGAGTTTCAGCTTCAGCATCATTCCCTCCAAAGAAATCCCAGGGCTGATCTCCTTCAGAATGGACTGGTTAGATCTCCTTTCAGTCCAAGGGACTCTCAAGAGTCTTTTCCAACACCACAGTTCAAAAGCATAAATTCTTCGGCACTCAGCCTTCTTCACAGTCCAACTCTCACATCCATACATGACCATTGGAAAAACCATAGCCTTGACTAGACAGACCTTAGTCGGCAAAGTAATGTCTCTGCTTTTGTATGCTATCTAGGTTGGTCATAACTTTTCTAACAAGGAGTAAGCTTCTTTTAATTTCATGGCTAGAGTCACCATCTGCAGTGATTTTGGAGCCCCCCAAAATAAAGTCTGACACTGTTTCCACTGTTTCCCCATCTATTTGCCATGAAGTGACGGGACCAGATGCCATGATCTTCATTTTCTGAATGTTGAGCTTTAAGCCAACTTTTTCACTCTCCACTTTCACTTTCATCAAGAGGCTTTTTAGTTTCTCTTCACTTTCTGCCATAAGGGTGGTGTCATCTGCATATCTGAGGTTATTGATATTTTCCCCTGCAATCTTGATTCCAGCTTGTGTTTCTTTCAGTCCAGCATTTCTCATGATGTATTCTGCATAGAAGTTAAATAAGCAGGGTGACAATATACAGCCTTGACGTACTATTTTTCCTATTTGGAACCAGTTTGTTGTTCCATGTCCAGTTCTAACTGTTGCTTCCTGACCTGCATACAGATTCCTCAAGAGGCAGGTCAGGTGGTCTGGTCTTCCCCATCTCTTTCAGAATTTTCCACAGTTTATTGTGATCAACACAATCAAAGCCTTTAGCATAGTCAATAATGCAGAAATAGATGTTTTTCTGGAACTCTCTTGCTTTTTCCATGATCCAGCAGATGTTGGCAATTTGATCTCTGGTTCCTCTGCCTTTTCTAAAACCAGCTTGAACATCAGAGTTCACGGTTCACATATTGCTGAAGCCTGGCTTGGAGAATTTTGAGCATTACTTTACTAGCATGTGAGATGAGTGCAACTGTGCAGTAGTTTGAGCATTCTTTGGCATTGCCTTTCTTTGAGATTGGAATGAAAACTGACCTTCTGTGG
>SJYX01019463.1:314725-435250 GCA_006410675.1 Oreotragus oreotragus
TTCATGATCTGAGCCACAGTCAGCTCCTGGTCTTGTTTTTGTTGACTGTATAGAGCTTCTCCATCTTTGGCTGCAAAGAATATAATCAATCTGATTTCGGTGTTGACCATCTGGCGATAGAGTGACCATGTGTAGGGTCTTCTCTTGTGTTGTTGGAAGAGGGTGTTTGCTATGACCAGTGCATTTTCTTGGCAAAACTCTATTAGTCTTTGCCCTGCTTCATTCTGCATTCCAAGGCCAAATTTGCCTGTTACTCCAGGTGTTTCTTGACTTCCTACTTTTGCATTCCTAGTCCCCTATCATGAAAAGGACATCTTTTTTGGGTGTTAGTTCTAAAAGTTCTTGTAGGTCTTCATTGAACTGTTTAGCTTCAGCTTCTTCAGTGTTACTGTTTGGGGCATAGACTTGGATTACTGTGATATTGAATGGTTTGCCTTGGCGACGAACAGAGATCATTCTGTCATTTTTGAGATTGCATCCAAGTACTGAATTTCGGACTCTTTTGTTGATCATGATGGCTACTCCATTTCTCCTGAGGGATTCCTGCCCTCAGTAGTAGATATAATGGTCATCTGAGTTAAATTCACCCATTCCAGTCCATTTTAGTTCACTGATTCCTAGAATGTCGACGTTCACCCTTGCCATCTCTTGTTTGACCTCTTTCAATTTGCTTTGATTCATGGACCTGGCATTCCAGGTTCCTATGCAACATTGCTCTTTACAGCATCAGACCTTGCTTCTATCACCAGTCACATCCACAGCTGGGTATTGTTTTTGCTTTGGCTCCATCCCTTCATTCTTTCTGGAGTCATTTCTCCACTGATCTCCAGTAGTATATTGGGCACCTACTGACCTGGGAGTTCCTCTTTCAGTATCCTATCATTTTGCCTTTTCATACTGTTCATGGGGTTCTAAAGGCAAGAATACTGAAGTGATTTGCCATTCCTTTCTCCAGTGGACCACATTCTGTCAGACCTCTCCATCATAACCCGCCCGTCTTGGGTTGCCCCGCGGGCACAGCTTAGTTTCATTGAGTTAGACAAGGCTATGGTCCTACTGTGATTAGATTGACTAGTTTTCTGTGAGTATGGTTTCAGTGTGTCTGCCCTCTGATGCCCTCTTGCAACACCTACCATCTTACTTGGGTTTCTCTTACCTTGGGCATGGGGTGTCTCTTCACGGCTGCTCCAGCAAAGCGCAAGCGCTGCTCCTTACCTTGGACGAGGGGTATCTCCTCACCACCGCCCTTCCTGACCTTCAACATGGAATAGCTCCTCTAGGCCCTCCTGTGCCCGCGCAGCCACCGCTCCTTGGACATGGGGTTGCTCCTCCCGGCTGCCACCCCTGGCCTCTGGCACGGGGTGGCTCCTCTTGGCCGTTCCTGGCACTCTCGGCTGCTGCCCCTGACCTCGGACATGGTGTAACTCCTCTTGGCCGCCACCCGTCGGGCATGTGGTCCTCCTGGCTTCTGCCCCTGACCTCGGACGTGGGGTAGCTCCTCTCTCTTCTTTACCCCTGATAACTTTCCTGCTTTGATATCTGCTCTCTGAAATTAATATAACTACTCTTGCTTTCTTTTGATTAGTTTTAGCATAGTATATTTTTCTCTATCCAGGTACTTCTAATATACATGTTTTATGTTTAAAGTGGGTTTTTTTGTAGAAACATACAGTTGACCTATTTTTTAATCCACTCTGACAATTTCTGTCTTTGAATTGGTATGTTTAGACCATTGATACTTAAAGTGATTAATGATATAGCTTGATTACTATCTACCACATTTGTTACTATTTTCTACTTGTCCCCTTGTTCCTTTATTATTTCTATCTTCCACTTTTTTTTTTGCAGTTTTAATGAAGCATTTTATATTGTTCTGTTTTTTCCCTTTGTTGGATATCAGTTATGGTTTTTTTTTCCTTTTTTTTTTAGTGATTGCCTTAGAGTTTGCAATATATACTTACAATTAATCCAAGTCCACTCTCAATTACAAGTAGTATGAGTACTTATAATAACAAAAAATGCTGATTCCTCCCTCTGTTGCTTGCATTTTTGCTGTCTTTCATTTTTCTTGTACCTAAGTGTACATGAATATATATCATACTTATAAGAATGCTTATATATATGCATACATAGTTAAATACACTTTTGCTATTATTATTTTGAACAAGCTTTTATATGTTAGATCAATTAACAAGAAAAACAAATATTTTATATTTTGCCTTCACTTATTCCTCCTTTGATGTTCTTTATGTAGATCTGACCTGTGTTATTTTCCTTCTCTCGAAGAAACTTCTTTTAACATTTATTGCTAAGCAGGGGTACTGGTAACAAATTCTCTCAAACTTGTTTGTCTGAGAAAGTCGTTATTTCCCCTTCACTTTTGAAGAATAATTTCACAGGGTACAAATTTCTCAGTTAGTAGTTTTTTACTCTTTCTATATTTCATTCCACTCTCCCCTGGCTTGCATGATTTCTGAGGAGAAACTCTAGGTAACTCTTGTCTTTGTTCCTTCTATATGTTCTATGTGTTTGTCTCTGGCTTTTTAAAGACTATCTTTGATTTTTTTTGCAGTTTTAAAATGATATACCTAGGTATGGGGGACTTTTGGTTTTGTTTTTTGGCATTTATATTGTTTTGGTGTTCTCTGAACTTCTTGATTCTGTGGTTTGGTGACTTAGGTTAATTTGGAGGAAATTCTCAGTCATAGTTTCAGATATTTCTACTGTTCCTTTCTCTCTTTCTTCTCCTTCTGTTGTTCCCATTATGCGCACGTTAAACCTTTCATAGTTGCTTCACAGGCCTTGAATATTCTGTTGTGGATTTTTTTTTTCAGTCTTTGTTCCGTTTGCTTTTTAGCTTTGCAGGTTTCTACTGATATGTCCTCAGGTTCAGAGATTCGTTCCTCAGCTGTGTCCAGTCTACTAATAAGCCTATCAAAGGTATTCTTCATTTATGTGACGATATTTGTGATCTCTAGCATTTCTATCTGGTTCTTTCTTAAGACTTTCATCCTTCTGCTTCCACTACCTGTGCATTCTTGGGTCCTCTCTATCCATTAGAGCCTTTATCATAATTAACCATAGCTGTTTTAAATTCCTTGTTCGATAATTCCAACATCCGTGCCGCATCTTGTTCTGATGCTTTCCTTGTCTCTTCAAATGGTGTTGATTGTCTTTTGGTATGTTTTTTCTTTTTCTTTTTGATAACTGCATATAATGGACCACGTGAATTGAGGTGCTATGACTAAGTCTTCAGTAACGTAACTGAGATGCTGCGGGTTGCAGGAGGAAGCATTCTATAGTCCTATTATAGTAAAGGAGAGCAATGTGCTGGGCGCCGTTACCACCCAACCCATTACCAGGTGATGGTCACCAGGTAACCACTAGTGCCTGACAAGCAGGGGTTAGAGGTCCTGCTCAGCAGGACCATTGGTCAGTACGGCAGCAGGCCCCACCCCCAAGCAACGACAGTCAAGGAGCGACTATTAGTGCTCCTGCCCAGCCATTGGTTGGAGCCAGGCCCCACCCCCAAGCAACCAACTGTGAGCAAGGGTTAGTGAGGCAACTCAATCAACAGTCAGGGAGTGGTGGTTGTCAGCCAGAGAGTGAGGTAACAAGTGGATCCTAGCCTTCTCCCCAGGGCCCTACAGCTCACCTGGCCCCATGTTAGTGGGTGAAGGCTGCAGTGAACCTCTCCCGTATCCCCACTTCTGTGACCTAATGGCAGAAGCTGTCTGCATAGGATGCAGTCAGCGGGACCTGGTCCCTGCCATATGCGTGACCTGAGGACCAGTTACTTGGGCTGGGCACCAAGCTCCCTCAGTGATGATGGCTGGGTAGGGTCTGAGGACCTGGCCATGAGGGAGCTGCCAGCTGAGAGCTCTCTCCTCTTAGCCAGGACCTGGACCTCGGAGGGGGAAAGCTGTGCCTGGGGACCTTGCCCTTTCTTGTCAGAGCAGAGAGTAATACTGGTTTGGTGGAGATTCACAGGAACATTGTTTACATGACCATGACATGACTCCAGAATAAAGGATCTGACACCAAGAAGTTTGCAACAATTAACTACACCCCTCTCTTACCTTTCCTAGAAAAGGGCTTTGCTGAAGGCTTTGGGGGAGTTTGGGATTTTTTAAGGCATGAGCTACCCATCTCTTCACCTGGCCCTACAACAAACCTTTTTCTGTTCCAAACTCTGACGTTTTGATATTATTTAGCCTCACTCCAGTACCCTTGCCTGGAAAATCCCATGGACAGAGGAGCCTAGTAGGCTGCAGTCCATGGGGTCGCAAAGAGTCGGACAAGACTGAGTGACTTCACTTTCACTTTTCACTTTCATGCATTGGAGAAGGAAATGGCAACCCACTCAACAGCAACAGCAGCAGCCTCACTGTGAGTTTGGGAACACTGACTTACATTTCAGTAAGCCTATGATTAAGTCTCAGCTTTTTCGTGCGCCTGGGCCTCTAAACTGTGAACCTCACACGTGTTTCTCAGTTTTTTCTCCCCTCAGGTGGGACAGGATGGGTAGATTGGGCTAAAGTTGGATATTTCCCTTCTCCCTTGTGGAAGGCTAGAGCCATCAGGAGATGGATATATCCCTTCCTTCAGGACGGTTAGGCTCTGATAAGAATACCCCAGCAGGTTAGGCTCTGGTTAGCTGCTGCTGCTGCTAAGTCGCTTCAGTCGTGTCTGACTCTGTGCGACCCCATAGACGGCAGCCCACCAGGCTCCCCCGTCCCTGGGATTCTCCAGGCAAGAACACTGGAGTGGGTTGCCATTTCCTTCTCCAATGCATGAAAGTGAAAAGTGAAAGTGAGGTCGCTCAGTCACGACCCCATGGACTGCAGCCCACCAGGCTCCTCCACCCATGGGATTTTCCAGGCAAGAGTACTGGAGTGGGTGCCATTGAAGCACTGAGTGCTCTGGTGTATTTCAAAACAGCTACTTTTCTCCTCGCCTTGCAGGAAGCATCTACTCTGAGAACCTGGTCAAACTCCACAAAAGCGGGAACCACTTCATGCCTGGGTTCTCCTGGAGTTTTGATTGTCAGTCTTCTCCACGCTGAGTCTCCAGTAATTTGTCAATTACAGTTTGGGTGTTCCCACCACTGCACTGGTTTCCATGGTGTTTTCACTCCTGGGCCTCTGTTCAGGTAAGCCACAGCTTTGCGTTATCAGCCCACCTGTTTCTCCGATTTTGCAGGTAGCGGTTTGCCCTGTGTCCTTCCCTGTATTATGGATCCAAGAAGAGCGGTTTGTTTTTCAGTTTGTTCAGGCTTTTACTTGTTTGGACACAGTGGCAACGACCAAGCTCCTTACATATAGGACCAGAAGCTGGAAGTCTCTGTTTTTTAAAAACCTCTATGTTTTGAATTTTTAAGTAAGTCATAGCTATTAATCGTGTCACTGTAAATTTGGTCTTTGTTTTTATGTTTAGGATAGGCTTGTCCTTAAGGTGAGAAAAATTTGGATCCCTGTTTCTTTCTAGTTTTGTAAAATCATCTTACATTATGTGTATACAGAAATGTTAGAAAGCACTGTTGCAAGGATAGTCCGTTTTCCTGGGGTACAGTTTTGCGAAAACTAGGGTGTACAACAGGCTTCTCAAGAGATCCAGGAATGGGGGAATGCAGAAGGGTGACATCTTTGGGGATCGTAATAAAGTTGAGAAGCCAGCTTTTATTGTTTCATTAGCAGGCATGCTTCTTGATAGGAAGGATTTGATGGTGTCTTTCACCTATTGTTGGTGTGTATGGTATACAGAATAATACTCTCCCCTAAAATATTCACATTTGAATCCTTGAAATTTATGGGTTCATTACCTTCCATGGCAAAAGAAACTTTGTAGTTGTGATTAACTTAAAGATCTTGAGATGGGGGAGATTATCCCAGTGGGCTCAAAGCAATTGAAAAGGTCCTTATTAAGAGGGAAGCAGGAAGGTCAGAAATAAGAAAGGAGGCAATTGACAATGTAAACAGAGGTCAGAGAGAAATTAGAAAAGACTATGCTGCTAACTTTCAAGATGGAGGAAAGGGACATCAACCAAGGAAATTAGGAGGCCTCTAGGAGACAAAAAGCCAAGGAAATAGGTTCTCCCCTGCAGTTTTCAAAGGCTAACACCCTAATTTAGGACTCCTGAGCTCCATAACAGTAAGGTAATAAGCCTGTGTTGGTTAAGCCACCGTGTTAGTAGTAACTTGTTACAGTAGCCATAGGAAACTAATAAGGGATTGTCGGAGTACAAGCCAGATCCCTGCAGTGGTTCCCAAATGCTGCTCCTTCAAGCTACGTCCAGTGCACTTGGCTACAGCCAAGACTGTTGGCATGCCCAACTCCTGCAACCCCATGAACTGTAGCCCTCCAGGCTCATGTCTGTGTGATTCTCCAGGCAGCAATAATAGAGTGGGTTCCCATTTTCTTCTTCAGGGGATCTTCCCAACCCAGGAATTGAACCCACATTGCAGGCAGATTCTTTACCACTGAGTCAGCTGGGAAGCACTGCCAAGATAGTAGGGTTGACTTCACCATCAGGGGATGGTCTCAGAGCACTGATAGCTTACCTAGAAAAAGCCAGAGTCACTTGTCTAAAAGAAAAAGGGCAGCAACTTGAGGCTTTTCGATCTTCTCCCTTAATTAACCCAGAACATTCAATGAGTCCTCAGAGAATTTCATTCTGATTAGTTTCTAATAGGGACAAAAATCACCCTATCTTTTAGGGTAATTGTGAGGATTAAATTACTTAATACATACATATGTAGTCCTTAAAACATTGCCTGGTACATAGAGAGCCTTCATTAGGTGTTAGCTGTTATTATTTGTTTTAGCTAAAGTTCTCCAGAGAAACAGACCAACGTGTGAGTGTATTATATACATAGAGAGAGTTACTTTAAGGAGGTGGCTGACACAGTTGTGGGATCTGGCAAATCTGAAATCCACAAGGCAGACCAATAGGCCAGAGACCCAGGAAAGATCTGATGTAGTCTTGAGTTCACCAGTGGTCTGGAGACTGCAGAATTCCCTTTCCCGTGGGGACTTCTGACTTTTTCTTTTAGCTCTCCACTGATTGGGTGGGGCCCATCCACATTATGAGGGTAATCTGCTTGACTCAAAGTTTACTGATTTAAATGTTAATTGTCATCAAAAAATATCTTCACAACTACATCTAAACTGGTGTTTGACCAAACATCTCAGCACCACAGGCAAGCTAAGTGGGCATAAAATTAACTGTCACACTGGTATTTGTTTCCTATCTTATTTTAGTGGCTAAACCCCCAGGAAAATATAAAATAGTAAAAATATGGAACATCTTTATCCTGTTTTCAGTTTTCATGGAAATATTCTGCTATGTCTTCATCTCTATTAAGTATTATTAAGGAACTATTCTCTATTCCCAATTTAGTATATTTTTAATCATAAATGGGTACCATCTGCTAAGATGATTATGTAGTTTTTCTCTTTTGATTTATTGAAATGATATATTTTATTTATAGACTTCCTATTAATAAACAACTTCTTGCATTCCTATGGTAAAACTTACTTTGTCAGACTTTAGGCTTCCTTTCAAATGCTGCTGGATTTAATTTCTTAGTATTTCAGTTCATTTTTTATAATTTATTTTTGCAGCATTCAGTTCCAACTCCCCATGTTTAATATAAAGTATATAATAAACAGATGTGCTTTTTAATTGAAGCATAGTTAATTTATAATATTGTGTTAGCTTCTGGTATATAGCAAAGTGATTCAGTTATACATATATATATGTGTGTGTGTCCTTTGTCAGATATTTTTCCATGATAATTTATTATGGGATATTGAATATACTTACCCATGTTATACAGTAGGACCTTGTTATTTATTTATTTGCATCTGCTAATCCCAAACTCCTAATTTATCCCTCTGCCCACCCCCTTACCCCTTAGGTAGCAATTAGTTGGTTTTCTATATCTGTTAATCTATTTCTATTTTGTAAATAAGTTCATTTGTATCATTTTTTAGATTCCACATAAAAATGACATAATTTGATATTTGTCTTCCTCTGTTAGACTTACTTCACTCAGTATGACAATCTCTGGGTTCATCCATGTTGCTGCAAATGGCATTATTACATTCTTTTTATGGGTGAAGCAGTTCAGTTCAGTCGCTCAGTCGTGTCCAACTCTTTGCGACCCCATGAACTGCAGCACACCAGGCCTCCCTGTCCATCACCAACTCCTGGAGTCCACTCAAACCCGTGTTCATCGAGTCGGTGATGCCATCCAACCATCTCATCCTCTGTCGTCCCCTTCTCCTCTTGCCTTCAATCTTTCCCAGCATCAGGGTCTTTTCAAATGAGTCAACTCTTCACATGAGGTGGCCAAAGTACTGGAGTTTCAGCTTCAACATCAGTCCTTCCAATGAACACCCAGGACTGATCTCCTTTAGGATGAACTGGTTGGATCTCCTTGCAGTTCAAGGGACTCTCAAGAGTCTTCTCCAACACCACAGTTCAAAAGCATCAATTCTTCAGCGCTCAGCTTTCTTTATAGTCCAATTCTATTCGTTATATACACCACCTCTTCTTTATCCATTCATCTGTCAATAAGCATTTAGATTGCTTTCATGTCTTGGCTATTGTAAATAGTGCATGAGGCTAAACATGTTTTTAGTGGCAAGATGTTCAGACTATCTCATCACTAAAGTCAATCAACTGGTGCCCTCTTCCCTTGTGAACTCCCTTCCATTAACTCAATATTAACATAATATCAGTTTAATATTCTAAACATCCTTAAGCATGTTAAAAATATCTGTATTCCCCTTATAAAAACATGACATTGCTTTTTCACTCTTTCATATCTACTACCTACTATCTGTAATTCTATAAACTTTCCCTTAAAATGAACAGTCAGCTGTTGTTCAAGAGGATTGGCCATCCAAACCCAAGTCTCTTTATGAGTCATTCTGCTTTAGGAATCCATCCTATATTTTTTGAGTTGTTAACTTTGCTTTTCAAAAGCATCACTGTGTGGAGCTTCTCCTACACTGAGACCAGCATAGACCAACTTGTCTTATGCTTCATGCAGTTTCCTACAAAACAAATTCAAACCAACAAAAGCATAAACTATGTGGCCACTCTGATTGGAAAAAAGAGTCAGGATTTGGCCTGAGAACAGTGAGGAGCTCAGGGCTCTTCTTTAGGACACCGCTTAGAGTTCTGAGTGCCTTCTGTTTAAAAGTAAGGCTGGCAGTTGGAACAGTAAATTTATGTCAAACTTTAAAAGCATGCCCTACCACACCACAGGCTACCCCTTCACAGCAGATGGCCTGGACAATGTTCTCTACTCCTGGACTCCAGAGAGGCCAAGAACCAACTGCTACCTCAGTCCAGTATTCACTGAGGCCAGGTTTAACACTTAAGCTTCTTTATATCTAACTCCCATTTTGCTTTCTGGTAATATATTTTTAACTAGTCACATAACTGAAAATTATTTTCATAAACCAACAAGGTCCAAACAGTGTTCTGGGGAACACTAGTTGTCAGTAAGTGTTCCAAAAGAAGGGAAAAAAAGATTCTTCAAATTTGGAACAAGCTGGGTTAAACAAAACTGATTTCTTTACTGCAAAACCACACAGAGCCTTTAGTATATTGATGTTCTTTGGGACCTCTGAAACTTTTTTTCACAGTACACCTATTAACATTTCCAAGTATTAATATATTATTGTTGGGTATACTTTAGGGAAACAGTATATTAAGTAATTATTATTATCATCAGCTACACCTAATGCTTACTAGGGCTTGAGTATTTTGTTACATATCCCCAACTATATATAGGATATTATTAAACTACATCTCACTTGAGCCTTGCAACATCTCTAAGAGTGGGAGTTATCTTCCTTGCATAGCAGTATAGAGAAGTTAAGTAATTTGCCCACAATGACAGCACTAGTGAATCACAAACCCTAATCTGCATCCAGACCTGATTTCAAAATCTATGTGCTTAACCAGTGAAACTTCATTTGCAATAGCACTACTACACTTTGCAATGGTTGCTTCATAGACTAATACTTTATATTACTCTGTAAAAACCAACTTTACCCATGCTCTGAGAACCATCATATCCTCTCCTGCCCTGCGAGCCTGCCCAACAGGTCCTTTTGTCAGTGAGCACCTTCACACCACCCCGCAGCCACGCTCGACCAGTGAGAGCTGAATCAAGTGTGATGCATGCTCTTTTCTTCCTTGGGGCTTCTCTGACATCTATGTATGTCAAGAGATGTCAAGTGATAACCAGACTTGCTGCAAAGAAACAAGGACACCGAGCTGGGTGTTAAAATGCAAGTTTGACAGCATCTTCAAGGACCCAGTGGAGGAAACAGAGGGTAAAGATTAGTGGGCAATTAGGTGTCAGTGGGAATTCCTTGGCAAATGAAGGATACCACCGAGGCCTGGGGGAGTGACCAGCCATTGTGTGAAATTCTGGAGGTTTGCCATGGCCTCAGAAGATTTGTAAAGAAGGAAATAACTAATTCCAAAGAACTTGCTGGAAACCCATCTACTCATCTGCACCATTCCTTGCACTACTGTGATCACCTGCATTTAAGGATCCCATCTTCTATGCTAACCTGACAGACTTGTGCTGCCTCTTTTATTAGCATCCACATTTCTCAGTCCAGTAGCCAGCCTTCTTCCAGCAGTGTTCTACACAGCCTTTCATACAAAGAGATGGAAAGTTTATAATTATATGATTTTGCATATCAAAGGATGAGCTATTAGCAGAGCTAACCTAGAGTGACCATCTTATTCAGCAAGGACCATCAAAGCATGTTTTACAGAAAGAATTTCCAATTTAGAAATGTCTTATCTCAATAAATCTAGGAATTTAAATTGCCAGACTCAGGAGCTATAGTTTTGGGGAACCCTTGCTGCTGCTGCTGCTGCTGCTAAGTCGCTTCAGTCGTGTCCAACTCTGTGTGACCCCATAGACGGCAGCCCACTAGGCTCCTCTGTCCCTGGGATTCTCCAGGCGAGAACACTGGAGTGGGTTGCCATTTCCTTCTCCAAAGCATGAAAGTGAAAAGTGAAAGTGAAGTCGCTCAGTCGTGTTGACTCTTAGCGACCCCATGGACTGCAGCCTACCAGGCTCCTCCGTCCATGCGATTTTCCAGGCATGAGTTCTGGAGTGGGTTGCCGTTGCCCTCTCCTTGGGGAACCCTTATTCCTCCCCTTTTAAGATGTCTCCTCATCCTCCCCATTCAAAAGGGTTAGGACTTTTCCACATGTATAAGTTACTTATTTTATAATGAACCAACCCTAATACCAGTGATTTAACATATCTAACATTTGTTATTAATTATGAGTCTACAAATTGGCTGAGCACTCCTGCTGATTTGGGCTTGACTTAACAGCTTTTAGATGGGTATGTTCATGCATCCTTGGTTACCTGGCCAATCATCAGGAGGCTGGCTGGTCAAGGGTGGCTTGAGCTGGTATGATTTACCTCCATTCCACATGATCCCTCATCCTGTAGCAGGCCAGCCTGTATTCATTCTCACGGCAACTGCAGGGGTTGAAGGGAGGAAAGAAAACTCCAGTGTACAAGAACATTTCAAGCCTCTGGTTGTGGTGAATTTCCTAATATTTCATTGCCCGAAGCAAGTCTCATAGCAAGTTTGAATTCAGAATAGGAGAGAACGAGAAAGGTACAGAGGAAAAGCCATGGTTAGTACTCTCATACGTTACAAATATCTCTTGGCTTCAGTTTGGATCATGGTGAATAGAATTATAAAAGCAGCTATGTTAGAGCTAAGAAAAACCACTAACCTAGGCTCTTTGATGACTCACAATTCCAGAATTAGCCTAAGACTCAATTCAGAATATTGGAATCCCCTTCTATAATTCGATTCAACTGAAAGAATGTAGTACTGAAGGATATCAGGATATGCCACCCCAAAATTTGCCACTTCAGCATAAGAATAATTTTAAGATGAAGACATCTGAAATTCAACAGATGCAGAAAGAAGGCTTCCTGGAGCTTATCTGAATAAAAGCAGAAATTTCTAGGAAATCAGGTTACCACAAATCCCCCCCTTCAAGATTAGTCTATTTGCAGGAAAAAAAAACAAGAATAAACCCACCATAATCCCCTCTCCCAGGGAGTTTATGACATAAAGATCACCAATACCAACATAGGCAAATATTGCAAATTTTTATAACTCTCATTTGTCTTTCCTAAAAAGAAAAACAAAAACAAAGCTCATTTGTTTTTCCAAAAGCCTATTTGTCCTTCCCATAGAAGTCCTTTCTCCCCTCTCTCTTTCCCCCGCTAAGTATATGGGTCACATCATTTTAAGTTACTAATGACTGAGTGTTCCTGCATGTAATTGCATTGCATGTAAATTTCTTCTCCTCTTGATCTGTCTTTTGTCAATTTAATTTATAGGACTTGGTCAACCAGCATATAAGGTTAGAGGAAGTTTTTCCTCTCATACAGTACCATCCCTCTGAACTACCCAGGTCAGAAAGCACCCTAAGAATGTCCTGTTTAAGCTGTTAGAGTTGGAGTCATCTGTTGCTTATAGCCAATAGCATCCTACCTAACTGAATATTAGGTTTGAGTTGCCTATTAAACAACTAAAGAGAGATATCAAGGAAACAAATGAACATGAGTCTACATGTGTGGGAAGAAGTCAGGGTAGAAGACAGAGATTTGATGTCCTAGGCACATAGATTCTATTTAAAGCCATGTGACTGGATAACATCACACTGGAAGGCATGTAAAAAGAACAGAGATGTGGGTCCAGGACTGAATCTTAGGGAATGCTAATATTTGAAGTTGGACAGGGGAAAAGGACACACCAAAAAAGACCCAGAATGGTGATGAAAGTAGGAGAAAAACCAAGAGAATGTGATGTTATGGAAGCCTAAAGGGGAAGAAGAAATTTTAGAAGGGAAGAGGAGCTGTATTATGTTGAATACTTGGGAGAACTCATTGGATTTTGGATTTAAGAACTTCCTCTGTTTTAGAGCCAGCACCCTTGCCCTCTAGGCTCTAAGTTACTGAACTTTATTTTCCTCTTTCACATCTCCAGACCATGCTGTCCTTGCCTCCAAGGCTTTACCTGCATTGCAGCCTCCACTGGAAACATGCCTCCTTCCATCTTCCCGCTCTAACTCCTGCTGTTCCAGCAGGTCTCAGCCTAGACTCTTGCTTCTCCAGAACTGGCTGAGGGGCCCCTCCCATATGCCTCCAAAGAACCCTGAACTTCCCCTGTCCTAGTCACCTTGGGCTGCCATAACAGATACTCCAGACTGGGGTGGCTTAAACAACAAAAGTTTATTTTCTCACAGTTTTGGAGGCTATAAGTCTAACATCAAGGTGCCATCACCATTGGTTTCTGAAGAGGCCTCTCTCCTTGGCTTACAGACAGCTGCCTTCTTGCTGTCCTCACATGGCCCACACACAGACAGAATGCACTTGTGTCTCTTCTTCTTATAAAAACAACAGTCCTAGTGGGTCAGGGCCTACCTGATCATCTCTTTTAACTTTAATTACCTCCCTAAAGGACTTATCTCAAGTACAGTCACATTGGGGGTAGTCACATTTTCAACATACAAAATTTGGTGGAAACACAGTTCAATCTGTAATGCCCATCAAAGAACTTATTGAGTGATAATTTCTTTATTCCCTATTTGACTGAAATTCTGTGAGGCCAAGTCCAGGCAATGTGTGTATTTTATTTCCTAGTATCTTCAGCATGTAACATAGTGCTCAGAGGTGCTAAAAAATTTTATGGACTAAATGAATGTGAGCATGGACGCAGCACTGGCCCCTGCTCTGCCATCTGGCTAACCCACATAGTTAGCCAAGACTGTACTCTAATTGGGGATTCGCCTCCCGGGAGTGTCCCATTTTCAACGGTCAGTAAAATCTAGCCCAGTTGAAATAAATGGAAGGAAGCCCACTGTGAATCGGTGAGAAAGTATAGAATTTTTAAAGTTTTGGTACTTTCACAGAAGTCCTAAAAAATAATCTGTCATGTCTGTTGCAATCATCCTGAAAATGAGTTTATACTCTCTCTCCCTTTGTTAGCAAATCCTCCTTGCTACATACAGACAGGGCAAAGGTAAGCTTTAATCCAGCTTCTGGGGGAAAAAAAAACGTTGGATTGTTTAAGTCTTTGTTCAGGGTTCCAAAGGTCCCCATGCTTTAGGAAAGATGAAAATGGATGAGAAGAGGGGGCTGCAGAGGAGCTCAGAGTTGGATCATTTCAAAACTCTGTCTTTTGTTGCATAATAATAGCAAAGTAGTGAGTTTGGTTTACAGATGTTAGAATATCATCTTTAGAAATAGGAAGTCAGCAATGGCATATATATTCTCCTTCCTTCCCTGAAGATTACCCACACGGCTTTTTAAAGATATGAAAATGATTTAGAAATATGGAGAGAAACTGGCTTTTTTTAGGAATTGCATTTCTAGGTTTTCCTAAACTCTAAAGAGTGTTAAGGGAAAAAAATCTTTTAACAAGTTTCCAAATGTTCACCGACGTTAACCCTTCAAGCATGACTTTCTTCTTCTTTTAAAACAAGTGTATTAGGTGAAGGCTGACTTGGGGTGTAAATGCCTAGTTCCAGTTAGAGCAACATGAGAAAGTAGAGGCATGCAGCTCCCTGAAGGTTCCAGCTTCCTCTGTGTAGCTGGATTAGGGCTATTATCCCAGCGGTGGCCCCATGAGGCTCAGTGGCATGTGACAAACATGCTGACTTGCAGCCTGTGCTGACACAGACTGTACTAACAATAACACTCAGACACACCCCGGCCCGTGCCTCCTCCTAACCCCAGGTGCTGTCAAGTGGAAAAATGAGGCACCACAGACAGTGCCTCTGGCTCTCAGAATCCTTGCAAGGAGCCAATTTCTTAAACAAATAAATAGTATAACAGGGAAGGGACAGACACTGGGAAAGAAATACTAAGCTTACATAATCACCTCATTTTAGCACAGCCCCAAAGCAGTGTTACTTTTGTCCCATTTTGGTACTTGACATACACGCAGATTTGTGGAAGTTTTCTATTATGTCAGTGAATTTTTAATTGGAATGTAATTGCTTTACAATGTGGTGTTGGTTTCTGTCATACAATGAAGTGAATCAGCCATATGTGTACATATATCCCCTCCCTCTGGGAACTTCCTCCCACCCTCTCCATCCTACGCTTCTAGATCATGACAGAGCCCTGAGCTGAGCTTCCCGTGTTACACAGCAGCTTCTCACTAGCTATCTACTTTACACACAGGAGTGTATAGATGTCAGTCCTAATCTCCCAATTTGTCGCATTCTCCCCTTCTCCTGCTGTGTCCACATGTTCATTCTCCACATCAGCATCTCTATTCTTGCCTTGAAATAGGTGAGTTCTTGTGATATTATGGAGAGAAACAAACACAGCCCAGAGATTTGAAAGGATTGCCTAGAATCAGCAATTCCCAAAACGAAAGGGTCCAGTGGTCCCTTGTGGCCTCTTCTTTCAATTTATTGATAATGGTCCTCAAGGGGAACCTCACTGGCAAAGCCACTTTATAACAAATATTTCTTGCTTTGGCCACCAGACAGTCCTCTAAAGTATCTGTAGCCTGCAGCTCCTGAACTGGGGCTTCAATTTTACTGCAATGCAGAGTTTGCTGGTTGGCACAGCGCCATGTTTGAATGGAACAAGTGTAAAGGCTTTGGGGGATATGAGTGGAAGGGTTCAGTGCGTAATGTGTGTTAGTAAGGGCTGTATCTTAAATGCCTGGCAGTTCTTGGCAAAGTCCAAGCTGGCCCTGTAAAAGGATTTGGGGCCTTTTTCCAGCACAGAGTCAGAGACAGCAAGATGCGCCCTCTGGTCTTGGCTATAACCCATGGGTGGAATTGCCTTTCCTGCCATAATGGGGTAAGGGAGACCTCAGCACTGCCTGGATAACCTCTACACATGTGTACACACACACACACACACACACACACACACACTCTGGTAAATACAATAATTCTGGCTTTCCCCTGGCCTGAGACCCTCTCCTTCCTTCTCACTGGTTGAAGGAAGGGCCCACAGGTTGAAAGGATTATGAAGCTTAATTTTATTTTGTGCATACCTGATAAGTAAGAATTCTCTGGAAAGAAGCCTGCTCAGTTAGCTGTCCCTTCTGAAAAACAGAAAACTGATCTTTAGCTAGATTGCATTTGCTATGTCCCTAGGATTAACTTTTTTTCATATTTTCACTCATTTGGACCTAAGTTTCTTCATCATGGATTGGGACTACAGTGACCGACTCATGGGCTTGTTGAGAAGAAATGATTATGTGATAGTGCATTGTAAACTGGAAGAAAAGAAAACATCATCAATCAGATTCATAGATCAACACTTAAATTTGCATAAATATAAGAAAGGGATTCTGGGATTCTTAGCCATTTGCTAGCTGTCTGAACTTTAGCAAGTTAATGAACTTCTCAGAGTCTTAATTTTTGCACCTATAAAATTGGGGAAACAATATCTATTCTTAGGAAGCTGTTATAAGAATTAAAAACACACCCTTCTTTCACTGAGTGTGATGTCTGACACAGAGTGGATGCTTTTTAAATGGTAGTTAATCCAGAAGACATCTGTATAGATGGAATAGCCCTCCCTTGTCTAACACCTATAAAATTGGGGAAACAATATCTATTCTTAGGAAGCTGTTATAAGAATTAAAAACACACCCTTCTTTCACTGAGTGTGATGTCTGACACAGAGTGGATGCTTTTTAAATGGTAGTTAATCCAGAAGACATCTGTATAGATGGAATAGCCCTCCCTTGTCTAACTTGCTGAAGTGCTCTTTCCTGCTCAGGAATTGAAGTGCTCTTTCTTGCTCAGTACCTCAGTTACTGTCTTGAGTGTGCAGGGATATGGCTAATGAGAATGAGAATGAAGTCTGGGGCATGAAAATAAATAATTCATGGACTGCACTTTGAACACTTGCTTGAATTTTTATGAGAGTTAGTATTTCAATTTCCTAGACTGAAAAGATGAAGGCACTAAGAAACTGAAAACAAAACAAACCAAATCAACTAATCAGCCTTCCTAGTACACAGTTTGGAAAATGTTCTATCAAGTTAGCCAGAGGTTGGGGTCTTTATTGACTCATAGGAGAAGGGGAAAATTCATATATATTAAGGCCTACTAAATAATAAGCCATGACTTTCAAACTTTTAAATTTAATAAAGAAACAAATACCCTAAAGCCTTCCAAGAAATAAGATAGCTTTCAGAACCATATTGAGGTCTGTTAAGAGAAAAAAGAGAGAGAAACATCAGAGCGAACTGGGCAAGATAGAGGTGAAGAATCTTCCATTAGGTTAAAAAAAATCCCATTTTAAGACCTTGTAGAATACAGCCATTGGTGCACATTTGCAAACACAAGCTTCCACGAGGGTATCTTCTCTTGTCACTCTTGTCACGGCAGTAACTTGAGACAGAAGTTTCCTCGGCTCCCCAGATTCTTAGCTGGCAAGGATTCATGTACGCGTCTACTACCACTGAGGATCCAGATGGAGCTCATAGGTCCTGGAACCAGAGTCAGCCATGGCTGGGCTGGCACTGGATTCAATTCTATCCTCCAAAGTAAAAAGGAGCCAGTTTTAAGGAGAAATGGTATAAACCAAAGAGAGTAGGAATTAGGGTTGCAGTGAACTGGAAAAATAAACCTCTCCATCTCCTTCAGCCAGAGTTGCACTCTCTCACACACACACAGACACACACACACACACACACACTGCAAGGTGATGTCTACTCACTCTTGCCAGGGTAGTCTCTATTTAGCTGCCATTTTTGTAATCCTGGGTAACATGGCTGCAGGAACCAAATTTTCATTGGTCAACTGGTTATCAGCTATAACTTTATCTAGTAGTGGGGTGCTGCCAAACTTTGTCCAGTAACCTAGTGACCTGACCCACAGCTCATGAGTTTCTATTCTGACAACCCTGAATAGAGCTTTCTTATTTGTCACTCTGCAAACAATACACTGAGACTAAAAACACTGCCGAGACTGCAAAGGGATCCCCCCTCCCACACCACCCTGATCACTCTGAATCCTGTGGGGAGAATGGCTCTGAAACCATTCCCTGCTTGGAAGTAATGTTGCTCTCCAAGGGCTGCTCACAGAGGGCTCTGAAACTGGAAGAAGTGAGACAATATATTTGGCACAGTTGTAAAAGACGAAACAATCACACATGTAGAAGACTGGAGCTACTGTCTCCTAAGGACCAATACCACCTGCAGCATGGTTGGTCTTTTGGTTTCAGCTGCTCCTTGGGACACACACACACCCTGCCCCCAGAAAGACAGTGCCGATTGGATTTTCTCACATTAACCCTGCACTACTCTGAGTTTCTGTCTTTCCTGCTTTGGCACTACTGGTGTTGCTGCCATAATTTCCTGCCTCTCGGTTTTTGTACTTGCATCATCCTTACTGAATTATATGGCTAGAGTGGAGAAATATCAATAACTTTCTTTGTTCTAATTTTATGTATTTGGGGCTTGGTATCTTTCATTTAGATTCACTTGGCTCAGTTTACCCTGTGCAGACCTAACCCAGTAAGGGGCTATATCCCTAAGTGTGCTCATCTGTGTTCCTCACTGTGATCCTCTTTGTATCCACTTCTCAAGGTAGCAATTTTCTTTGGCATCTGCCCTCTAAGGTCTTCTGGTCCTAGAAAGATCTAACTTGCCTCAACAACTGGCGAGTAGACGCCCTCAATGATTATTGAGCATTGACCCCAGGCTCCAATCGCCACAACAGCCGTGTTGATCAATCTCTCTGTGTCCCACTGTTCCATTTCTACTTCCCAGGAGGAACTGCCGCAGGATGTGGGGCAGGAAACACTAGTTTCTAGGCAAACTGCCAAGAGAAGTCCTTAAGGAACTGACCCGTTTCAAAAACTTCCTTCTTTCTAATTACTGCTACCTCTGCAGAAAAACTCCCTTTGAGCCTTCGGTCCTGTCTGTGGGTCTTGCCTCCCTTTGGACAGATAACAGATAGCAGCTTCAGTCTCATTTAGGGCACCCACAAGCGCAAGGAGACAGAGAGGGACGTGACGGGAGATGGAAACACCTCCCTTTCTGCCGACACTGGGCTTTCTTTCCACCTGCTGTGTCTCTGTTCGGTCTCAGGTGCCAACCCCACATGGCCCCTGTACACGGCAGGCCCAGAGGGGCCAGAACCCTTCCAAACAGCAGAAATAAAGCAGACAGAGCTTGTTACTCTGAGGAGCAAAAAGTGAAAATGAAAGTTTTGTGGCATTTACCTGTCCCTCTGCAGAGGTCTGGCTAATTGTATATATACTCTCCTGCAGACTCTTGCTGGACGTCCCATTATAAAAAATGGCAGCAACCATCAGATTGTCCCATCACTGTCACCAGGAAAATAAAGCCATGGAGATTCATGGACACAAAATCAATTATCAAGTAAAAATTAAGAGTACAACTAATATTCTTCTAGTCACCTAGCAGATATCAGAGAGAGTATCTCCTGGGCTCTCTCCTGAAATTTAGATTGATAAACCTAACTGTCAAGAAAGAAGAGATGGATGGGTGACTAACTTGATTCAGGGGAAAAAGAAGGTATGTTTCGTGCATTAAATAGATTTACCTTCCAGTCTTCCATGTGGGAAGAATAATATTTGCTTTTCTTTCATTTTTCAGTCACTTGTGACAAGTACACAGTCTCAAATTCCCATGATTGGATTAAACCACTATAAATAGACCTTGGAAAATTCACTCTGACTTTTAGACCCTGGCACTTGGAGGCAGGAATTTCCCCTGTCTATCCTGATATATTTTTTTTAAAAAAACCCTTGCTATGCTTTTTTGGCCTGTAGTTAATTTCTTTTTTACATGATTTCCATATCGAGTGGTGAAAAGTCTGCAGGAGAAGGAATAATGAAGAGTTTGTCAAGGTGAACAGAAGCCCTGGGATGAATGCTTGTGTGTGATCCTCAGAGCTAAGCAGTAATTCCAGACACCCTGTGAGCAGCAAACATAAATTTGATCTGAGAAAATCCTATTCTAACAATTGGTCTATTTAAATTCATGTACAGTGTGCTTAGCTGTGCTTAAATCATATACCTTATTCAAGTCATAAATAAATAAATACGTAATGCTCAGCAGATAAGCCAAGACTTCGGCTGCTATAGCCCTTCCGCTCTCAGAGAAGATAGCTGTGGGCTTGTTGGAAGGATGACTTGCCTTCAGTTATGCAGATTGTTACTTGGATGCATGGTTCCTACGTGAAAGAATAAAATAAAAGTACCAGTTCATTGTCATTGGTTTTAATGGGACTCAATCTAAATTTAAGGGAAGAATGGGATTCACAAGAGACACAATTATTAGTCCAGAATCCATACGCTGAAACTTGAATTTTAATTAAAGAAGACTACGCCATTTCACTAAATTGGTAATAAGTATGTTTTTTAAAGAACTAAATTTTCACTGCTTCTATTTAGTAATCTTAGTTTAAGAAACTCTAGAGGTGACATTCATATACATGGACCATGTGTAGAGATAGAGTTCCATTCCATTCTTTCCCAAGGCCTCAGTGTGAGCATTTATTCCTTCTTATTGTTTGGAATTAAGTTCTCAATAGCTATATGCTGTATTATAAACTCCCTGTGAGCAAAATACAATTCACATTATATAATCTAGAGGTATCTGTTGTTCATGAAGATGATTGGAATGTCTTCAATATCCCACCAGTTATGAAGAGCTCTACAAGAGCTGCCATGATATGGTTTTAAATTCCCAGAAGACTTTCTTTTAATTTCAGCAAATATTAATAAAACAATCATCAAAGGCATAGAGTGGGACAAACCTTGGATTCAGCAATAAAAATAGGAAAGTATTTCATGGGGATGATAGGAAGTGAGTCCTACAGGCTGTTTAGAGCAAAAGGCCAAAGGCTAGTTCCAAGAAAATGTGAGTGGAATTTCACAATGAAGCTAAATTACAAGGTAAACTCCAGGATGGAATATATAAATTATTTTTGTGTGTCTGAAATGAAGGTGAGCAGAAGGTGAGAGTGGACATCAGTTACAATTCTTCTGTAGGGGAGCCCAGGATGAGGAAAGAAGTGTTTATATGCAGACAAAGGTGGAAGAAAACCCACTGCAGACTCTCTGGCACCCAAAAGTCTCAGAGATGGTAACTGGAACAATTGGGCCACTTCAACACCACCAGATCTGTGAGCAGAGATGTCTGCCTGCAGGGTCCACTGATGTCACAGCTTGCAATGCCTGTGACTCTAAATACAGATTGCCCTCTGACTGATACATTCAGATAGGGCCCACCCAAGACTCACCAGTGTACAGCAGATGGAGGGGCCAATAAACCTCCATGAACTGAATTCTCTAATCTGTTCTTTGACTCCGAGTGACTTGAAACTGGGCAGTAGTTTCGCTTGTTAATTTGGCTGAAAAAGAACAAGCTAAGCAAAATAAATAATGACCTCCCTTTCAGAAGCTTTTAAAGTATTCACTTCAAAGACACCAAAGTATCCGTTCCCCACTCCCTCTCATTCCTACTCCAACCACAGGGATTGCCTGTCTTCAGAAATAACCCTAAAGGAGTGGTTGGGAAATGAGCAGAAGGCTGCCATTGCAGGGCAGGGCTCTCGTACTCCCCAGGGTTTGGAAAGTCTTAGTTACTCAAAGGTTTTCATAAATCTTGCATGTTTTATCCCTGCCCCAGTGTTCCCTCTAGAAGCCTCCTACTGCCCCTAAGTAATGAAGAGTCTTCATCCCACATTCACACCTGTCATCCTTCCTAGATTCCAACATTCAAGTCTCACTTAGTATTTCATCCCAATAATAGCTTCTTAGGAATTGAACTTTCTCAAATTTACTTGTACAGAAATATCAAAATTGCCAGACATTTAAAAAGATGTTCAAATAGGTCTAACCTTTAACAAAATACACTCACCTTTACCTGGAAAACAAGAAATAAATACTTTTAGCTGAAACTTTGTCAGCTGGAGCTTCTCAAATTTTTTAATGGAAAAATTTTATCTGTAAACCCAATATAAGGGTTTAAAAATAATTTTGAATATTTCTTTTTAAAATTTTATTATTGGAGTATAATTGCTTTACAATATTGGAGTATAATTGCTTTACAATATTGGAGTATAATTGTTTCACAATATTGGAGTATAATTGCTTTACAATATTGTATTAGTTTCTTCTGTACAACAAAGTGAATTAGCTATATGAATACTTTTATCTCCTCCCTTTTGAGCCTCCCTCCCACCCACATCCCACCCCTCTAGGTCATCACAGAGTACAGACCTGAGCTATCTATTTTACACATGGTAGTGTGTATATTTCTAAAAATAATTAGTGTTAATGTTAGAATAGATATTAAAAAATTAAATAATTCTGTCATTTCTTAGGTGAGTAAACTGAGGCATAAAGAGGTTAAGGGAACTGTTTAGAGAAATTATGTTCCCAAATTCCTTTTGTAGTAATATTATTTAATAAAAATAGAAAACCCCAATCCCTACATATACTCTATCAATAAGCCTGTGACTCTTGTGTGAGTCTCGTCACAGTGTGGAAACCACACCATAAGCAGGGATCTTTTTCACTGAAGAGGCTTATTCCTCTCCCTAATTTAGATCTGACAGTTGGTGGAGTGGGCAGAGGCTGCCCACACATGGTCACCAGGTGGGATTTTCCTGCTGCATAAAGTGAACTTGTTGACCTAAGAGAAGTATTCATATTAGAAGTATTCATTGATCAAACCTTCCTGGAAAATTCCACTTTAATATGTGACTCAGAGAGAGAAACTAGGGGCAGGCCCATCTTTAAGTTGAGCAGTCTTAACCACGGCTCAGTGTGCTCACTCGGCTTCTAGAAGGAGAGGACTGTGCAGTTACCTAACACACTTGTTCTTTCTTACGACAGCTCCTGTCTCAGCCATCGGGATTTTTTAATTCTTCCAGAATTGGCGTTGGAGGGGTGGAGGGGCGGGACAGGCTTCAGGGAGGAGATGCGAGGCAACAGTGTTGAGCACGAAATTGTTCTGGGAACACTGAACGCATGGGGAAAGCAAGGGTACTCTAGTGGCCACCCCTCCCTGACTCCCCCAGTTCTCAGTGCCTGGCAGGAACTCTGGGCTTCCTAAGTTAACACCCTCCATCCAGAGAAACCCCCTGGGAGGCACCCCCCTCACCCCGCAATTACCTCCATTTTCCTTTCATTTCCAACAACTCCACAACAGTTAAGAGAAGGCTTTCATTGCAAGGGTGGAAGATAAGATCTTGAAATATAAATCATTGTGTTTTTCTTTCTGTTCAGCCTTTCCTGACCTTTCCTCTAGTAGGCAGAGGCATCTACTTTGCCTGCAGAAGAATTAAGAGTTGTTATGACTGGAAATCTGAGAGTCAGGAAAGGTTATTTTTCAGAATGTTTCTTTCCACTCAAGGCATATCAGAGAGTTAATGCTAAAATGAAGCCGTGCAGTACCAGGAGGCCTGGGGGCCTGGCCAGCTCCTCTCAACAGCACTCATCGCTGTTCCTCTCACTGGCTTTTCTGTCCACAGCTGGGCAGGAGCCTCCCATGTCATGTGCCCGTACATCACCCCAGATGACCCTCTGGCGACCTAAGAAATTGCTGAGCCTATTGAACTGCCCTTCGTCAATGGTCCAACACTAAGAAAAGGGTCCAACCTTGACCCTCAGAGTGTGGTGATAGTGAGGGGAAAGACTCAGCTGTAGTCTGTGGGTGGGGCTGGGGCTGGGCGTAGAGGAATTTACCCTGTAACACAGTAAACAGTGGTGTTTCTGGAAGGACAGTGTATTTTTTAAATTTGATTTAGAATATTGTATCAGTTTCAGGAGTACAATTTAGGGATTCAGTATTTTTACAGATTATATTCCATTAAGAGTTATTACAAGGTAATGACCATAATTCCCTGCACTATGTAATATATCCATGTTGCTTCTCTATTTCATACATAGTAGTTTGTAGTGCTTAATCCTATATCCCTAACCTGCCCCTCCCCACCCCTCCCCGCTTCGGTAACCACTCATTTGTTTTCTGTATCTGTCCGTCTGTTTCTGCTTTGCATATACACTCATTACTATTATTTTTTAGACTCTGTATATAAGTGATATCATACAGTATTTGTCTTTGACTTATTTCACTATTTGTTGCTGGAAGTAGCAGAATTTCTTTTTTTTTTTTGGAGGAGTAACATTTCATCACATATATGTACCATATCTTCTTTATCTATTCACCTGTTGATGGACACTTAAGTTGCTCCCATATCTTGGCTATTGTAAATACTGCTGTTATGAACGCTGGGTTGCATGTATACTTTTTTAGTGTTTTTGCTTTTGGGAGGACATATACCCAGGAGTGGAAATGCTGGATCATAGGGTAGTTCTATTTTCAGTTTTTTGAGGAATCTCCATAGTGTTTTCCACAGTGGCTGCACCAGTTTGCATTTCCACCAACAGAGTGCAAGGATCTTTTGAAGCAATTTTTTACAGTTTCTGATGCCAGCCTTTCTAAATACCTGAGGATCCTGTGGCATGCTTGCTTAGTGGACTGTGACCCAGGGGTGCTGGTGGTATTTATGGCTGGTTTCTTTTAATTAGTCTGTGCCCGGCCAGTGCTGCATACTTGCAAAACATTATTTTTTTTTCCATCTTTACAAAAGCCAATACAGAAGGTGTTACATTATAAATGAAGAAACAGACTTTAGTGCTTCTGACCTTAAACACTGGACCACACCACCTTTAATAGGAAATTATAGATGATAGACAGTAGGGATAACACAGTTCCTCAAATCTTCTACTTCCTAAAATATATCTAGCTTTTATGATAGATTCTATTTTAGATAAACCTAGGAAACAACATTTTTAATTAGAACTTGAAAGCTTTCCCTGCTAAGCAAAATAAAATTTGACTTACCTGGATATTTTAAGACCCAGCTCCTACGTTGGCTATTATGTTAACTTATCTAAATTTGTGCAAGAAAGGGTCTCCCTTGGTCACTCAAATGAAAGAATAAGAATCAAAAATGATTTTAAAGGAACCAGTCAAAGACCTTAGGTCTTAGGCTCCCTTTTGGGCCATAGAGGTCCAGGCACCTCTCCCCAAGCACCCTATTCAGGAACCCCAAAGGGCAGTAAGCTTTTGGAAAGCTTTGTCAATGGGAAGAGAGTAGCAAGAGAGACAGTTCCTTTATTAACATTCAAGTCCTATCCTTTCTAGAAGAATTTGCTGGAGAATCCCCTTTACAGATCAGAAATTAAAAGGGCCATTCTCCCTGTGACCCCTCCCCATCTCCACAACTTAGTGCCACAGAAGGAAATGTAAATAAACTGACTGGGTCTCAAGGCTAATTTTAGGAGGATTGGAATATTTGCAAATTAGGTCCCTCAATCCATTTTTACCCTGTATATGGAAAGCAACATATTTCTGCACTATTCAAGAGAAAAGAAAATTAGTGCGAGCTGCCAACAGCTGTCTGACAACCTTGAGCACTGGATATGCTGGCACTGGTCCAGATTTCACATACGGAGTTCATTTTGGGTTAGTCAGAAAAGGGAAGGAGTTGGCCCAGATCCCGTCCCACAGATTCAGGAACAAGGAGCTGAGATTCCCTTCAGAAATAGCTGGAGGGTGGCTCTGCTGGCCCATTTGCCAAGCCTATTTGACATCCACTTGCTATCTACCTGATACAAGAACGATTGTTAGCTGTCTGGGTTCTCCCCTGACAAGCCAGTGATTCTGTGTAGCAATTACACCAAGTGAAGATTAATTTTCTTTTCTCTATATCCCTTTTATAAAGATGTATTATTTCCACAGGCTTCAGATTTTTTAAGCTCCTTTTTCTTCTTCTTCATGAATTCTCCTCACCCTCACTTTGACTTTAGCTTATTAGACTGAGGCTGAGTTCACTAGCATAATAAAGAACTTAATATTTGTTGAAGAATGAAATCCTCTTATTTTTCTAATCTGTGACTCACTATTTCAGGGTAATAAACATTTCATGTTTCAAAATGGTAATAGTCATTTTTATGTTCAAAGTAACAAGCAATCAGTGTAAGAAAATATTAGACAATGCAGAAAGGGATTTAAAAAAAGAAAGTAAAAAAAAAAAAATCAGTCCCATCACTAGAGAAAACTAACCACCATTAAAACTGTGAAATTTATGACTTTAGTCTTTTTTCTTTTCTTTTTTTTTTTTATAAATGGTATCTGATTTCTTTCCTTCATTTATTATGGACATTGTTATTTGGGAATAACAGAGATCAATGTCACTGTTTTTAAGAGGTACATAGTACTACAATGTATAAATGTGCTTTAATATATATTAATAGACATTTTTGCTAATATAAGTAGTGTTGCAATGAACTCCCTGTATATATGTCCTTTCCCACTTGTCTAGTTATTTCTTTATGATAAATTCCTATATACATTTTTTCAAGGCCTTTGATACATATTGTCAAATACAGAGATCAATGTCACTGTTTTTAAGAGGTACATAGTACTACAATGTATAAATGTGCTTTAATATATATTAATAGACATTTTTGCTAATATAAGTAGTGTTGCAATGAACTCCCTGTATATATGTCCTTTCCCACTTGTCTAGTTATTTCTTTATGATAAATTCCTATATACATTTTTTCAAGGCCTTTGATACATATTGTCAAATTCCCCCTTCCCCCAGAAAACTTGTACTAATTTACTATCTCAGTAAGGTCCATAAGGATGCATTTATTTCCTCATGCTCTCACAAACACTTTTTTAAAATTTTGCCCATTTGAGAGATAAAAATCTGTGCCTTTATATTGTTTTATTTTCCTCTATTAACCACACTGAATATGTTCTCATATGCCAATAATTACATATTTTTAATTATTCTCTTGTGCCCATTCTCCTATTGGGATATTTATATTTTCCTTCCAGTCTTGTAGAACCTCATTACATACCAAGATAACATTTTCTAGACTGTATTTCAGAGAATTTTATTGCCCTTTGAGATATTAATAGGTGTACTGATGGGAAGAAAAAGACTTTCCATGGTCAGATTTAACACATCATTTCTTAAACTTAATTGACCATCAGAATTTTTTTTTACAGACCCCCCATTAGCATCGTTCAGGACACGGGTGTTCTGGGCAAGAATATTTGAGAACTTGCTCTGCAAGGGATAGTAAAGCTCTGTCTGTTACATACGTGGTATGATTTTCCCCTTGTCTTTTCCCCTTTGTCTTTTACTCTGTGATTGTTTTCTACACCGCTTTTAAATCATGTGTTCAGTTCTCTCAGTACTTCCCTCTAAATCAGTAATTGAGAAGTAGTGGCCCTGAAATCATACTGATTTGGTTTGAATTCTGGCACCATCATTTGTTTAACCTTGGGGAAACTACTTGACCTGTCTGTGTCTCAATTTTATCATCTAGAAAATGGTAAGAATAAATGGTAAAAAATATACATGGTTGTTATGAGGATTCAATTACTTACCATAGATAAAGCACTAGAATTGTGTTTGTCACAGAGTCTCAGATGATGAAAATAATGATGATGATAATGGGTTCCTTTTCGCATGATAAAATCTTTCTTCATATCTAGTTGTAAAGAAAAAAAGTTACCCGTATTTCCTTCTGTGTTTTATGGAGGTTAATTTTGGTATTATCTATAAAGCAGAGTCTTCTTCTCCTCTATGGTTAGCCAGGCTTTTTCAACACCATTTATTGATCGAGGCTCCCTCTATTATATACTATTACTTTTTTTTCTGGATTTTTCTGCTCAGTCTATTCTAACACCAATGCTTCTTTCGTATTGTTTTCCAGAAAAGTCACAGCTCTGTTTGCCTGAATAAAAAGCACATGTTGGATTCCCTCTTAAAGTGGCCCCAGGAGACGCTTGGTTGAGATGAGGGACTTTGAAAGTGGGATCTGGTTAGCTATGATGCAGACAGGAAATATAGATATCACAGACTTTCCATTTTAACCCTTATTGTGCCTGTTGGTTCCCACACCCTGCTGAGGGCCAGCTGTGGCTACAGTCTGCAGAGTTCCTCAGGAATATTTGTTCACTCTATCTCAAAAAAATTAATATCCCCAAACTCCATCTGGTTGCTATCTTTTCTGATGCATCCACCAAACAACTTCCATAGAAAGCTGTGAGGGGGGAGGGATACTAACTTGGCCCATCCCAGACTGTGGGAGGAGAGACAGGTGGTCAGAGCTCAGAGGGTGTGGCACTGAGAGGCTTCATAGAGGTGGGACCAGAGCAGCTTTGAGGACGTTTCATTCAGAGCTGAGGGAAGCTGGAGTGCTCACAAGCCTCTCCTCTCTGCACCCCATTACCTCCTGTTCCCCAAGCGTGGTTCCCCCATGAGCCATTTGCACATGCTGATCCTCTGGAATGTTCTTCCCCCAGTGCCCACATGGCTTGTTCCCAGGTCAGTTTAAGGCCTTGGCTCAAATGTCAACTTGTTGGTGAGACCATCCCTGACTGTTCTACTTGAGGTTGTGCCAGCCCTCCCTCCCCCATCTCTGCTTTATTTTTCTGCATAGCACCAATTGTTGTCTGACAAGCTGTTCTACTTTTTATTTATTGTCTGTCTCCCCGCCTTAGACTATGAATTTCCTAAGAGTCTATATTATTTGGTCCCAACACCTAGAACAGTGCCCAGTATGTATCTAAGGACTCTGCAGTTGTCTGCAAATGAACAAACAAGTGAGTGGCCCAGCCAGACAGCATCACTCGCCTGAGACTTTGGGATGTGTCTAGACCTGTGAACAACAGCACAATTCCTCACAAAGCAATTGCCTGAGGGACTCTGGATTTTCAACCTAGTCTCTGCAGACAAGTCATTTCTAAAGTGAGGAGAAAAGGCTGCATCTCTTGAAAGAGCCAGTGAGATTTTGTCTGCAGTGATTTCTTTCATTCAATGCCTTGAGTTCATGCATGAGGCTGCCACAGAACCAGGCAGAAGGAAATGCAGGTTAAAAGCACAGGGAGACACCAGCACACACCCAGCAGGATGGTTAAAATGGGAACACAGAGCATGCTGAGTGGGGCCGGGGTGGGGAGGAAGGAGCTCTCATACTTGGAAAAACTGCTGGGCAGCTCGTAGGAACTGCAGATCATGTGACTCAGCATTTCCACATCCATGTAGACCCAACAGAAATGACTATACGTGGCCAACAAAAAGTCAGGTAACACAACAACAACAGGGCCATTACAGCACTGCTCTGGGGCCAAACCCTGGAACAAAAACAAAAAAAAAAAAAAATGGAGCAAAATAGTAAAGGGAGTTTTAAAAATGGTATATTTATGGCTGAGTCCCTTTAATGTCCACCTGAAACTATCACCACATTGTTAATCAGTTATACTCCAATATAAAGTAAAAAGTTTTTTGTTTTTTGTTTTTTTAAAGAAAAATGGTATTTTCACGAGGTGGAATATTACCCAGCACAGGAAATGCGAAATCTCCAAGCCTGTACAACGATAGGGATGAATTACACAAACATAATGCTGAGCAAAAGCCAGACACAAAGGAGTACTGTGTGTCTGCTTTCATCTGTATGAGATTATGGACAGGTAAAGCTAATCCGTGCTGCTGGAAGGCTGCCATGGTTAGAAAGGAACGCAAGCTATGCTTTGGGCTTCTGACAGTATCTTTTTCATCTGGGTGCTGGTTACACAGGAAGAGTCATCAAGCTATAGCTATCCATGTATACATCGACTTTTCTGGATGTAATATGTTTTGAAAACTAGGTTCATACATTAGAACCACCAACTGGAGAAGCAGGCTGTTCATTTGCTAAAGGTATTTGTAACTGCAAGCTGAAACTATTCCAGGAAGCAACTACTGGGGCAGGAGATGAAGGCTTGGGGAAGAGAGGAGGGCTTGATCAGGGCTGGAATATACCTCTGAGATACTGCAGAAAGGGAAAAAGCCAGAAGCCAGATGTGGAGAGGAGAAGCTGGTAGAAAGCCTCCAGCACCTGGTATTTGAGGTTGCTGAGGGCCTGTTGGGGCAGAATGGTGGAGACTCTGCAGCCTGTCTTGGGGAGCACCAGTGGCCACAAGACTGTGCAGGTCAAACTTCTAACCAGATACGGAGGGAAGGGGACTCTTACACGTATAAACAGAAACTGGGAAAAATTTTTTTTTAATCTGATAACTTGTGTTATAGAAAGCAATAGAAAAAAAAATAGAGAGAGAGGGGAAAAAAAAATATATATATATATATATATAGAAAGAGGCCCTTAATTTCTAAGGAATCAGCCATGGCAGGAATTCTGCCTGACATGCCTGAGACAGCCTCCTTATTTCTTTCAATTAGTGTAACCAAACATGAAAAGAAGGATGAGAACATACAGGAACTACAAGGCCCCACTAGGGTGTAATGGCCAGGTAGAAGAGGATTCACCTCATACCCGACCTATATGCTTTGGGGCACACAGTGCTGATGGCACCAGCAAAGTATTGAGAAGCTCACTGCTAACATTGGGGTGGTGGTGTTTAGTCACTAAGTTGTACCTCTTTTGTGACCCCATGGACTATAGCCCACCAGGCTTCTGTCTCTACGGGATTTCCCAGGCAAGAATACTGGAGTGGGTTACCATTTCCTTCCTCAGGGCATTTTCCCAACCCAGGGATTGAACCCATGTCTCCTGCGTTGCAGGGAGATTCTTTACCACTGAGCCACAGGGAAGCCCCAAGGTTGGGGTGTGTAAAGAAAGAAAAAGAAGACCACCCCATTATGTCCTATTGCTATGGAGAGAAAGGGAACACCCCTCTTCAGTACTGCAGGAGTAGAGGCCACTTGGAAAAAGTTGGGAAGCAATGAATTTGTCAAGGATTTTCATGGCTTCCAGCCTTTCAGGAGCAGGCTCTTGCCAGAGCAAACTTCTAGCCCTCATCCCTAGGATCTGGAAATGTCCAGCTGGAGAAGCTGCCAGGAGAGAAGAATCTTGGAGCCTGGTGATGCTAGTCAGGGAGTCTTTAATGCCACTTGAGAACCAGCATCTGTGCCATCATCCTGGGTTTGGATTCTGCAGCTCCAGTGGAGTCTCCAAGGCATTCCCACATGTAAGAGTCAGGCAAGGAGCTGGAGCGGGCCGGGAGGTGGAGAAGAGATGGCTGCATAGGGCCAGCTCTGGCATGCCTACCCTGCGTGTCCAGATGTGCAGGCAGCATATTTGTGCAGTTCGTATGGCTATTGTTCTCACGCATAAAGCTACCCAGAGAGAAAGAGAAAATATTCAAGCACTGGCTCATCCCCCTTCTTCTCTTCGGAGTATCTCAAATAGGCTTCTCAGAGGATGGAAACTTTCAGTTTTATACCTTAGGAGATACAGGTGAGTCTAAGAAGGACATTAGTAGCTAGAAGCCTAGTGTGTGCCCTTCATGAGCATGATGTGCATTGTTTATGGGCCCAGAGCCATCTTGAATAGAGATACAAAACCCCCGACCACATAGGGAAAGTCTACATGTATCAAGAGATGGTAGTGACTATCTCTGAGCCTCATAGCAAGTGCACTGTGAAGCATAAACAACCACATAAAAATTTAGATTTGGATGGGCTGTTGCTTTCTAAACAGACACCAAAGGAAACCTGAACCCAAAACCCAGGTTCTGAATTGTCTAACACTGCTGACCAGAGGCAGTAGTTTTCAGGGCTGATTTTCAGGAGCCGATGGTATCAGATGCAAAGACAAGGAGAAGATAACTTCACTGTGGTTTTGATAGTGTTCACAAGGGATCTTGGAGGCTCCTGACAGTACCTGGTAGTTGATGGGAAGGACGGTGGCTGATATGAAATATCTGGAGGTACTAACTTTTTTTTGATATTAAAATTGTACTTTATAAGACCTCAGAGGCACATGAATTCTGATCTTCAAAGTTCAAAGCTGCCTGGGAGAATCAGGATTGACCTTGTTCATTTTCAAATACAGGTTCCACTCAGTGTTTAACATCATAACAGGGTATGGACAGATCCTGAATAGATCTTTCCTGGCATTTGTTGGCCATTTCCCACAAATCTTAGAGAATCAGTCTGTATCCATGTGTTAGTGGCTCAGCTGTATCTGACTCTTTGCAACCCCATGACTATAGCCCAGGCTACTCCTTCCTTGGGATTTTCCAAACAAGAATACTGGAGTGGGTTGCCATTTCCTTCTCCAGAGGATCTTCCTGACCCAGGGACTGAAGCTGGGTCTCCTGCATTGCAGGCAAACTCTTTACCTTCTGAGCTACAGAGAAGCCTGTATCCTTAGTGGATAATTATAGGCGATTTCAGGATAACCATGGCATTAAGGCCAATCCCTTCTCTAACCAGACCCAGAGATATCAGGCCAGAACTAAAAAGAAGAGAAGCCAAAAGAGGCATTCCCTGTACAAAAGCATCCAGGGCTCGCCCTTTGAAAACTGGTAAGGGAAGACCTGAAGCCTTAGTCACCTGTTTCAGCCAGGTTCTTGTGCTGGTATCAGCTGATTTCATCTGGTTTAAATCCTCCATACATTTCTGTAAGGAGGGCCTCAGAGCTGTGTGACATCAGGAGAGTGCCACGTACACAGCTAAATTCTGCGGGCAGAAGTTCAAACTTATGAGATCCAACATCTTGTGTGCAAGTCAGAACTTCTGGCTCTAAGTTAGTCGGTGAGATACAAGTTCTAGGAGGTGCAGCCATGAGTTTCAGAGGTGAATGGCAAAAAACCTCTCATGTCTGAGCCCACTAATGCCAAGCAAGAGACGATAGCAGTGGCATGTGGCCAATTTGGCTGATTCTATTTTCAGGACAGATGTCCCCTCTTGCAGCTTCACCGATAGGAAGCCACTTCACTTGAAGGAGTCTGAGTCATCTGAGACTCCCAGGGTCCGGAGGGATACAGTATCCATCACGCCAGACAGCTTGGGACTTTCCAAGACGGCACCACGTAGTTCTCACCTCTGAAGCATCTGGTAGGTGTAACTGCTCCAGCCAGAG
The DNA here is from genome assembly GCA_006410675.1 of Oreotragus oreotragus. Lineage (NCBI taxonomy): Eukaryota > Metazoa > Chordata > Mammalia > Artiodactyla > Bovidae > Oreotragus > Oreotragus oreotragus. Next base: position 347,722 of record SJYX01019463.1, read on the forward strand.
AAAATGAAGAGAAGCTCAAAATAGGTGACAGGTAAGGAAAGAAACCCAGGGCCTCCTATTGGACCAGACAAGAAGCTTCTCTATGTGATTTTGAATCTGGCACTGAGGTTGGCACAAATTTCAATAATACACCACAACTACTTGATGGTGTATTATTATTGGGTTGGCCAAAAAGTTCATCCAGGTTTTTTGTGACATCTTGTGAAAAAACTCAAACTTTTTGACCAACTCTATAAAACAGGTACTGGAATGTTCTCTACAAAGACGCTTTTCCTTGGGAGTATTTTCATCTGGTTCTGAGAGCCTTATAAAGCTTTGAAAGGAATATATGAATAGTGGAAAGCTTTACACCTTCTGGAAATCTGTCCCTAGAGGGCAGAACTTTGGTGAGGTGTTCTACTTAAAAGTCTCACATAAAAAGTTTGGTTGATACTTAAAATAATATATTTTAAAGTTACGTTCAGTTCTCTGAACTAAAATCTTAAAATTTATGTTAACATCTCTACCTATGAGCATTATCTCCAGAACTCTTTCTTGTTTTCTTCTGAGAGTCACTGAGAGGTCTCTGTGTTTTGTTTTGTTTTGTTTTCCAGATAAATGTTACAGTCATTTATTCTTTAATATATAGCTGTACTCCCTACCCCCCACCACTGCAATACTTATCTCCCATATCCATCAAATTTTACTTTATAGGTCCCTTCATCTGATCAATGGGTTTCTCATTGTCTAATGAAGAGATATGGAAATCACTCAGGTGGGGGCAGTCCTGAAGCCACTGTTGACCTGCCTCTCCAAATGTGGTCACCTGCAAACTGCTTAGAAATCCCCAGTCTTGGGCCCCTCTTCCTGATCGACTGAATCAAAACTCAGGAGGTGGAGTCAGCAATCTGGGACCTGTTAGGTCCTCTGGTCAGAGCTCTACACTGAATCACACCGAGCAATTCCCAGCCTTCTTCTCCACAACTCGCCTTCTCTTCTCAAGCAACTACTGAGAGTAACAGGAAACACCGATCTGGCATGACACCAACCAAAATGAAGTAAAATACTATTTTATTATGTAGTGGCAATACCACATAGGGGGACGTTTCTCCCTAAAATCACAGAGATGGGTGGTTTCGTGAAGATCAGCGTGGCATGGACTAGACTGGCCAGAATCATTTCGGCACTAGCATACAAGGAATCAGAGAGGAAAACATCATCCTCTCTCCATTCTGCTCTCTACCACTTGGGGAAGGGAGGGGGAATCAGATCAGCTTGGCTGTTCATGAAAGAAGCAGGAGGCCCAGTTATTTCAGTGCGTGGGAATGGACATGGGATAAACTGAAACAATAAACAACTTGAAAGCTTAAGAAAATAAAGGCAAGGGAGAGAGAGAGCACAATCCAAGCTTGAGTTCTGCAACCCTGTCGTAGTTCTAAACAAATTCAAGCAGATTGCTTTCTTGCTGGAGTTCTAGTAAAATGAATCTTGCCACTGGCAGACAGTTCAGAGCGCCTGGCCGCATTTTTGTTTTTTTTTTCTTGTTTTTTGGCTTATCGCCATGTGTCATTAGTGACCTATTTTCACTGCAGTGAGATCAGCCATGTCTGCAGGCTCCTGAATCAGCAGTTTTTCCTCTGTTCACTAACTCCAGGCTGGCAAAGCTGATACCAGTGTAACAGAAAGTGCCACCCCTGCACTCTGCTGAGAGTTAGGGAGGGCACCATTTTGTTACAATGTCGGCTTTGACCTGAGGATGCCCCGAGAGCCCAGCTGGCATGTCTCCTCAACATAAGCAGCTGAACTTGGAATTATCTTGGCCTAGTCATTAATCAGGACTGAAAATAGCCCCAATAGACCGGGGCTTTGCCTAATTCCTACCCAGGTGGGAAAGGTAGTTCTTTAAAAATAAGCTAATTGCAAGATCATATTTTTTTAAGGCTTTGCACCAAAATAATATCCAACAAAATAATAATTAATAATAATTATTATTATTATCCAACACCCCAGTTTGGGAGACAATTTACAGTTAATCTAGCTCTCTAAAAAGAAAAAAGAAAAAAAAACAGTGTAGTCTTTTGAACTGCACATTGATTTGAAATGATCCATTTTGGGTGGCTATTAAAAGGAGCCAGAAATTGTGCTCAGAAGCTTCTAAGAATACACTCAACACAGATTAACGGAAAGAAAATAGCCATTGGTTTAAAGCTCTGCAAGAGAGCCTGTTGCCAGGCAGATTAGACAACGAGCGGAATTCCATAAGGCGGCGCTCTCTCCACTCGTCCTTCAAGCCAAGGGCTCGGCGTTTCTCAGCCCTTAGGCTGCTGTTGGCTTTGCCCCCGAACAGCGTGCTCCTCCTAAGAGCAAATGCTCAGTGCCCTAAAGAATGCTGCTTCTGTGATCACTTTCTGACTGAGATCATCAGACAAATATCTCTGCGATATCAGAGAAGCAATTTCAAATGAAGAGAAGTCAAGCAAATCATTCAAAATAAAAGGAAAAATATAAACACATCTAGGTTGATTTCTCTCCACAGTGATCTATCTCTGTGTGCTCATTTTCTTGATCCTCTAATGATAAGAATATGATAGGGTGAAATTAAAGTAAGTACACTTATCGCAGTGATCCATGGCTGGCCCAGAGTCCGAAACAGCCATGGCTCCAATCCAACAGGAACCACTGCAGGACCAGGTGTACTTCAGGAGACCCTTCACTCTCATTTCTCTCCTCCTGCTGCCTCACACCCAAACAGCCCCACGAGGCTATTTCCTCCTGCTCTGGACCCCTTGGCCTCCATTCATATCTGCTGCTGCTGCTGCTGCTAAGTCACTTCAGTCGTGTCCGACTCTGTGTGACGCCATAGATGGCAGCCCACCAGGCTCCCCAATCCCTGGGATTCTCCAGGCAAGAATACTGGAGTGGGTTGCCATTTCCATTCATATCTCCTCTCCCCCAATTCAAAATTTACCTTACCTCCTCAGAGACCTTCAGGAAAAACTAGCTGGTAAACCAAAGAGTAGATTCACTCTATCTAGACACAAGTGAGGAATCAGAGCAAGAGAGGTGGAGTTGATGCAAGAATGGCTTGGATTCAGCAAAAAACACTGAACAGACGGACCGGCCTTGAGGGAAAAAACCTCTACCCTCACCCCCTTACACCAGCACCACCACCCCACCCTGCCCACACACCTGTTTGAATTCAGAGACCAAGACTCCACTAGGTACCAGCAGCATAAATCAGAGGAGTCACTTATCACCTCTGAGCTCAGCCATAGCATCTGAAAAAAAATAAAAATAAAAATATCAGTTCTATTCCAGGGTTAAAGTAAAATAATGTATGTGAAACCCTTTGTGGGTTATAAGAAACACATCTTGAGTACCCATCTCCAGAGCTGTTCAATCATTAACAGATTGATGGGCACAAAGAAGAGAAGGAAAACTGAATTAGGTTTTATTATTATTGCAGCAAACAGAGGATGACTAAGTTTCCTCTTGAAGAGAATCTATGATTCTATGAATCTGTCTCTAGTCATCGATTATCCAAAGGTATAAGCTGAATGTATCCCCCCCAAATTCATATGGTGAAAACGCTACCCTGCAATATGATATTAGGAGGTGGAGCCTTGGGGAAATAAAGAGGATTAGATGAGGTCATGAGGGCAGAGGACTCATGAATGGGATTAGTGTTCTTGTAAGAGTCTCAAGAGAGCTTACTGCCCTCTCTTCTCCATCATGTGAGAATACAGGAAGTTGGCATTCTGCAGCCTGGAAATAGGCCTGCATGAGAACCACCATGCTGCCACCCTGATCTGGGATTTCTGGCCTCTGAAACTGTGAGAAATACATTTCTGTTGTTTACAAGCCACCAAGACTGTACTGCTTGTTACAGCAGCCCAAACGGACTAAGACATCCAAGGTGGCCTGGACCCAGAGGGATGTCCCAAAAGATAAACACCTAGATAAACACGGATAAATCTCTGTGCAAAGATTTCACTTGAGAAGTGTTTATGAAAGACTTGCAAAAAATTAGAAACTCTAAATATCCCACATAAAGAGGTTTAATTGAAACTCTCTATATAAATGCTCTCTATAAAGAATTACCATGCATCCATTACAATGACATAGAAAAACATGTAAAATAAAAAAAGAGTCTATAATAAGGAATTAACAGAGAAAACATAACTTATCATACAACGTGTGTTGCAGACTGACATTAAAAAATGTACACACACAGGGAACTATATTCCGTATCCTGTGATATAGCACCATGGAAAAAAACATGAAAAAGAACATACATGTCTATGCACATAGTATGTATATATATATATAACTGAATCACTTTGCTGTACAGCAGAAATTAACACAACATTGTAAATCAACTATAATAAAATAAAATTGTTAAAAAACACCAGAAAAAGTGTGCACATATGCACACACTCGCACATACAGCACATGTGGCATGCATTCTGAAGAGTCCAGAAGAATACATATCAACAAGAATGTTTACAGTCAAAGGTGAGAATTATGGGTTACTTGACTTTTATACTTTGGCTTTTATTTATTCTCTACTGTTCTACAAGGAACATATATTATTTGAATAACACACACAAAAGCAGTAATAGTTTTATATATATATATATACATANGCCTGGCCGCATTTTTGTTTTTTTTCTTGTTTTTTGGCTTATCGCCATGTGTCATTAGTGACCTATTTTCACTGCAGTGAGATCAGCCATGTCTGCAGGCTCCTGAATCAGCAGTTTTTCCTCTGTTCACTAACTCCAGGCTGGCAAAGCTGATACCAGTGTAACAGAAAGTGCCACCCCTGCACTCTGCTGAGAGTTAGGGAGGGCACCATTTTGTTACAATGTCGGCTTTGACCTGAGGATGCCCCGAGAGCCCAGCTGGCATGTCTCCTCAACATAAGCAGCTGAACTTGGAATTATCTTGGCCTAGTCATTAATCAGGACTGAAAATAGCCCCAATAGACCGGGGCTTTGCCTAATTCCTACCCAGGTGGGAAAGGTAGTTCTTTAAAAATAAGCTAATTGCAAGATCATATTTTTTTAAGGCTTTGCACCAAAATAATATCCAACAAAATAATAATTAATAATAATTATTATTATTATCCAACACCCCAGTTTGGGAGACAATTTACAGTTAATCTAGCTCTCTAAAAAGAAAAAAGAAAAAAAAACAGTGTAGTCTTTTGAACTGCACATTGATTTGAAATGATCCATTTTGGGTGGCTATTAAAAGGAGCCAGAAATTGTGCTCAGAAGCTTCTAAGAATACACTCAACACAGATTAACGGAAAGAAAATAGCCATTGGTTTAAAGCTCTGCAAGAGAGCCTGTTGCCAGGCAGATTAGACAACGAGCGGAATTCCATAAGGCGGCGCTCTCTCCACTCGTCCTTCAAGCCAAGGGCTCGGCGTTTCTCAGCCCTTAGGCTGCTGTTGGCTTTGCCCTCGAACAGCGTGCTCCTCCTAAGAGCAAATGCTCAGTGCCCTAAAGAATGCTGCTTCTGTGATGACTTTCTGACTGAGATCATCAGACAAATATCTCTGCGATATCAGAGAAGCAATTTCAAATGAAGAGAAGTCAAGCAAATCATTCAAAATAAAAGGAAAAATATAAACACATCTAGGTTGATTTCTCTCCACAGTGATCTATCTCTGTGTGCTCATTTTCTTGATCCTCTAATGATAAGAATATGATAGGGTGAAATTAAAGTAAGTACACTTATCGCAGTGATCCATGGCTGGCCCAGAGTCCGAAACAGCCATGGCTCCAATCCAACAGGAACCATTGCAGGACCAGGTGTACTTCAGGAGACCCTTCACTCTCATTTCTCTCCTCCTGCTGCCTCAAACTTCACCTCACACCCAAACAGCCCCACGAGGCTATTTCCTCCTGCTCTGGACCCCTTGGCCTCCATTCATATCTGCTGCTGCTGCTGCTGCTAAGTCACTTCAGTCGTGTCCGACTCTGTGTGACGCCATAGATGGCAGCCCACCAGGCTCCCCAATCCCTGGGATTCTCCAGGCAAGAATACTGGAGTGGGTTGCCATTTCCATTCATATCTCCTCTCCCCCAATTCAAAATTTACCTTACCTCCTCAGAGACCTTCAGGAAAAACTAGCTGGTAAACCAAAGAGTAGATTCACTCTATCTAGACACAAGTGAGGAATCAGAGCAAGAGAGGTGGAGTTGATGCAAGAATGGCTTGGATTCAGCAAAAAACACTGAACAAACGGACCGGCCTTGAGGGAAAAAACCTCTACCCTCACCCCCTTACACCAGCACCACCACCCCACCCTGCCCACACACCTGTTTGAATTCAGAGACCAAGACTCCACTAGGTACCAGCAGCATAAATCAGAGGAGTCACTTATCACCTCTGAGCTCAGCCATAGCATCTGAAAAAAAAATAAAAATAAAAATATCAGTTCTATTCCGGGGTTAAAGTAAAATAATGTATGTGAAACCCTTTGTGGGTTATAAGAAACACATCGTGAGTACCCATCTCCAGAGCTGTTCAATCATTAACAGATTGATGGGCACAAAGAAGAGAAGGAAAACTGAATTAGGTTTTATTATTATTGCAGCAAACAGAGGATGACTAAGTTTCCTCTTGAAGAGAATCTATGATTCTATGAATCTGTCTCTAGTCATCGATTATCCAAAGGTATAAGCTGAATGTATCCCCCCCAAATTCATATGGTGAAAACGCTACCCTGCAATATGATATTAGGAGGTGGAGCCTTGGGGAAATAAAGAGGATTAGATGAGGTCATGAGGGCAGAGGACTCATGAATGGGATTAGTGTTCTTGTAAGAGTCTCAAGAGAGCTTACTGCCCTCTCTTCTCTGTCATGTGAGAATACAGGAAGTTGGCATTCTGCAGCCTGGAAATAGGCCTGCATGAGAACTACCATGCTGCCACCCTGATCTGGGATTTCTGGCCTCTGAAACTGTGAGAAATACATTTCTGTTGTTTACAAGCCACCAAGACTGTACTGCTTGTTACAGCAGCCCAAACGGACTAAGACATCCAAGGTGGCCTGGACCCAGAGGGATGTCCCAAAAGATAAACACCTAGATAAACACGGATAAATCTCTGTGCAAAGATTTCACTTGAGAAGTGTTTATGAAAGACTTGCAAAAAATTAGAAACTCTAAATATCCCACATAAAGAGGTTTAATTGAAACTCTCTATATAAATGCTCTCTATAAAGAATTACCATGCATCCATTACAATGACATAGAAAAACATGTAAAATAAAAAAAGAGTCTATAATAAGGAATTAACAGAGAAAACATAACTTATCATACAACGTGTGTTGCAGACTGACATTAAAAAATGTACACACACAGGGAAATACTCCGTATCCTGTGACATAGCACCATGGAAAAAAAATATGAAAAAGAACATACATGTCTATGCACATAGTATGTATATATATATATAACTGAATCACTAAAAGAGTCTATAATAAGGAATTAACAGAGAAAACATAACTTATCATACAACGTGTGTTGCAGACTGACATTAAAAAATGTACACACACAGGGAAATACTCCGTATCCTGTGACATAGCACCATGGAAAAAAAATATGAAAAAGAACATACATGTCTATGCACATAGTATGTATATATATATATAACTGAATCACTTTGCTGTACAGCAGAAATTAACACAACATTGTAAATCAACTATAATAAAATAAAATTGTTAAAAAACACCAGAAAAAGTGTGCACATATGCACACACTCGCACATACAGCACATGTGGCATGCATTCTGAAGAGTCCAGAAGAATACATATCAACAAGAATGTTTACAGTCAAAGGTGAGAATTATGGGTTACTTGACTTTTATACTTTGGCTTTTATTTATTCTCTACTGTTCTACAAGGAACATATATTATTTGAATAACACACACAAAAGCAGTAATAGTTTTATATATATATATATACATATATATATATATATATAAACATATATATATATATATAAGATTCTGAGCTCTAGAGAAGACCAGTGGGAGAACTCTGAGGCCAGGGATCTTTTAGGACACCCTCAGCACTGCTCTAGAAGAGGCACCTGGCCCCAGAACTCTGCCCTGCCAGGGCCTTTATCTAAGATCCCTCAGGCCCTTGTTTGCAATTTCTGCTCAGAGAGCTCTATTGTGCCTGCGTATCAGATGAGGCCTGAGTCAGAGACGGAGAGAGAGTTGGCCTCTGGAGTCTGTGTGGAGAAAAAAAATCCCATGAAAAGCTAATACATTTTCAGTCTCATGCCAATGGGTGACTTAGTAACACAATGATTCTGTGCAAGGTAAAGGGACCCCAGAAAACAGAAGTGTGTGACCTCTTATTTCATTGCCTTTGACCCAGGCTGGGTAAGAACCACTAAGAATAAGAGAGCTATGGAAGTTGTCAGAGAAATCTATGATATTCCTCTGGAAAAATCTTACCCTTCCATGAAATATCTAATAGATTTTATTAATGCCTTTTTCCTACTCAGTGTATTCAGTCAATGTGTAATAACAGTGTGTGGATGGTCACAGCTTATATTATTAAAGTTCTAGCTAGTTCAGCAGTCCTGGGCTTGGAAATACATGCAAATCTCCTCATTTGAATAGTTGATTTCACATTGTCAGTTATATCCTGTGTCATCAGGGATGATCCCAGGCCTAATGAAGTCTCAGGAGCAGTTTTAATCCCATACAGGCTGGTTAGCTTCAGAGAAAGAATTTTCCCCACAAAACTCTTCACCTCAGCTCTTAACCTGGATATCTCACAATTCCCTGGAAAACAACCCTAAATCCTCAACCTCCTGAGACAGTAGCCCTCTGTTTCTAGAAACAGGAAACCATTAGCCATTATTGTGGGTGTGGCCAGAGTGGGCCGGGGGTTAAGCTTGAGTTGGCCAAAATGATGCAGACTTGTCAGACAGGAAAAATGACAGAATGATGTTCTAACTGGCGATGTGACCAAGGGTCCACCAGATGGGTAGTGATAACTGGTGAGCTGTGGCTCTCCAGAGGCAGGAAAAAGTTGAAAAGGCACCCCATCTTCTTTATCTATTGCTCTGTTGATGGACATTTAGGTTGCTTCCATNGAATGATGTTCTAACTGGCGATGTGACCAAGGGTCCACCAGATGGGTAGTGATAACTGGTGAGCTGTGGCTCTCCAGAGGCAGGAAAAAGTTGAAAAGGCACCCCATCTTCTTTATCTATTGCTCTGTTGATGGACATTTAGGTTGCTTCCATGTTCTGCTATTGTAAAGAGGTGGGGGGTATGAATGGAGAGATTGCAATTGACATACATATACTATTGATACTATGTATAAAATAGATAGCTAATGGGAACCTACTGTATAGCTCAGGGAAACTTACTCAGGGCTCAGTGGTGACTGAAATGGAAAGGAAACCCAAAAAACTGGGGATATATGTATATGTATAGCTGATTCACTTTATTGTACAATAGAAACTAACACAGCATTGTAAAACAACTCTACTCAAAAAAAAAAAAAAAAAAAAAACAGACAAAAAGGCAATAGAAGCACCTAAAAGATGAGACCAACAGAAGCAGATAAATTTTTCTGTCCTTCTTCAAAACAGTAGCATTCCTCTTGTCTTTCTGTGTGCTGCTCATACCTCCTGTTTCTACTTGTTAGTGAGACCAGTGAGCCTCTGGAGTTGAGTCAGCCTAGAAATCTAGTGTATTTGTAGCACCCATTTTGTTTGCTATGAGTTGCAGTGTATTTTCTTCTGTTTCTTATACCCTTTAATTTTGTGGGGAAAGTGATTGTCATATACTTCAAATACTCCCAGGGCTAAATGGGTGTGTAAACAGGGAAAGGATGGAGAGGGGCTGAATGGTCAAGACACCAAAGGTGGCTATTTTTTGCTCTCTGGTCCTCCTCTGCTCAATCAGCCACCTTGCATTCTATCAGGTGTAAGGTGCTTCACTTACACCTACTCATATCAGTGTGCTTGCCCCCTGCCCTGACTAGTGATTGTTCTAATCCCTAGGCTTGAAAGGTTCCCCCTGCTTGTTTAATAACGGGAAACATCTGCCCTCGTGATGGTCATTAACCTGTGAGGCCGTGCATTGCTGGTTTCTCTGGTAACTGACGAGCCAACCAGATATCAGCTCCCCCTCTGAATGGTAGCGTCCCTCTCCCCAGAGTACCCAAGACAACTGCCTTGTCCTGCTTGCTCTACCTGGCAGGGTGGCGTCCGAGGACCTTTCTGCTCAGATGCATAAGATACCCCGTCAAATGAGCCACTGGCCTCTAGTCACTGTCTCCAGAGTCTTTCTTTGGTCTGGCAACTGCAAGTCTTTCAGGCCTGTGCGGTGCAGCCCAACAGGAACCATGACACCAAAAATCCCCTTTAGGAGGATCTCCTCTAAAAGCGCACCAATGAGGTGTGACATTGAGAAAGATACCTCTTAATATCTGGTAGGTAATCTTCCTGTCTGAAATCTGCTTCTCTTTCTCTTGATTTTTGATTTGTAATGGGAGTTCTCCCATTCCATGTTCTTCTTGATTAACACCATCAGTCCAAACCAGGAACCTGGTCTATTCACAAATTCACAGCGGTCCTTTCCTTCATTCTTTCTTTCCCCTTCTTGAAATTGAAGCAAAGTTGATTTACAATGTTGTGATAATTTGGGGTGTATGGCCAAATGATTCATATATATTCATATATATGTATATATAGTCATTATAATGATTCATATATATATATATTCTTTCAGATTCTTTTCCATTATANCAAATTCACAGCGGTCCTTTCCTTCATTCTTTCTTTCCCCTTCTTGAAATTGAAGCAAAGTTGATTTACAATGTTGTGATAATTTGGGGTGTATGGCCAAATAATTCATATATATTCATATATATGTATATATAGTCATTATAATGATTCATATATATATATATTCTTTCAGATTCTTTTCCATTATAGGAAGCATAAAACATTGAATATAGTTCCCTGTGCTATACAGTAGATTCTTGTTGTTTATCTATTTTATATATAGTAAGTGTATATCTGTTAATCCCAAGCTCCTAATTTATCCCTCCCCCCTTCCCCTTTGGTAGCCGTAAGTTTATTTTCTATGTCTGCGAGTCTATTTCTGTTTTGTAAATAGCTTCGTTTGTATCATTTTTGAGATTCCACATGTAAGGATATCACATGATATTTGTCTCTGTGTCTGACTTCATCTAGTATGATAATCTCTAGATCCACCCTTATTGCTGCAAAGAGCATTGTTTTATTCCTTTCTAGGGTTGAGTAATATTGCTCTGTATATGTACCACATTTTCTTTATCCATTCCTCTATAAATGGACATTTAGGTTGCTTCCATGTCTTGGCTATTGCAAATAGTGCTTCTGTGAATATTGGGGTGCATGTATCATTTTGAACTGTGGTTTTCTCTGGATATATGCCCAGGAGTGGGATTGGGGATCATATGGCAACATTTTTTAGTTTTTTAAGGAAACTCCATATTGTTTTCTCTAGTGACTGTACCAATTTACATTCCCACCAACAGTGTAGGAGGGTTCCCTTTTCTCCACATCCTTTCTAGCATTTATTATTTGTAGAGTTTTTTATGATGGCCATTCTGACCAGTGTGAGGTGATACTTCATTATAGTTTTGATTTGCATTCTCTGGTTAATGATGTTTACCATCTTTTCATGTGCCTGTTGACACCTGGATATCTCACAATTCCCTNTCCACATCCTTTCTAGCATTTATTATTTGTAGAGTTTTTTATGATGGCCATTCTGACCAGTGTGAGGTGATACTTCATTATAGTTTTGATTTGCATTCTCTGGTTAATGATGTTTACCATCTTTTCATGTGCCTGTTGACACCTGGATATCTCACAATTCCCTGGAATGTCTGTATGTCTCTTTTGGAGAAATGTCTATTTAGAGCTTCTGCCCATTTTTCATTGTGTTGCTTTTTTTTTTTTTTAAATTGAGCTATTTGTATACATTGGAAATTAAGCCAGTTATTAAAGAGACTGTGTTTTCTCCAATGTATATTCCTATCTCCTTTGTTGTATATTAATCAACCATAACTGCATGTGTTTATTTCTGTGCTTCCTGTCCTGGTCCATTGGTCTATGTGTTTTTGTGACAGTACCATGCTGTTTTTATGACTGTAGCTTTGCAGCATAGTCTGAAGCCAGAGAGCATGATTCTTCCAGCTATGTTCTTTCTCCAGATTGTTTTGGCTACTTGAGGTCTTTTGTGCATCCATACAAATTTAAAATGTTTTGTCCTAGTTCTGTGAAAAATGCCTTTGGTAATCTGACAGAGATTGCATTGGATCTGTAGGTTGCCTTGGGTAGTATGGTCATTGTAACAATATCGATTCTTCCAATCCAAAACACAGGTTTCCATTCTTAAATGCTTATTACATCAGTCCTATTATAAGTTCCTGGAGAAGGCGATGGCACCCCACTCCAGTACTCTTGCCTGGAAAATCCCATGGACAGAGGAGCCTGGTAGGCTGTGGTCCATGGGGTCGTGAAGAGTCAGACATGACTGAGTGACTTGCCTTTCACTTTTCACTTTCATACATTGGAGAAGGAAATGGCAACCCACTCCAGTGTTCTTGCCTGGAGAATCCCAGGGATGGGGGAGCCTGATGGGCTGCCGTCTATGGGGTCACACAGAGTCGGACACGACTGAAGTGACTTAGCAGATTATAAGTTCCCAGAGTGAAGTCTGTGTCTGAAGATTAAAGGTCACAATGTCTATTATTAGTAATTAAGAGGGATGATTGTGTCCTAATTTTGGCTTCAGTAAACATTGCAGACCCAGATCACAACACAGGTGTGAGAGGCTTAGCTTAAAACAGGGGTGACTGAGGAAAGGCAGTGACTTGAAACCAGCTACACTGTCTGTGTTATTCTCTTTGCCAGAGAAAGCCCTACAAAGTGAGGGAATCAGCAGAGAAAAAAATAGCCCACATTCTTATACCTGTGAGCACCCACTAGTAACATGGTTTAGAGAACAGAAAACTGCCCTGGGAATCTGGACACCCAGCTGCTCTCAATATCAGCCAACCAAACATGGGCTTCTCAGCAAGTGAGATGGGTCTTGATGTTCCCTTAATAAAGGAACACTCTGTGCAAGATCCACCCACAGCAGATCCTCATTCTCGGGTCTCAGCTCAAACACCCTTTCGCAGAGAGGCTTCTCCAGATATACCCTCTCCCTTTTTGTTTTCTATCAGTCTATTTCATTCACCATCCGAAGCTGTCTTGTCTTTTCTTATTGACTGTGTCCTCTCACTCTAAAGATAAGCTCCACAAAGACAGGGACCCCCACTGCTCACTGCTTTACTATAAGCACTTAGAACAGTGCCTGGCACGTAGTAGGCCTTCAATCACTATGTGTTGAATTTATGCATGAATGAATGAGTATGAGGTTCCAGAGGCAGTGAGAAAAGTTCTTCCTGTTACTAATAGGGCAAGTAGCTTTCTTTGGAGAGGAACTGTACATTTTCTAAAGGTAGGGAAGCAGGGAACAAAGTGGATATTTATATCAGAGGAAAAGCCCTTTATTCCCACACTGAAGTGCTAACATTTCCTCCCCACTCTGCATGTCTGCTTGTGGGTGGACACAGCAGAAGACAGCTGGGAAGCTGAAGAGAGAAGGGGGTTGGGTAGGCAGTAAGAATTAACAAACGAACCAAGTTACCACTGTGATTTAAGGCAGGATGTTTACATACCACTCCCAGAGCAGAGGATGGCTTTGTCTTACCATTTGGGTGCAGTGAGAAGATTTAATTAAAGTAACTGAAAATTTCTGAGAACTTGTTTAAGTCTTTTGAACAACTGTTGTCCATGGGAAGGTGCTAAGGAAGGGGACAGTGGCAACCTCAGACAGCTAGGATTTGGTTGTTTTCTGTGTATCTGTGCAGCTCAGGATACCAAACAAAAACGACGGGCCTTTCCACGTCGTGGCCCTCCACCCACAGTGCACGCCCTTCACACCTGTTCTACCTGGGACTGTGGTCACCTGCCTCTGTCTCCAAGCATCCAGGCCTGGTGCTCTCTAAGCACCTGTCTGGTGGAATGATTGAGAGTGTCCACCATGCTAGGTGGCTCAGTGGTAAAGAATTCACCTGCCAGTGCAGGAGACACAGAAGATGTGGGTTCAATCCCTGGGTCAGGAAGATCTCCTGGAGGAGGAAATGGTAACCCACTCCAGTGTTCCTGCCTGGGAAATCCCATGGACAGAGGAACCTTGTTGGCTACAGTCCATAGTGTTGCAAAGAGTTGGACATGATTAAACAACTGAACAGACACACCATGCTGTTGAGCAGTATGAAGCCAGTGCCTTATCTATATAATCACTTTGATTTATATAGTAGGCCATGTTCTAATGAGAAGGGTTGGGAGGGCTGCTGCTGCTAAGTCACTTCATTCGTGTCCGACTCTGTGCGACCCCATAGATGGCAGCCCACCAGGTTCCCCCATCCCTGGGATTCTCCAGGCAAGAACACTGGAGTGGGTTGCCGTTTTCCTCTCCAATGCATGAAAGCGAAAAGTGAAAGTGAAGTAGCTCAGTCGTGCCCAACTCCCAGCGACCCCATGGACTGCAGCCCACCAGGCTTCTCCATCCATGGGATTTTCCAGGCAAGAGTACTGGAGTGGGGTGCCATTGCCTTCTCCATAGGGGAGGCTAGCTAAGAACAATAACCCTCTCATACATTTGTTTAGTACTTTATACTACTGACAAAGCTCTTTCACCTAGAACATCTTGTTTTAGTTTTAATCCTCATCACTGCACTTCCTATTTACAAAAAAGAGCAGGTATTTTTTCCATCATCATAAAATAGAACAGATTATAAGGTCAAAACAAGTGAATAATTCACCTCATGTTACAAAACTAGAAGGACCTATGTCTTCTCATCTCCAAATACTTCTTTAATGATACTTTAATAAAAAAATATTATGAAAATATATAGATTTGTAGGTCAAGTTATACTTTAGAAATCCGTATGTTTGTCACATTTATTTTTTAAAACCTTCCAATTATCTATATGACTAAATGATATTTAAAATGAAACTTCAAATATACTTGGTAGCTTTGTCTTGTTTTATCTGTTGGAAGATGTCAGTCATTCATGATGAGATTTTCATAAAATAGTTGATAATTGTATACATATTACTATGGTGTCTGTGTACACCGTTTTTCTAAATATTCACTATTTGGTTTATATTTTTTAAAACTTTTTTTAAGCAGCATTAAAAGACAAATTTCTAGCAGGAGAACCGTGGTTGACACTTTCTTACATCACAAACCAATTGTCTCTATGTAAAGATTTATGCACATACAGGAAGAATCTACTTGATAATTTCATTGTATCTGATCGGGATCAAAAGCTAGGCAGGGTTTGCATGGTGCCTGGCACATCTGAATGGTGGGAAGAAAGAGAGAAAGGAGGAAAAAAGGAAGAAACTCCTTCTCTTTGAGGAGATGAGATGGGCTCCAGCTCAGTTCAGTTGCTCAGTCATGTCCAACTCTTTGTGACCCCATTGACTGCAGCACACCAGACTTCCATGCATTTCACCATCTCCCGGACCCTGCTCAAACTCATGTCCATTGAGCCGGTGATGCCATCCAACCATCTCATCCTCTGCTGTCCCCTTCTCCTCTTGTTCTTTCAGAGAATCAGGGTATTTTCCAGTGAGTCAGCTCTTCGCATCAGGTGGCCAAAGTACTGGAACTTCAGCTTCAGCATCAGTCCTTCTAATGAATATTAGGATTGATTTCCTTTAGGATTGACTCGTTTGCTCTCCTTGAAGTCCAAGTCTCCAAGGGACTCTAAGGGTTCGAAAGCATCAAATCTTTGCAACTCAGCCTTCCTTATGGTCCAGCTCTCACATCCACACATGACTATTGGAAAAACCATAGCTTTGAATAGACAGACCTTTGTCAGCAAAGTAATGTCTCTGCTTTTTAATATGCTGTCTAGGTTGTCATAGCTTTTCTTCCAAGGAGCAAGTGTCTTTTAATTTCATGGCTGCAGTCACCATTTACAGTGATTTTGGAGCCTAAGAAATTAAAGTCTCTCACTGTTTCCATTGTTTTGCCATGAAGCGATGGGACCAAATGCCATGATCTTAGTTTTTAGAATGTTGGCTTTTAAGCCAGCTTTTTCGCTCTCCTCTTTCACTTTCATCAAGAGGCTCTTCAGTTCCTCTTCACTTTCTGCCGTAAGGGTGCTGTCGTCTCCTTATGTGAGGTTACTGATATTTCTCCCAGCAATCTTGATTCCAGCTTGTGCTTCATCCCGCCCAGCGTTTCCCATGATGTATCTGCGTGTAAGTTAAATGCACAGGGTGGCGGTTCTGCGTGTAAGTTAAATGCGCAGGGTGGCGGTTCTGCGTGTTAGTTAAATGCGCAGGGTGGCGGTTCTGCGTGTTAGTTAAATGCGCAGGGTGGCGGTTCTGCGTGTACGTTAAATGCACAGGGTGGCAGCATGCAGCCTTGGCGCACTCCCTTCCCAGTTTGGAACCAGCCTGTTCCCTGTTCACTTCTGTTGCTTCTGGACCTGCATACAGATTTCTCAGGAAGGAGGTAACACGGTTTGGTATTTCCATTTCTTCAAGAATTTTCCACAGTTTGTAATCCACACAGTCAAAGGCTTTAGTGTAGTCAATGAAGCAGAAGTAGATGTTTTTCTGGAACTCTCTTGCTTTTCCTATGATCCAGCGGATGTTGGCAATTTGATCTCTGGTTCCTCTGCCTTTCCTAAATCCAGCTTGAACATCTGGAAGTTCTCGGTTCACGTACTGTTGAAGCCTGACTTAGAGAATTTTGAGCATTACTTTACTAGTGTGTGAGATAAGGGCAATTGTGCAGTAGGTTGAACATTCTTTGGCATTGCCCTTCTTGGGGTTGAAGTGAAAACTGACTTTTTCCAGTCCTGTGGCCACTGCTGAGTTTTCCAAATTTGCTGATATATTGAGTGCAGCACTTTAACAGCATTATCTTTTAGGATTTGAAGTATTTCAGCTGGAATTCCATCATTTCCACTATCTCTGTTCAGAGGGGCACTCCCTAAGGCCCACTTGACTTCGCACCCCAGGACATCTGGCTCTAGGTGAGTGATCACACCATAGTGGTTATCCGGGTCATATACCCAAATCCTTCTTATGAAATTGGTGTGGCCACAAAACCCATTAGAGTTGATTGCCAGTCAAAATAAGATTTGGGAACTGATAGGAGCTTGTCATCTACTGTCCAGCTCTGTTGGCTGCTTACTATGCCCTAGTGCGGCTGCAGGCATGTTCGGGTGTCTGACCTGATCGTCAGCTGACCTGAATTCACATTCCCATACACAAACACTAAAAGCAAATGCTTTCTGGGCTAAAAATAAAGTAGACATAAAAGTCTGTTTAAACGAATCATCCCTTTTTTAGGAGCTAAGAAAGGGTGGGAGGGGAGCAGCTGACATACTGTGAGACAAGGAGCAAAGCGGATGTCTCTCTTTGATCCTCTGGGAATTTCCAAGTTGAAAACACTGTGGGGAGATTTCTTCCCTCGGGATACAGGCTGCATCTGACCTTCCCCTATGGGTGTAAGTTTTTAACCTTTTCTTCCTCTGTCCCTCTTCCTCTATAAATGACTTAGTCATTCAATGCGTAAAATAGAAGTGTGGCTGAACAGATAGGAGAGATAGCATGGTGTCCCAGCCTGAAGTCAAGCAAGGAATGTTAATATTTAAAGTAATGTTAGGAGTTTGCCATTAGGTCTGTGCCTCTATCACATGTTCATTGCTTCCTTCCTTCACTCACGGTCAGACATGTAGGTACAAATAGGAATAAGAAATTGTTTGTTCCTAATGTCAGGGAGCTCTAGTCAAGTGAGGAGAAGGCATGTGGGGAGATGCAGGAAGGAGGCTGGAAGGGGATAGAGACGATGCATACAGCCCTAAGGAGTTTGCACTTGACCCCACAGGTCAGTGTTTTTGAACTTGGGTATGCAAAACTGTATGGACCAACATTAAAGGAAATAATGATTAAATATTCTTAGAATTGTCAACTCATTTTTTTATATTTATTTATTTGATTATGTCAGATCTTAGTTGTTGCATGCAAGTTCTTAGTTGCAGCACATGGGATCCAGTTCCCCAACCAGAGATCATGACCCCCACATAGGGAGCATGGAGTCTTAGCCACTGGACCATCAGGAAAATCCTGACAACTTATTTTAATTACAACATTATTTAAATCTATGGAGTATTACTCAGCCATTAAAAAGAATACTCAGTTCTAATGAGGTGGATGAAACTGGAGCCTATTATACAGAGCGAAGTAAGCCAGAAAGAAAAACACCAATACAGTATACTAACGCATATATATGAAATTTAGAAAGATGGTAACAATAACCCTGTATGCAAGACAGCAAAAGAGATACACGTGTATAGAACAGTCTATTGGACTCTGTGGGACAGCAAGAGGGTGGGATGATTTGGGAGAATGACATTGAAACATGTATAATATCGTATATGAAAAGAATCGCCAGTCTAGGTTTGATGCATGATACTGGATGCTTGGGGCTGGTGCACTGGGATGACCCAGAGGGATGGTACAGGGAAGGAGGAGGGAGGGGGGTTCAGGATGGGGAACACGTGTATACCTGTGGTGGATTCATGCTGATGTATGGCAGAACCAGTACAATATTGTAAAGTAATTAACCTCCAATTAAAATAAATAAATTTATTAAAAAAAAAAAAAAAGAAACAGTGACAGAGAACAGAAATGTGTACCAATAGGATAAAAGAAAAAGGCTGAAACCCAGGGAGATTCCTGGACTAAGAAATAAATAATTTTAAGAGATGAACAGTTATATATTTCAAGAATAAAAAACCATGCCTGGAAAAAAAATAAATCTCTAAGTCTACAGATTTATATTTAAATCTATAAATTAGCTATAACTTCTCAATGTCTATAACCTTTAAGCAATAATAAAACCAAAACAAATTTACAAAGGGAAAGCCAATACAAGGCCTATTAACAAAATATGCTACTAATCTTCCCAGTCATGTCCCTTAAAGTGAAATTAAGTATTTTTTCTTCTGGTGGCACTATTAACCAAATGACCCAAGGTCACATTGTCAATATTGGGATAAAACCATTTTAAGAGTTTTCATCACAAGGAGAATTCTTTGTTTTTTGGTTTTTTTAATAAAGGATTGTTTTTAAATGTACGAGAAACCCCATTAGCTCCAAGAGTACATTACTGAAGACCATAGTCTGAAGTTTGAGGAAATACTACGTAAGTGTTTGGGGCCCATCACTGACAGATTTTGAGCAGGAAGTGACATGATCAGTTTCCATGTGAAAGCAATTACTCCAGGAAGCAGTAATGGATGACTGGAGGAGAGAGACACCAGGAGTGAGGGGGAAATTCACTCCTATGATCATTTAGGTGAGGATGATGAACAAAGACAGGACAAGTGAGGAGGTATAAGAGAATAGACCAGAAATGTCTGTAAAAGGCAGGGTCTATGGAACACAGGGGTTGATTAAATTTAGGAAGTGAAGGAGAAAGGGCATTCCCAGTTTAGGTGATGCTGTTAAACCCATTGGAAAATAAAAAAGTGGGATTTAGTTTCAGTCATCGGGGAAGGCAATGGCACCCCACCCCAGTACTCTTGCCTGGAGAATCCAATGGACGGAGGAGCCTGGTGGGCTGCAGTCCATGGGGTTGCTAACAGTCGGACAGACTGAGCGACTTCACTTTCACTTTTCTCTTTCATGCATTGGAGAAGGAAATGGCAACCCACTCCAGTATTCTTGCCTGGAGAATCCCAGGGATGGGGGAGCCTGGTGGGCTGCCGTCTATGGGGTCACACAGAGTCGGACATGACTGAAGTGACTTAGCAGCAGCAGCAGCAGTTTCAGCCATAGCCACTTTGGGGAGGCTGTGCACTGTTGGGGTGCAGACAGTCAAATACAGTGGGTTAGAACTGAAGAGAAGAAGCTTCTGAATGAGGCTAGCGTGCTGGGAGGGCCAAATGGCCACCAGCCTACAAACTGTAACTTTGACATCCGGGCAAGTCTCAGCACCCAGTGCTCCCACTCCCAGATAAGATGTTTCTCCTGCCTCCTACTTACCCACTGTCTCAACCACAAGGACAGCTCCAATAATCTAACTTAATATTCTGATACTATTTAAAACACAAAATCTGCAGAGCCTGACACTCCATGACTGAGGACCTGAATTCAGGAATGCTATGGTGGATAGTCCGAGAAGGCAATGGCACCCCACTCAGACCGTGGCTCCACATTCTTCTCCACCACTTGCTAGTCACAAAATCTCAGCACTCCCTCTTTCATTTTTCTGTTTGTAAAACAGAGTTATAAAACCATATATCAAAGCTATTTAGGAGCATTAAATGAAGTAATGCACGTCCCCATCAGTGAATTGTTATTGTTCTAATGAATTGGAATGTGCAGTCAAGTGGGCCTTAGAAAGCATCACTATGAACAAAGCTAGTGGAGGTGATGGAATTAAGCAGCAGCAGCAGCGGTGGTGACATTGAACTCATCTAGGTAATGCAAGATAATCCTCCCATCTCAACATCCTTAATTTCATCATATCTGCAAAGTTCTTTATTCCATGTCAGGTAACATACCCACAGTTTAAGAAGATTAGGGTGTAAAAGTTTTGGGGATTATTTCTCTTTTGACTCCACCCTGTAAGAACAAAATGATCCCAGAGATTCATTTGGAGCCAAGTCTCCAGACAGAACTGTATTGGACCCAATGCAGAGAAGACGATTGGGTGAAGGGTGATCCTGTCAATAGTCTTCGCAGGTAGTTCAAAACAGCTCTTACATCCTAAACCTATATTTCCTCCAAAGGCACAGGGGAAGAGTTTGGGGTAACTCTGTTCATATTTAATGCAAACATGATAAAGCAGCAATTGTCCTTACTCCTTATTCATAAACAAAGGTCACCTATGGCTAACCCTGAATAAAATTCTCCCAATCCATTTTTTTTCAGGACCTTAAGGCTCAATTGCATATTATCCTGCATCTATATTTATTTGTGTTTAATCGTAGTGCTTGTCATTTTCTGAAATGATCTGGCTTTTGTTTGCTTTCTAAATTGTCTGCCTCCTTTCAACCATTGCCTAATTCAACAAATACACACTGAATGAAGAGATGGTGGATGGATGGGTGGGTGGATGGAAGGGTGGGTGGATGGATGGATGGGAGAGTGGGTGGGTGAGCAGATGGATAGATGAATGGCTGGGAGAGTGAGTGGGTGAGTGAATGGGTAGATGGGTGGATGGATGGATGTCTAGATGTTATATCCATGACCTCATATCCAGAACCATGCATATTATTAGTACCTTATATTGCAAGAGATGTGGGGCCTGGAACCTTCACAATGTGAGATGGTTGGATGGCATCACTGACACAATGGACACAAGTTTGAGCAAACTGCAGGAAATAGTGAAGGGCAAGGAAGCCTGGCATGCTGCAGTTTATGGGAGGGCAAAGAGTTGGACATTACTCAGTGAATGAACAGTAATAACATGGCAAAATATGTGATTATTGCTGCACTCATTTGCTCAGTTGTGTCCAGTTATGTCCAACTCTTTGTGGCCCCATGTACTATGTATGGCTAGGCTCCTCTGTCAATGGAATATTCCAGGCAAGAATGCTGCAGTGGGTTGCCATTTCCTTCTTCAGGGGATCTTCCCAATCCAGGGAATGAATCTGCATCTCCAGTGTCTCCTTCATTGGCAGGCAGATTCTTTACCACTGAGCCACATGGAAAGCCCAAAAGATGTGAGACAAGCTACAGAAAGAAGCTGAATTTAAATGCCATCACATATACCCTCATGAGAGAAGGGAGTGGGAGTCTTAACACATAGGAGGAAAGGCTGTGACCACAGAGGAAAAGGACTGATACAGTCCTAAGACGAGGATGCCAGGAGCCACCAGAAACTGGAAGAGGCCAGGAAGGATCCTCCTCTGGAGACTGTAGGGTGCTCTGACCACCAACACCTTGATTTTAGATTCCTGGCCTGCAGAACCATGAAAGAAATAGTTTCTATTGTTTCAAGCCTCCAGTTTGCAGCAATTTGCTACAGCAGCCAGAAGAAATGAATGCATTTCAAGACTCCTCTGACTTTAAGTAAACTGGTGAGTCTAGCATAGGTCTGGGTAGATGGGGAGATGGGGGAGTCAAGAGCATACACACATTATTTCTGGACAGAGGCAGGGGCTGCATGGAAGGACTGGAGGGAATCTGTGTCTCTTCTTACCTTCCCCTCCCCTGCAGATCAGGGAGCAGAACACTGCTGTTCTCTTCCTCCCTTGAATTGAAATGACTAGTTCAGCCCTGAACTTCCGTGCTGTGTGACTCCAAAAATATCCTCTTTACTTCTCTGACTTTATCCTCCAAAACCAGTGAGACCAAAATAAAGTTCTGTTCTTTCTGGCCAATAGCTATCTGTGTTACCTTGCTCACTCTCTCTCTCTCTCTCTTTCCCTCTGCATCTTTCTCTCTCTCTCTCTTTTATGCATAATTTACACACTGTCAAATTATTGACACAATGTCAATAGCCATTTTAATGTGTACATTTCAATGACATTTAGCACAATCATAAGGTTGTGTAACCATCAACTCTATCTATTTCAAAATATTTTCACCACCTTGTAAAAACTTCATCCCATTAAGACATCAGTCCCCAGTTCTCTCCTCCCACCAGTCCCTGACAACCATTAGTATGCTTCTGTATAAATTTACCTATTCTGTAGACTTCATATAAATAGCATCTTATAGCTTAAAAAAAATGAATACGTCAGGGTTTTTTTAATTAAAAATTACACATTTTAACATAGAAGTGTACAAAGAGACATGTTTACTAAGAATTACAAACATAATTTTAAGCACTTGAAAAAAGTTTTTATATAAAGTATATATATAAGTACCTATTTCTGAGGTCTATGCTTTTCCTTAAAATGAATTACAATGTGTTAGCAGAGTATGTTCTTCAAAATGAGATAAATGACTTCTGTAAAAGTCGTCCTCAAGCCTGACTTGTCTCTGTCTCAGGCATATGTCCCACAAATTATTTAGATCCAGAGTTACTTTTTTAGTGAGTGAGATATTACTATTTATTGAGAGGACCACATTATATCCAAGAGAACTCAGAGTATTTTATGGAGAAACACTTCCCAAAGGACCCCAAATAAAGACTACAGATACTCAACTCCCAAAACTGAAGCACAAGTAAGGGATTAAGTTCTCAGTAGGGAGCATGTGACCAGCCCTATCTGCTTGAAATTTAATGCACCATCAACCTTAATATGATGAGACGTCACAGGATAGGTGGCAGATTCTGCAAGGAAATTAGGCAGCTGCATACATGGGAGTTTGAGTTCCCTTGAAGTTCTACTCAGGGGAATTACCTAAATGTATAAAACTCAAAGCCAACCTCCAGTTTCCTTTATTCTACTAATTTGAAAGAGTGGAGAGAATTCAGTTCACCCACAGAACTGAAGCCCTGCCTCCTAGTGGACTGGATAAAACGAATGATCCCCCTGAATAAAGAAAACCTAACCTGCTTTGGAAGGCTTGGTCTAAAAGGAACTTCAGAGAATTCCTCAAATATTTACCAAGTGTTAGAAGTCACAAGGCACTTAAAGAATGGTGATGACAAAGATGTCAAGATGACAATGGTGGTAATGATGGAATGGCGCTAATGAGGGGTACGGTGGTGGCTCTGATGATGTAAAATGATGAAGCTGATGATGGCAGCAGTGTAAAGAAGAGGGAGATGACGTTTGGTGGGGATGTAAAGATGATGGCTGCTGCTGCTGCTGCTGCTGCTGCTAAGTGACTTCAGTCGTGTCCAACTCTGTGTGACCCCATAGACGGCAGCCCACCAGGCTCCCCTGTCCCTGGGATTCTCAAGACAAGAACACTGGAGTGGTTTGCCATTTCCTTCTCCAATGCATGAAAGGGAAAAGTGAAAGTGAAGTCGCTCAGTTGTGTCCGACTCTTAGCGACCCCCTGGACTGCTGCCTACCAGGCTACTCCGTCCATGGGATTTTCTAGGCAAGAGTACTGAAGTAGGTTGCCATTGCATCCTCTGAAAGGTGATGGAGATGAATTCTCAAATTCAATTGCTTGTGATGACAGGGTTTTATTAGGTCTTTGGTTCAGTTGAGACAAACCTAACCTGAATTATGTCCAACTTTCAAACTGAAAATTTTATCCAATAAGCATATAGCAAATGCCAGCAAAATTCTAGGTATTACCCTAAGCCTCCAGAGCAAATTTTAACGAAATATTGTCTCAAGGAATTCACAATCTGGGAGTAAATACGTAAGAGTAACATGAAATTATTCCAGAGTTTAGGAAGGCCTACCATGCCCCAACAGAGGGGCAAGACTTAGTAGGGACCTGTGAAGAACACGTAAGTGAGCCTGAGTGTTGAAGAGAGTCTATGGGGAGGAGGTGCCGTATGCCCTCTGCTCCAGATGACTAAGAAGAACTATCCTTGCATTGGAAAGAGAAAGTGAGGCATAGGTTGGAGAAAGAATATGCTCTAGTCTATCCCTTTGAGTGGAGGCTTCCCAGATGGCTCAGCCATAAAGAATTCACCTGCTGATGCAGGAGACACAGGAGCTGTGAGTTCAATCCCTGGGTCAGGAAAATCTCCTAGAGGAGAAAATGGCAACCCATTCTTACCTGGAGAATCCCAAGCAGAGTGGAGCCTGGTGGGTTACAGTCCATGGGTCACAAAGAGTCTGACATGACTGAACGGTTGACCATGATGGACAGTAGAATAGCAGGATAGGAATGAGGGGTGTGTGTGTGTGTGTGTGTGTGTGTGTTTATGGGGAATGGAGGAGAGGATGCTGAAAACTTAAAATAATTTAAAAAGTTTATATGTGGTAAGGGCTGCTCAAACATGAGAATTTACACAGGACTGGGCAAACAGACTCATGGAGGGCACAAATAAAATCTTGTGTGCACCAAGATCCAGGAAAAAAGAGCAGTGTCCACACAAGAGACTGACCCAGACTTGCTTGTGAGTGTCCAGGAGTCTCCAGTGGAAGCGTGGGTTGGGGTTGTCTGCTCAAGGGTCAGGGGCACTGAGTGTAGCAGTGCCTCCATGGGACCTTTTGAAGGAGGTCACCATTATCCTCATTACCTCCACCATAGTTTGGCCTCAGGTCAAACAACAGTGAGGGAACACAGCCCAGAAAATTGTATTAAAGATTTACTGAGCATGGCCCCACCCATCAGAACAAGACCCAGCTTCCCCCTTCAATCAGTCTCTCTCAATGGGAAGCTTCCATAAGAAAGCTTCCTCTTATCCTTATCCATCAGAGGGCAGACAGAATGAAAACCACAATCACAGCAAACTAACCAACCTGGTCACATGGACCACAACCTCATCTAATTCAATGAAACTATGAGCCATGCAATGTAGGGCCACCCAAGACAGACAGCTCATGGTGGAGATTTCTGACAAAACATGGTCCACTGGAGAAGGGATTGTCAAATCACATCAGTATTCTTTCCTTGAAAATCCCATCAACAGTATGAAAAGACAAAAAGATAAAACATTGAAAGATGAACTCCCCAACATGCTACTGGGGATCAGTGGAGAACTAACTCCAGAAAGAATGAAGAGAAAAGCCAAAGCAAAAACACGCATTTGTATGTGACTGGAGATGTAAGTAAAGACCGATGCT
This sequence comes from Oreotragus oreotragus, assembly GCA_006410675.1. Taxonomy (NCBI): domain Eukaryota; kingdom Metazoa; phylum Chordata; class Mammalia; order Artiodactyla; family Bovidae; genus Oreotragus; species Oreotragus oreotragus. Next base: position 373,481 of record SJYX01019463.1, read on the forward strand.
ATTAAGAGCAATACTGCATAGGAACCTGGAATGTTAGGTCCATGAATCAAGCAAACTGGAAGTAGACAAACAGAAGATGACAAGAGTGAACATTGACATTTTAAGAATCAATGAACTCAAATGGACTGGAATGGGTGAATTTAACTTGAATGACCACTGTATCTACTACTATGGGCAAGAATCCCTTAGAAGAAAAGGAACAGCCATCATAGTCAACAAAAGAGTCCAAAGTGCAGTACTTGGATATAGTCTCAAAAATGACAAAATGGTCTCTGTTCATTTCCAAGGCAAACCATTCAATATCACAGTAATCCAAGTCTATGCCCTGACCAGTAGCGCAGAAGAAGCTGAAGCTGAATGGTTCTATGAAGCCTACGAGACCTTCTAGAACTAACACCCCCAAAAGATGTCCTTTTCACTATAGGGGACTGGAATGCAAAAGTAGGAAATCAAGAGATACCTGGAGTAATGGGCAAATTTGGCCTTAGAGTACAGAATGAAGCAGGGCAAAGGCTAACACAGTTCTGCCAAGAGAATGCACTGGTCATAGCAAACACCCTCTTCCAATAACATAAGAGATGACTCTACACATGGGCATCATGAGATGGTCAACACCAAAATCAGACTGATTATATTCTTTGCAGTCAAAGATGGAGAAGCTCTATACCGTCAGCAAAAACAAGACTGGGAGCTGACTATGGCACAGATCATGAACTCCTTATTGCCTAATTCAGACTTAAATTTAAGAAAGCAGGGGAAACCACTAGCCTGTTCAGGTATGACCTAAATCAAATCCCTTACGATTATACAGTGGAAGTGACAAATAGATTCAGGGGTTTAGATCTGATAGACAGAATGCCTGAAGAACTATGGATGGAGGTTCATGACATTGTACAGGAGGCAGAGATCAAGACCATCCCCAAGTAAAAGGAATGCCAAGAGACAAAATGGTTGTCTGAGGAGGCCTTACAAATAGCTGAGAAAAGAAGAGAAGCGAAAGGCAAAGGAGAAAAGGATAAATATACCCATTTGAATGCAGAGTTCCAAAGAATAGCAAGGAGAGGTAAGAAAGCTTTCCTCAGGGATCAGTGCAAAGAAATAGAGGAAAATAATAGAATGGGGAAGACTAGAGATCTCTTCATGAAAATTAAAGATGCCAAGGGAATATTTCATGCAAAAAAAAAAAAGGCACATAAAGGACAGAAACAGTATGGGCCTAACAGAAGTAGAAGATATTAAGAAGAGGGGGAAAGAAAACACAGAAGAACTATACAAAAAAGATCTTCATGACTCAGATAACCAAGATGGTGTAATCACTCACCTTGAGCCAGATATCCTGGAATGTGCAGTCAAGTGGGACTTAGGAAGCATCCCTATGAACAAAGCTAGTGGAGACAATGGAATTCCAGTTGAGCTATCTCAAATCCTAAAAGATGATGCTGTGAAAGTGCTGCACTCAATATGCCAGCAAGTTTGGATAGCTCAGCAGTGGCCACAGGACTGGAAAAGGTCAGTGTTCATTCCAATCCCAAAGAAAGGCAATGCCAAAAAATGTTCAAACTACTGCACAATTGCACTCATCCCACATGCTAGCAAAGTAATGCTCAAAATCCTCCAAGCCATGCTTCAACAGTTTGTGAACCATGAACTTTCAGATGTTCAAGCTGGATTCAGAAAAGATAGAGGAATCAAAGATCAAATTGCAACATCCACAGGATCACCAAAAAAGCATGAGAGCTCCAGGAAAACATCATCTACTTCTCCTTTATTGACTATGCCACGCCTTTGATTGTGTGGATCTCAACAAACTGCGGAAAATTCTTCAAGAAATGGGAATACCATATCACCTTACCTGCCTCTGGATGCAGGTCAAGAAGGAATAATTAGAACTGGACATGGATCAACAGACTGGTTCCAAATCAGGAAAGGAGTACTTAAAGGCTGTATATTGTCACCCTGCTTATTTAACTTATATGCAGAGTATATCATGAGAAACGCTGGACTGGATGAAGCACAAGTGGGAATCATGATTGCCGGAGAGAAATATCAATAACTTCAGATCTGCAGACGACACCAGCCTTATGGCAGAAAGTGAAGAGCTGAAGAGCCTCTTGAAGAAAATGAAAGAAGAGAGTTAAAAAGTTGACTTAAAACTCAACATACAGAAAACTAAGATCACGGCATCTGGTCCTATCCCTTCATGGCAAAAAGATGGGGAAACAATGGAAACAGTGACAGACTTTATTTTGAGGGGTCTCCCAAATCACTGCAGATGGTGACTGCAGCCATGAAACTAAAAGACACTTGCTCCTTGGAAGAAAAGCTATGACCGACCTAGACAGCATATTAAAAAAACAGAGACATTACTTTGACAACAAAGATCCTTTTAGCCAAGCTACGGTTTTTCCAGTATTCATGTACAGATGTGAGAGTTGGACTATAAAGAAAGCTGAGCACCAAAGAATTAATGCTTTTAAACTGTGGTGTTGGAGAAGACTCTTGAGAATCCCTTAGACTGCAAGGAGATCCAACCAGTCAATACTTAATAAAATCAGTCCTGAATATTCATTGAAAGGACTGATGCTGAAACTCCAATATTTTGGCCACCTGATATGACAAACTGACTCACTGGAAAAGATCCTGATGCTGGGAAAGATTGAAGGCAGGAGGAGAAGGGGACGACAGAGGGTGAGATGGTGTGATGGCATCACTGACTCGATGGACATGAATTTAAGCACGCTCCACGAGTTGATGATGGACAGGGAAGCCTGGTGTGCTTGACAATGGGGTCACAAAGAGTTGGGCACAACTGATCGACTTTCATTTTCACTTCCTGTGAAGCCTAGTCTGCATCAGCAGGTTGGGCTGCAATTTCATAAATTTCTCCTGCATTCTTGCTGCCCAGTGAGCTTATTTTGGACAGAGGGCAGCTGGGTAGATGGGGACATGTTCCCTGGGCTCTGCTCACCTGTCTTCCTGCTGGAGAAGCAGCTCTATGACCCAACCCACAGCCTTCCATCTGCCCCCACCCCACCACCACTAACCTCCCGTCAATGCAATGGTTACATCCTCTTCCTAGATAGTTCTGGTTAGTGCCCTTTACTTGTCTGGTCTTTCAACAGATGTAGCCTCTCAATGAAGCATCCCCAAGCACCCTACCCTGACATACATCTGGCTCTTTGTACCCCTAACAGGCTTTATTTTTCTTCAGGGGACTCTCACCATCTAAATAGTGATGCATCATACTTTGGCACTTGATTGCTGCTAGCTTCAACACCACATTGCTAGCACCCACACCAGTGGATTTCACCTCAGTTCAGTTCAGTCGCTCAGTCATGTCCAACTCTGCAACCCCATGAACCACAGCATGCCATACCTCCCTGTCCATCACCAACTCCCGGAGTCCACCCAAACNTTAGAAGCCTGTTTGGAGCAGGGGCAGTGAGCAAACACAGATTTTTCTGATACATTCAGCATTAGGATGTCAAGTTCCTGACCCTAATCAACCAAGGTCATGAACAAACTAGTCCTTTAAACATTTTATGAAAGAAACTGCTGTGCATTTTTCTCCCTGGACTCTCTCCCTTGGAATACAAATGAAGCCTGGCCCTCCAAGCTAATGCTCCAGGCTAGTTTAGCACAGAGCTAACTTCTTGGTGATCTGCTGCCTCCATCAGGATCAGGGTAGAATCTGTTTCAATACATTACAATTTGTTCAGTCCTGAGAGGATGCAATGACTTCTGGGCTAACGTTGAGCAGAGGGGTCTATTGGAGATGAGTGTGTTATTTGTGTACAAATTTTAATAACTTAAAGTTTTATCAAAATAAAGATGCAAAAGAAAAATAAGAAAAGAGATCCCCATTTGGGGTGAGGTAGCGATTAGATCCACTACCAGGTCTGCCACATGCCCTGTGTGATTTGGGGAAAGTCTCTGAACCCCTGAGCTCACTGGTCTTCCCTGTAAAGTCCTGACAGCCCCATAGGCTGGTTATAGCCCCATCGTGATCTGTTCCTGACTCCTGTGTCAGTTCTAGCCACTTCCTGCTGCCACAGTCCTCTCTAGTCATACTGATCTCCTCAGGGCTCCTCCTTCCTCTGGCTCTTACTCAAATTGAGTAAGAACCTAAAAGAATCTGCCTTAAAAAATCCCCCATCCCCTCCCCGTTTTCCAGGCTGACAGCAATTCATCCTAAACATACATGCTGAATGCTTCCCTATCAAAAGGGCATCCCCATCAATGTCATTCCTTCAGGAAGTCTTCTTTGTCACCATCTCCCCCAGTTAACTTCTAGATTCTCTGTCCTCCTGTGAGCCCAAAGGGCTTGTGCGTATCCCATCAGAGAACTTACAACAAACCATCATATTGATTTGCCAGATCATCCCCCTGGACTGTGAGCTCTTTGTAAACAGAGATCATGTCTTTCTAAAATCTTGGCATCTCAGGGGCTTAGTGCAAGGCCAGACACATGAGGTATCCAGTGTCTGTTTGCAAAGTGAACCTTAACCCTAACTGGTAAATGTTGTTCTTCTGCCATTTTTCTGGTCCTCCAATGACAGTTACTGCAGGAGAAGTCAGCAATTTTGGTACCTGCTCCAGAATATTTCTCTAAGTTGCTGTGTCTAACACCTGCTGTTATCTTCATGGCCAGATCACCCCTCTTTAGCCCAGACTCCAGCTTTCCCTTGAGGTAGATACTGCTGACTTTCATTTTAAACACCATCTGCTCCACACATAGACACCTCAGCCAGGATCCCAAACAAGGCTGCTGTCTGGCTTCCTCCTGCCCTGGTCATCCAGCAGCCTCTCAGTCCTCTTTCTGACAAATCCCATTTGATGGGCTACACAAGATTCACTCTGACTTGCTATCTTTTTGAAATCATGCAACCAAGCCACAATCTTCTTGATCTTTAGTAAAGAAAGATCTAACCCAAGCATCCTCCTTCCCTCTCACACAGGTCAGATTCCCTAAGAAAATATTGGAAGGAGAGATTGATTTTACATCCTTTCTTCTCCTAGAACTTGCTGAGCATCATGTTTTCCTTCCTACTCTGCCATTGCCCTGGGCCTTCCCTCATTGATCACCATCAGGAACTCCTAGGCACCCCCTTCAGTGGGTACCTCTCCCTTCTGGTGAGCTCAGAAAAGAAGTTGATGGGCTGAGCACACTTCAATCAGGTGCCTGAAACATTCATTGCGTCACCACAGAGGAGTAGAGGGGTATCGGTCTTGTCTGAACAACTGGAGTAATTTAAGAAACCAACAACACATTCTGCTTTACAAAACTTAAATCCATATACTGTTTATGAGTTTTCCCATGGCATAAGAGAAAAATATCCAAAATGACAGACTCTTCTTATGGGGTTTCCATCATGGACACAAGCCTATTCCCAAAGAAATTGTCATGTCTCCAAATGCCTTTTTCTCCCTACTCCACACAGCAGTGACATCTAACTTTGAATCTAGTTTACCCAAAAGATCTGGTCTTGACCCAGAAGTCATCACCTTTTCCATGGTTCCTTTCCCTAAGTCTGAGTCATTCCGCCCATGGAAACTCAGCGGAGCTTTATCCAGAAACTAGCAATAGGGAACCCCTGATTCCTCAGGGAACGCTGGTCCCCGGAATAGAAGAGTGATTACAAACTCTGGAGCCAGGTGACTAGGGCTTGCACATGGCTCCAGTTTTCCTGCTTGTGTGACCCTCATTACATATCTTACACTATCTGGACCTCAGACCTCCTTAGCTGTGTTATGGTAATAATAATAATGAGCCTTTCCAAGTAATGGGGTTTTGAAGAGTTAAACACACACAGAAAAAGCTTAGCAAAGAAGTGCTCAGTAAATTTTAGTTATAGCTCTATATGGTTTCCCATCAGACTCGACAAGTCTGTTACTTATTCTGTTTATCTAGCAAGTAACTGTTTATGAAGACACGTACACGTTTGCAGACAGTTTCTGAGAACAAATACGGATTTCCAGAGGTCATACAATCTGGGAATCTTTCTGAATGACTCATGAGGAAGTGGAGTCTGCACAGAAAGCTAACTCCTTATGAACTTTCAATTTACAGATTTCCATTAGTTACAAATGGAACTTTTCCTGCTGTCTGCATTTTGGCTGAAGCCCCTAAGGTGAAAACAATAAGTAACAAGCATTGCCCTCCTCAATCCTCCAGAGACCTACTTGATAAAACTCACTACAAGGTAGCCAAACAGATCTTTTACCTCCAAACTATGGAAAAAGAGATTAATCCATGCTGCTAGAAGTCTAGGGTGACTAGAAAGGAAGATGATGGGTGCTTCGGGGTTCTGATAACAGCCTACTTCTTGATCTGGGACTTGAGACTTGGAATTCCCAAAGAGAGTTTGTGCAAGGGGATTCTATAAGAATAGAGGTCACTTGACTCTTCTCCTTTCGCTTTGGGAGAGCCTTACATGGGTCCTTGAAGGCTTGAGGACATAGCTAACAGAGACCACAGCCTGCCACATGCACAGAACATTTCTGAAGACAGGAGCCTGCCAGAAGCTGCCCCAGAAGGCAGGCAAGACAGAGGTAGCAGAGGGGGCAACGTGCCTGTTCTCAGGATGAGTCCTCATGGTCTAGTGGACACTATGGAATGTATATTAAAATATCTTGAAAGGCTCCACTCCATCTCTAGAGTGGCCTGCCAGAGCAAGGGGACTCTAGCAGTACCAGGCTGGAGATGCAACCGCTGTGAGTTGGGGTGGAAAGAGGAAAGTGCGTCACAAGAGATCAGTTGAAGAGTGTATCACCCATACAGGAACCAGTCCAGCACAAAAGTCCCACAGTGGATGACCCACAAGTGCCCATGAAAAAACAGAGTAATGAAATGCCCAACACCTTGGCAATGCCAGGCAAGGGAGAATCACAGAGGTCAAAGTACATGAGAAGACTCTTTGCCCTCTTGCTCCTTTACTCCCACCCCCCAGCCCTGGAGAGACCAAAAGTAGCAATGCAAATTGAGAAGGGAGAGTGAGTCAGAAGGAATAATGAGCAAACAGACCCTAAGATTAGACTCTCCTTCCCCAACTTTGGGACCCCTGGCCAAGAGTCAGGCTTAGGCTTTGAGAAACGGGAGAAATTTTGAATTGGATCTGAGATCAAAGTTTTGAGTTAGAGTCTATTGGGTCTTTTAACACTCAAAGTAATACTTGTCAAAAGAAGACTTATTTTGTATTCTTGACTAAACTACAGAAGGGGACAGGGAAAAGAGATTGAGTAGTGTATGTTTTCAAAGTGGTCACAGTGGGGAAAATTCAGCAGTTTTCCTGTGCATAACTATTGAGTTCAATACAACCCCAACACATGGAATTAAATATATATATATACACATATGCCAAAGCAAAATGTCATCAGTCTTGCCCTCTACCAACAGAAGGGTCTGAGCTGTTGCTTGTGTGAAAGTTCCTCATAGTGTCCAACTCTTTGCAATCCCAAAGACTATACAGCCGGAATACTGAAGTGGGTATCCTTTCCCTTCTCCAGGGGATCTTCCCAACCCAGGGATTGAACCTAGGCCTCCCACATTGCAGGCGGATTCTTCACCAGCTGAGCCACTAGGGAAGCCCATTGCTTGTGTGGGCCTGACATAAACTGCTGCTGCTGCTAAGTCGCTTCAGTTGTGTCCGACTCTATGTGACCCCATAGACAGCAGCCCGCCAGGCTCCCCCATCTCTGGGATTCTCCAGGCAAGAACACTGGAGTGGGTTGCCATTTCCTTCTCCAATGCATGAAACTGAAAAATGAAAGGGAAGTCACTCAGCCATGTCCAACTCTTTGCGACCCCATGGACTGCAGCCTACCAGGCTCCTCCATCCATGGAATTTTCCAGGCAAGAGTACTGGAGCGGGATGCCATTGCCTTCTCTGGACATAAACTGGTCCTCAGCAAAGATGATCATAAGGGGCACTGCCCATCCCTTTCTCTTACTCCTTTTGCCCCCAGCCTGCTGGGCAGAGGAGAGCATACCCATCAATCACCCCTAGGGTCCACAAAGACCTACCCTAAGAATGGAGGTCACTGCTTTTGATGATATCATTACACTCGATGTCAAATTCTTCTCTCAATTTCTCTCCAGGGAGAGAGAAGGGGCATTTTTACTCTTCTAGTCACAGAGACAATGAATATTTCATGTTGGTGGAGAAGGAAACATATGATTTTCTCAGGAAGGAAAAGAATTTTTAAGGACTTTTCCCAAGAAATAAAATATTTTCTCTGAAAGAAGCAAATTTAGAGATTCAAATGAGACCCCCCCCAAAGGGGGGGTCTCAAGAATGGAGTGGAATGATCCTACCTTTCTCAAAATCATACAAATGAAACAAAACAAATAACATAAAAAAAAAACCATACCATGCCAGTAATTTCAATAAGTCTTCAAATGGTAGTTGGACAACCCCTTCTTCCCTCTTTTTTCCTTTCTCTTCTCTTGATTCCAGGACAAACACAAGTCTTTCTTAATCATTGCTTCCACCTTGTTACTCAGTACACCATTCTCTCTCTCTCTTTTAATATTTATTTACTTATTTACTTATCTGACTGAGCCGGGTCTCGTGTGGAATCTTCAGTCTTCTTTGTGGCATGCCAGATCTCTAGCTGTGGCATGTGAGCTCTTAATTGAGATCTAGCTCCCTGACCAGGAATCAAACCTGGACCCCCCTGCATTGGGAATGTGGAGTCTTAACCACTGGACCACCAGGGTACTTCCTCCACCATTCTCTGAAAGCAAGCCCCTGGGTCAGCCTTTCCTTTCCCAAAGATTCAGGGAAGCACATGTAACCTCCACATGGAAACCAAAAGAGTCAAGGGGAAAGTGCTGGTTGATTTCTTTCCATTTTCCACTCTCCTGAAGGCTTACACTCAGCAGACATTCTGATTTTCTTGAAGTAACAAGAGGAAGCCCAGCTGGAATAGCAATATCTAAATAAAAATGCTGCTGATCTGCTAATATTAACCAGTCTAAAAATACCATGGAGCGTGTGGTTTTCATTACAGCAACTATAGTATGACAAGCACCCTGCCTTCCAAGACTACCCTCATTTACATGATCTTATGTTACTCGTGGAGCTGGACTCTTGGGCTTAAAGAAAAACAAGGGTTCCACAGCAAGAGGTGAAATGAAGATTTAGGCACTCAGCCAAAAAGTTCAAGCCACTCATAAATGATTAAAGCTTATGGTCACGTGGCCATTCTCTTCTCGGCACTCTCATCACACGTCATTTATTCCATTCATTGGAACTTCTCACACGTGGCTCTTATCACAAGTAATCATGTACAAGATCAGGGCAGAGCCTGTTTGTTGCACGAAACCACATCCCACGTAGCCTCTGGCAGGTGGTCTTCAGCATGGATGGAAGCATGGCAGCATTACTAGATAGGTATGCTTGGAAGAACAGAGACCCGGGAGTCCCAGAGCTGAGTGTCAAGCCTAGACTGCCACTTCCAAGCTGTTTAACCTAGGGAAAGTCTTTCACTTCTCCAAGTCTCAGTTTGCTAATCTATAGAAAGGGCATTCAGTTCAGTTCAGTTCAGTCACTGAGTTGTGTCCACCTCTTTGCAGCCCCATGGACTGCAGCATGCCAGGCCTCCCTGTCCATCACCAACTCCCACAGTTTACTCATACTCATGTGAATTGAGTCGGTGATGCCATCCAACCATCTCATCCTCTGTCATCCCCTTCTCCTCCTGCCCTCAATCTTTCCCAGCATCAGGGTCTTTTCAAATGAGTCATTTTTTCCCATCAGGTGGCCAAAGTATGGAGTTTCAGCTTCAGCATCAGTCCTTCCAATGAATATTCAGGACTGATTTCCTTTAGGATGGACTGGTTTGATCTTGCAGCCCAAGGGACTCTCAAGAGACTTTCCAACACCACAGTTCAAAAGCATCAATTTTTTGGTGCTCAGTTTTCTTTATGGTCCAACTCTCACATCTGTACATGTCTATTGAAAAACGATAGCCTTGACTAGATGGACCTTTGTTGGCAAAGTTGTGTCTCTGCTTTTTAATATACTGTCTAGTTTGGTCATAACTTTTCTTCCAAGGAGTAAGCATCTTTTAATTTCATGGCTGCAGTCACCATCTGCGGTGATTTTGGAGCCCCCCAAAATAAAGTCTGACACTGTTTCTACTGTTTCCCCATCTATTTGCCATGAAGTGATGGGACCAGATGCCATGATCTTCGTTTTCAGAATGTTGAGTTTGAAGCCAACTTTTTCACTCTCCTCTTTCACTTTCATCAAGAGGCTCTTCAGTTCTTCACTTTCTGCCATAAGGGTGGTGTCATCTGCGTATCTGAGGTTATTGATATTTCTCCTGGCAATCTTGAGTCAAACTTGTGCTTCATCTAGCCCAGCGTTTCTCATGATGTACTCTGCATATAAGTTAAATAAGCAGGGTGACAATATACAGCCTTGACGTACTCCTTTCCCAGTTTGGAACCAGTTTGTTGTTCCATGTCCAGTTCTAACTGTCACTTCTTGACCTGTGTACAGATGTCTCAGGAGGCAGGTAAGGTGGTCTGGTATTCCCATCTCTTTCAGAATTTTCCATGGTTTGTGGTGATCCACACAGTCAAAGGCTTTGGCATAGTCAATAATGCAGAAATAGATGTTTTTCTGAAACTGTCTTGCTTTTTTGATGATCCAACAGATGTTGGCAATTTGATCTCTGGTTCCTCTGCCTTTTCTAAAACAAGCTTGAACATCTGGAAGTTCATGGTTCACATATTGCTGAAGCCTGACTTGGAGAATTTTGAGCATTCCTTTACTAGCGTGCGAGATGAGTGCAATTGTGCAGTAGTTTGATCATTCTTTGGCATTTGAATGAAAACTGACCTTTTCCAGTGCTGTGGCCACTGCTGCATTTTCCAAATTTGCTGGCATATTGAGTGCAGCACTTTCACAGCATCATTTTTAGGATTTGAAATAGCTCAACTGGAATTCCATCACCTCCACTAGCTTTGCTTGTAGTGATACTTCCTAAGGCCCACTTGACTTCACATTCCAAGATGTCTGGCTCTAGGTGAGTGATCACACTATCGTGATTATCTTGGTCATGAAGATCTTTTTTGTACAGTTCTTCTGTATATTCTTGCCACCTCTTCTTAATATCTTCTGCTTCTGTTAGGTCCCTACCATTTCTGTCTTTTATTGAGCCCAACTTTGCATGAAATTCCCTTGGTATCTCTAATTTTCTTGAAGAGATCTCTAGTCTTTCCCATTCTATTGTTTTCCTCTATTTATTTGCACTGATCACTGAGGAAAGCTTTCTAATCTCTCCTTGCTATTCTTTGGAACTCTGCGTTCAAATTAGTATATCTTTCCTTTTCTCCAGTGCTTTTCGCTTCTCTTCTTTTCACAGCTATTTGTAAGGCCTCCTCAGACAGCCATTTTGCTTTTAGCGTTTCTTTTCCATGGGGATGGTCTTAATCCCTGTCTCCTGTACAATGTCATGAACCTCCATTTATTGTTCATCAGACACTCTATCAGATCTAGTTCCTTAAATCTATTTCTCACTTCCACTGCATAATTGTAAGGGATTTGTTTAGATCATACCTGAATGGTCTAGTGGTTTTCCCTACTTTCTTCAATTTAAGTCTGAATTTGGCCAATAAGGAGTTCATGATCTGAGTTCATGATCAAAGATGACTGCTATAATATTCAGCACTAACATTCACCGTATGCCTTTAACATGCTGGAGACTCCACATAATGTTGTTACAGGCAGTATAATCTCAAGAATCTGATGAGGAAAATCCTCATATCCTCCCCATTTACAGATAAGGATACTGAGGGCCAAAGAAGTGAAGTAACTGGTTATACAATAAGTGGCTGAGCTGGAATTCAAATTCATATGAAGACTGTGTTCAGGGCTTCCCTGGTAGTCCAGTGGTTAAGAATCCACCTGCCAATGCAAGAGACACAGGTTCGATCCCTGGCTCAGGAATATCCCACACGCCGCGGAGCAGCTAAGCCCGGGCACCACAACTAGAGAGCCCACGCCCTAGGGCCCCTGAGCTGCATCCACTGAGCGAGTGTGCCTGGAGTCCATGCCCGGCAACACGAGGGAAGTCCCCGCCATGGGTCCATGCACTGCAACCAGGAGAAACCCCTGCTCCCCATGGCTAGAGAAAGCCCACATGCAGCAACGAAGACCCAGTGAAGCCGAAGGTCAATAAATAAGACCTGTGTCCTCATGTACAGAGCTCAAAGGCAACATCTGCCATGGCTCAACATGCAAACAGCAAAGAGGTTAAGGGCAAGGACTCTGGGTTCAACCACTTCTCTGGACTTCAGTTTTCTCATCTAGAAAATGGGGATAATAAGACCTACCTCGTTGTGTGTGGCTGTGAGGGTTAAATAACTAAAATGTGTATGGCTATGGAATAATCTCCACCAGTATTGCCTCTGCTCTGTTTGCCGTTTTTATTATATGAAACAGCTGCCATAGAGATGAGGAGGAGGGCTGGAATAAGAAGAAAGAGCACAGGAGCCACCAAATGATTGCTCTGTGGCATTATCAGACCCTCAAGGGAAATTTGCAGAGATGACCAGGAACAGGTTCCATGAATAGGTCACTGAATGCTCTTGGGAATTTTCAATGAAGTAGAGCCTATAACAATATTAAATGGAGTCAGCTGTATAGCTTAGGTACGGCTGGTGGTTGAGGGTGGGAGAGTCAGACTAGAGCAGTCCACTGATGCCTGTGTGCCCTTGGAGGGTCCCCCTGCCTGATGATGTCACTGTGTGAAGTTGCATGGTGATTCTGAGGCTGACATGCCAGTGGGTGCATAGCGATGGAGTTGGTATGCCTTGTTCATCATCCCCATAAAGTCATTTATAGATCATGCCTATCTTGGAAGGATGGAAGTATACCAGATGGGAAGCCTCCATGATGGTAGACCTTTGTACCAAAACTGACCTGAGAATTTCTTAGCTAATTTTGCAGATGAGAAAAAAAAAAAAGTATCTGAGATGTGATGTGAAGCAAGATTAAATGATCAGGTAGAAAATGTAAGCCCCTTTCAAATAATTTATGGAGTTGCTGTCAACATTAAAGCCATGGAGACTGACCCTCACTTCCTGAGTTAAGATCCAAAGGAAGAACTTTTCAGTCTCAAGATGTAACAGGGGGACAAGGATAAATTTTTACAATGCAAAGCCAGAAACAACTTTGTCTTGGACTGTGCTGCTGAGTTTTGTTTCCAGGTGTGAATTTCTGGCTGTAACAAAGATGATAAGTAAGAAAGCAAGCATTCCACCTCTTTCAAACTCCTTACTTTATAGCACACATCAGATATGCAAGAAAACCCCAGTTTTCTTATTTTAATACCCATCACCAGCTAATTCACAGTGTCCCGGATATATAAGCTTATCTCATAAAAAATAAAAATCTAAACAAGAGGATAATGAGACTGCCTATGGGAAAAGATTTCCTCCTTAGGAAACAATTTGCAGAAATAACCAAAAAAGATAGAGAAAAAAACATGAATTTAAAATCTGGCCACAATGAGTCTTATCTCTCTTTACTCAGTGATTTTTAAAATATAGCCTTTATTCTGCCAATACTGGGTCTATAGTAGCTCAGTTGGTAAAGAATTGGTAAATTGCAGGAGACCCCAGTTTGATTCCTGGGTCGGGAAGATCCTCTGGAGAAGGGATAGACTACCCACTCCAATATTCTTGGGTTTTCCTGGTGGCTCAGTTGGTAAAGAATCTGCCTATAATGTAGGAGACCTGGGTTTTATCCCTGGGTCGGGAAGATCCCCTGGAAAAGGGAAAGGCTACCCACTCTAGTATTTTGGCCTGGAGAATTCCACGGACTATATAGTCCACGGGGTCACAAAGAATCAGACACGACCGACTGACTTTTACTTTCTTTCACTTTCTGGCAATACTACAAAAGTAATATTGATATACCAGTTTCTAGAATCTGGATATGACATAGACTTTAATATAGCAGGGAAATAGCAATTTATTTCAAAATTTGTTGATGAAATTTCTCTTAAGGAAGTGTCTTTTGCTTAGCCATTTGAAGAGCCATTTGACTATGAAAATGTAGGTTCTGAGATACTGTTGAGAAAGACCAATAAGTCAGTCAAAGGAGAGTATATTTCTCTCTATAATAATATAAGAAAAAAACTTTTCACAAACAGGCTAAGGTGACGAGGACAGGATATGTTGGTAGAAGAAATTGGTGGGTAAAGAGAGAAGGCAGGAGGGACAGGGTCTAGGAAAATGAAGTCTGGAAGCCCAGAAGAAGACATCTCCAGCAAATCAGGAAGCAATTTGCAGAAATAACCAAAAAAGATGGGAAAAAAAAAACCATGAATTGAGATCTCAATATCTAACTCAATGAGACGTCCCATAATTAGTATTAAAGAATTTTCTCTGCTCTGTGGCGATTCAGACCTTCTCTTTTCTAATACCCTTTGTTACAAATGGGCTACACACAAGTGTTTTCTGTAAGTAGCATCAAAAGAAAAAACAACTGGGTTCAATTGGAGAAAAGAGAAACCACATGAGTCTAGATAGATGTGAGGCTGAGAATTTAGTAGAAGCAGAAAACCGAGAAGGGTTAGCCAAGCCCACCCCACCCCTGCCCCTGAGAAATTCCACAGAGTGAGTAGATGGTATGCTGGGTTTCCCTTTGTGTGTGTGTGATGTGATCTCAGGCATTTTTATTTTATTACTAATGGTTGAGGTGACTCATAAGGCTGGCAGAATTGTGGAACACCCAGAGAGAGACATCTGCGTTCCATTAAATGTGTCATCTCTCCTTATACAAAATACTCCCTTATTAAAGAAAGATTAGGTGGCATCACTACCTTTTCTGCAGCCAGTGCCATGCTCAAAATACTTTAATAATCATTAGAAAAGTTGCCGATGAAATTGAAATATTCTAGGCTTTACAGCTAGAAAGTCGGTCTGTCTCAAAGTGATTACTCAAGACACAGCTGCCAGAGTGTGACTTCTTTCTTAATGTACAGAGAAAAATTTTCCCGTGAGATTTTTGGATGCCGATGGTAAGAAGGATGAAACTACAGGTGTGGAAGTCTGTGTGATTTTGACAAAGACATGATTTTAAGACGGGCACCCACTTCATCCTCACATCCACATTTCTAGTCTGAAAGTGATGCCCTTTGAAGTCAGTGGGCTTTAAAGATTTGAGAAGCACCATTTGTGGAACCTGGCTGCAGATCTTAGATTGCTAAGAGGGTATATGTTCTCTTAGGATTTCTATATGTGTAATGGCAGAATTATTACAGAAAATTCTGGTAGGCACTGTGTGTGTCAAGCTGTTGTTTCTTGCAGACAACTGTAAAGAGCTGCCTCTCAATGTGTGTTTTGCCCTTGCCTCCTCAAATTCTTCCAGGAGTCTTTATCCTTATAGTCTGCTTTTACTTCTTAGTTTCTCCTGAACTGCCCTTTCAAAGGCCAGTGGTGATCCACTGAGAGAACTCAACGGCATCTCTTCCTGCCCAGTCCTCCCTGGCCTCCTGGCATCGCGCCTGTGAGTTCACAGGTGAGCAGGTGAGGTCCCAGCTGACAGGGGCAGTAAGACGTCAACGCTGGTCTACTCTGAGCGGCAGGGGAGGTTTGTACTGGAGTCCTGGGAACTGTGAGGGCTTCTTAAGATCTCTAATATTCGTTTTCCTTTGTAACCATTGACCAGGGCTCTCTCCTTCAACCAAACTTAAGTCAGGCTCCCTCCGATTTGGCCCTGACCTTAGGGCTTCCCTGGTGACGCAGAGGTTAAAGCGTCTGCCTGCAATGTGGGAGACCTCGGTTCGATCCCTGGGTGGGGAAGATCCCCTGGAGAAGGAAATGGCAACCCACTCCAGTATTCTTGCCTGGAGAATCCCATGGACGGAGTAGCTTGGTGGGCTACAGTCCACAGACACGACTGAGCGACTTCGCTCACTTCACTTAGGCTCTGTCCTTAGCCCACTTCTCCAGTCTTATCAAGAATCCCACTGCGTCAGTATAGCAAATGTCTCCCACCTTTGATATTTGATTATCCTTAATCAAATTCCTCATCCTTCACCCTCAATGTCTAAACACCCTGGTTCGCCTTTGAGAAGAATCCTGTCACTTCAGTTGAGTTAGATGCCACCTGGCCTTCATGGCTCCTCAGTAATTCTCCATCCACGGACCCCCACCCTGCTCCTAGGCTCTAGGTTTCTACTTTTCCTTGTGATGTTTGGAGGTGAGCTCTCTCTCTCTCTCCCCTACCATGAAACTCCACTGCTGTAATTTCTCTTGAATAAATGCTTCCTTTCAGTCTTCAACTAGTGTCTGAACACTTCTGCTTTGGCACCATCCAGAGCATCTGATGCTGCAGCATGTTTCTGCCTTCACTCTCCTCCTCAGGCCTCTCAGGACTCAAAACTCAAGACCCACACGCTCCAGCTTCTCCATCTCAGCCTCTTCTTCAGTTTCATCACCAGCCTTTCAATGAGGCATTGCCTCTCATCTGACCATTACCTCTGGGCTTCCAGTCATTTCACTGCTTGTTCCCAGCCCACTCCCAACACACACACACACACACACACACACACACACACTCCTTCTCCATACACAGTAAACCCTCTAAATGCAGGTCTGACCTTATTCCCTTGATGTAAATCCTTCAGCATCTCTCCACATACTCCAAGATACAACCTTGTGTCTCATTCTCCAAACATTTTTGGCTCTCCCCCTTGTTTAAAAAGCCCAATGCTGATTCGCATTCCTGGGCCTGATGCTTCCCTTGCCAGAATTATTCATTCTTCTCCCTCTGCCTTTCTGAGTCAATGTAACCACCATTTCCTCTGGGAAGGCGTCCCCAGCCCTCCCCGGTGTGAAGTGGGGTCCCTCCTTATGTTTGAAGCAATCCTGCAGATGAGTGGATAGTGGTGCTGGTGGTTTAGTTGCTAAGTCGTGTCCAACTCTTGCGACCCCGTGGACTGTAGCCTGCCAGGCTCCTCGGTCCATGGGATTCTCCAGGCAAGAATACTGGAGTGGGCTGCCATTTCCTTCTCCGGGGGATCTTCCTGTCCCAGGTATTGAACCCAGGTCTCCTGCATTGCAGGCAGATTCTTTACCAGCTGAGCTACTAGGAAAGATAGGTTGAGTGTAATGCGTCTCTCAGAAACACAATGTCTCACACACACACCTTAGAGAAATTAGACTTGAATGTGATCACCACAAGGGATACATTTTCAGTAGGGCCAAGGAAATATCATAACAGAGAGGGATTGGCATATTATTTCACTTCATGTTTATCTGACCAGAAATTTCTGCATATGTTGTTAAATTGGGGCACTTTCTGTTTTAAGTGAGAAATATCCAATTCAAATTAGTTTGAACCAAACAGGAATGTATAGATTTTCATAACTGAAACACAGAGAAGGAATATGTCACATTCAGGCATGGATGGATCCAACACATCAGATTTATCATTAAGATGCAATTGTCCATCACCTTCAGACTCTGCTTTTCTCCTCCTTAAGCAAGTTCTCTCCACTTGGCAACATAGATTATCTCAGCAGCTTCAGATTTCAATGGCTGTTTGCTCTTGCCATCTTCAGAGAAAGGGACCCTCTCTCTACCAGCCCCACATCAGTGCCTCTAAGATGAGTCCGAAGTTCGGCTTGAGTTAGATGCCCACCACAGGACACATAATTATACTGAGGGAAATGGGGTAGGATGGTCCATTCTGGCTCAAATTCCCAAGTCTCAGGGATAATCATTTCAGTGACAGGCCACCAGACTCGGGAGGCAAATTTTCCGAAAAAAAAAAAACAAACTGACCAGACAAAGAATTGCTTACTTTTGTTTTTCAGATAAGTCTTTTATTCCCATCCTCTGTTGTGACATTTGCAGCACATATATTCAAATTTCTTGGGGGTGTGAAATCCTTCTTCAGAGGGTATTCAGTGCACTTAGAGCTGTGGGAACAGGCATTCATGGGCCGAGCCCAGGGGTCCCCACGGGGGAGCCCCTCATCCATGTCACCTGCCAGGTTGAATGTGCGTCCTGAGTGACCCTGACCCCAACTAGATCTAAGAGCAAGACCCATACGGAGTGTCTCTTCAACCACTCGGCCTACAGCCTCGGCACATAGGACTGAATCAGAATTTTTTTCCTGAAAGTCTTGAAAATTTTCCTCCTAGGTCTAATTCAAAAAGAAAACAAAATTGAAAACCCCCAAAGTATTGGTTGTTGGAGAAAGCCATGAGGTTCCAGGCACTGTAATGAGATAAAAAGATTTGCATGCTCAACTCCCAACAAATGATACCCTCAATCGTGATGCGTCATTTTCAGCAAAGAGTACATGTTCTTTAAAACAGATTTACCTCTTCAGCTGAGGTGGAGATTCTAAGGATAATTGAAGAGCTGGAAAAAGTCAAATATCAGTTTTCATCAGGAGAATAAAATAACATCATTTCGCTGGATTGGACACTGTCCAAGAAAAGCCATCACCCAGCCATGACACATGAAAGGTCTGCTTTGATTTCACATGGGAGAGTGTTTAGCAGTGTTAAGACAAAACATGTCAATTCCCATGGGTTATTCCAAAATGCCATTATAAGCACATTATAAGCACAAAAATGCCATTATAAGCACAATCCTGAAAAAAGCAAATCTATTCCCATTGCAAATGTCACCAAGCTTCTGATGGAAAATGGATACTTATCAACTTAGAAGAGACGAGAAGGGGCTAAAAGAGGGGAAAGACAGAGACAGGGGAGGAAGGACAGGGAAGCAGGAGGGAGAAAGAATGAAGGAAAGAAGGAAAAAAGAAAGTGAGAGAAAGATGACCTTTTAACCCCACTTCAGAGTCATGCTGAAAAGTGTAATGGTTAAGAAGGCAGGCTTTGATTAGACACAGAAAGACAAATTCTGTTATGATTTGTCTCATATGTGGAATATATGATAAAATAGTCGAACTTATAGAAGGAGGAGCACCGTAGTGGCTGCCAAAGACTGAAGGTAGGGGGATGTGGGGAGGTGCTGGTCAAAGGATACAAAGCTTTAGTTTTGTACAGGGAATAAATTCTGGAGATCTGCTATACAGCATAGTGCCAACGGCCAACATACTGTGTTGTATACTTAAAATCTGCTGAGAGCATAAATCTTATGTTAAGTGTTCTTATCACAAGAATCATAAGAACAATAATAATAAAGGGGGCAGGAGAAAAGTTTCATAGGTAATGGAATTACTTTCAGCTGCACAATTATGGGAAATTAGTTCCCCAACAAGGGATCAAACCTGCGCCCCTACATTGGAAGCTCAGAGTCTTAACCACTGGACCACCAGGGACGTCCTGAGGTGATGGATATGTTATGGCCTTGATGGTGGTGACAGTTTCACATATGTCTGTGAATGCTCAGCTGCTCAGTCCTGTCTGACTTGCTGCGACTTCATGGACTATAGCCACCAGACTCCTCTGTCCATGGAATTTTCCAGGCAAAAATAATGGAATGGGTTGCATTTTCTTCTCCATCACATATGTCTGTGCTGTGCTGTGCTTAGTCATTCAGTCATGTCTGACTCTTTGCAACTTCATGGACTGTAGCCTGCCAGACTCCTTTGTCCATGTGATTCTCCAGGCAATAATACTGGAGTGGTTGCCATACCCTCCTCCAGGGGATCTTCCCAACCCAGGGTGGATTCTGAGCCATCCGAGCCACTAAGGAAGCCCATCACATATGAATACTTATCCTCAAACTCATCAAGTTGTACACATTAAATATGTACAGGGTTTTTTTTTTTAACATCACACCTCAATAAATTTTTTTTTCCATTTTACTTTATTTTACTTTACAGTACTCTATTGGTTTTGGCATACATTGACATGAATCTGCACGGGTGTACACGAACTCCCAAACATGAACCCCCCCTCCCACCTTCCACCCTACATCATCCCTCCGGATCATCCCCATACACCAGCCCCAAGCATCCTGCATCCTGGATTGAACATAGACTGGCGATTCATTTCTTACATGATAGTATACATATTTCAATGCTATTCTCCCAAATCATCCCACCCTCTCCCTCTCCGTCTCCCTCTCCCTCAGAGTCCAAAAGTCCGCTCTGCACATCTGTGTCTCTTTTGCTGTCTTGCATACAGGGTCCTCATTACCATCTTTCTAAATTCCATATATATGTGTTAGTATACTGTATTGGTGTTTTTCTTTCTGGCTTACTTCACTCTGTATAATTGGTTCCAGTTTCATCCATCTTATTAGAACTGATTCAAATGTATTCTTTTTAATGGCTGAGTAATACTCCATTGTGTATATATACCACAGCTTTCTTATCCATTCATCCGCTGATGGACATCTAGGTTGTTTCCATGTCCTGGCTATTATAAACAGTGCTGCAATGAACATTGGGGTACATGTGTCTCTTTCTATTCTGGTTTCCTCGGTGTGTATGCCCAGCAGTGGGATTGCTGGGTCATAAGGCAGTTCTATTTGCAATTTCTTAAGGAATCTCCACACTGTTCTCCATAGTGGCTGTACTAGTTTGCATTCCCACCAACAGTGTAAAAGGGTTCCCTTTTCTCCACACCCTCTCCAGCATTTATTGCTTGCAGACTTTTGGATCGCAGCCATTCTGACTGGTGTGAAGTGGTATCTCATTGTGGTCTTGATTTGCATTTCTCTGATAATGAGTGACGTTGAGCATCTTTTCATGTGTTTGTTAGCCATCTGTATGTCTTCTTTGGAGAAATGTCTATTTAGTTCTTTGGCCCATTTTTTGATTGGGTCGTTTATTTTTCTGGAATTGAGCTGTATAAGTTGCTTGTATATTTTTGAGATTAGTTGTTTGTCAGTTGCTTCATTTGCTATTATTTTCTCCCATTCAGAGGGCTGTCTTTTCACCTTGCTTATAGTTTCCTTTGTTGTGCAGAAGCTTTTAATTTTAATTAGATCCCATTTGTTTATATTTGCTTTTATTTCCAGTATTCTGGGAGGCGGATCATAGAGGATTCTGCTGTGATTTATGTCGGAGAGTGTTTTGCCTATGTTCTCCTCTAGGAGTTTTATAGTTTCTGGTCTTACGTTTAGATCTTTAATCCATTTTGAGTTTATTTTTGTATGTGGTGTTAGGAAGTGATCTAGTTTCATTCTTTTACAAGTGATTGACCACTTTTCCCAGCACCACTTGTTAAAGAGATTGTCTTTACTCCATTGTATATTCTTGCCTCCTTTGTCAAAGATAAGGTGTCCGTATGTGTGTGGATTTATAAATTTATTTTTAACCGAAGCATAATTGCTTTATAATATTATGTTGGTGTCTGCCATACAGCAATAAGAATCAGCCATAGGTATACATATGTCCCTCCCTCTTGAAACTCTCTTCTCCACCTCCCACCCCATCCCAGCCCTCTAGGTGGTCACAGCACCCCGGCTTGAGTTCCCTGAGTCACACAGCCAATTCCCACAGGCTCTGTTTTACATATGGTGGTATATATGTTTCTAGGCTACTCTCTCCATTCGTCTGCCCTCTCCTTCCCACCTACCACCACTGTGTCCTCAGTCTGTTCTCTCTGCCCGCGTCTCCACTGCTGCCCTGCAAATAGGCTCATCAGCACCATCTTTCTAGATTCCATATACATATGGAATATATATGTGTCAATATGGAATATATATATGTATATGGAGTATATATGTGTTCATATATAATATTTGCCTTTCTCCTTCTGATGTACTTCATCCTGTATAATAGGATCTAGGTTCCTCTACCTTATTAGCACTGGCTCATATGCATTCCTTTTTATGACTGAGTAATATTTCATTGCATATATGTACCACAGCTTCTTATCTATTCATCTGTTGATGGACATCTAGGTTGCTTCTGTGCTCTATCTATTTTAAATAGTGCTACAGTGAACATTGGGGTACATGTGTCCTTTTCAATTACAGTTTTCTCAGGGTATATGCCTGCCCAGTAGTGGGATTATTAGGTCATATGGTAGTTTTATTCCTAGTTTTTTAAGGAATTGCCATCATCAAAAAATCTACACACAATAAATACTGGAGAGGATGTGGAGAAAAGGGAACCCTCTTGCACTGATGGTGGGAAAGTAAATTGATATAGCCTCTATGGAAGACAGTATGGGGATCCCTTAGAATGGATTTTAAAAACTGACTGCCTTGACATGATAGCTAAGAGGCATAGGGTTTCTTTGGGGAGTGATGAAAATGTTCTCAAAGTGATTATACTGATGGCTGCAAAACTCTATAAATGTAATAAAAGCCATTGAATTGTACTCTTTTAAAAATTTTATTTTATTCAAGTATAGTTGATTTACAATGTTGTCTTAATTTCTGCTGTACAGCAAAGTGACTCAGTTATACATATATCTACATTCCTTTTCATATTATTTTCCATTATGGTTTATCACAGGATATGGGGTATAATTTCCTGTGCTATACAGTAGGACCTCATGGTTTATCCACCCTGTATATAAAATTGTACACTTTAGACGGGTGACTTATATGGTGTGTGGATTATGTGTGAGGAGTAAGTGCTCAGGGCTTCCCAGATGGCTCAGGGGTAAAGAATCTGCCTGCCAGTGCAGGAGACACCAGAGACATGGGTTCGATCCCTGAAGGAGGGCGTGGCAACCCACTCCAGTCTTCTTGCCTGGGAAATTCCATGGACAGAGGAGCCTGGTGGGCTACAGTCCAGGGGGTGGCAAAGCGTTGGATACGACTGACTGAGCACCACAGTACGTGCTCAGTAAATGAGACACAGTGCCGCTATAGGCTGATGGAAGCCGTGTACCCTGGCTCCCCATAGCGTGCTCCAGTGCCGCTATAGGCTGATGGAAGCCGTGTACCCTGGCTCCCCATAGCGTGCTCCAGTGGCTGATGGAAGCCATGTATCCTGGCTCCCCATAGCGTGCTCCAGTGCCACTATAGGCTGATGGAGCCGTGTATCCTGGCTCCCCATAGCGTGCTCTGCAAAACTCACTTCCTGCACAGAAAGATTAGTTAAATTTACCAACTTACAAATACCTAGTCAGAAATCTTGAATAGGCTATGTATGCCTCTTTACTTCACAAAGAATAGCAAACTATGAGTAAAAAGTACACTCGTTTGACACACTGAAAACAGAAATCGGCCTCTAAAGAATCTTCAGCATCGTTGAGCTTCTATTTCTGTAGGACACTAGAGGTCCCTGTCGGCGCTGAATTTCCAGCCCTTACGATGCAGAATTCAGAGTGACGGTTTTCTGCTTCAGCCCCACTAGATGTCTCTTCAATAAACTCCAGTGACAGTCAGTGTCCAGACATCAGTCTGGTGTTCAGGCATCATTACACAAAAAGGACACTGTTTAAAAATAACCCAACAATTTGCCTGAGTATGTATGTATCTATCAGCCATCTTTTGCTGTCACTCACACAATCAGGATGGAAGATGTCTTTGTTTTCCAGAACCACTGTCTGCTATTAAGAAGATATGGAGGGAGGCAGAGGTGACAATGATGCTATTTTAATTCATTAGGAACAAGAGAGGATACTTGGAAGACAGAGGATGTTCTAAGACATAAAGTATCAGGCTGTTTCATCAAAATTAAATGACCAAATCAATCGAGACAATAAAGAAATGTAGTTACCTTAACAAGATAAAGCAGCTCACAGAACAGAACAAGGTTTGGCTCTGTGTTGTTGGAAGGAACTGATGCATCAAAAGAAAACCATGTTTCTTTTGGCAGCTGGAGAGAGGGAGAGAGCCATGCAGAGAGAGATGTCCTGGCCCTGGTTCAGTGGCAGATAAATCCCAGTGGGTGGACTGGACTATCTCACTGAGGAAACCTAAGTGTAAATATCCGTAGATCCCATCTTCCCCAGCAAGGCTTGTGAATGTCATTGGTGTTCCCACGTCCTTCTGCCAACAGGGAGAGAGGATGCTGCTCAAGCCACACCAGAGACAGTTCTAGTCCCTGTAACAGGTCCATTTCTCATTCTGAACTTTACAGCTCACCTCCTGGCGTGTTCTTCAATTTCTTCTGGATTTAGTACTGTGGGTTAACCTCCCCCAACTCATGACTTTGGGCATTGGCAAGACTGAGGTTCTCACCCTCACAATCTTCTGTAAGACAAGCTATCTGTAAGACTTTTCCATAGGTTGTGAATGAAGTCCTGGAAATACCTCCTCAACATGCATGGCTTCCATACATTGGTTTCTAATTTACACAGTCCTGAATCTTATTTGCCTGTCAAAGTGTAGTGTTTTTCAGTGTAAATAAACCTTGTGCCTTGTTGAGAGTGGGACGGTGTTGACTGAGGAGCTTTCCCAGGGAAGAATGCTAAAGATTATGTAATGTTTGCATTCTATGGGGCTTTTTGCTTATTAACAGAGGATAATAACTAATAACTCTTGGCTAGCACCAGTAGCTGAATAGCAGCAGTCCACCTGACCATAGTAATTGCTTCGCAAATATCATGTGAGCCAGATGCTGCAAACCAAGGATGCAGCAGTGAACTGGAACAAAACCCCTGCCCTCAGGGAGCTATTTGCTATGCTGACATACATATAACTATTAATAAGCACACAACCAAAGTGCAGAATGTGTCTCACAATGATGACTATAGTGGGGAAAACAATGCAAGGAAGGAGCCAGAGGGGATGGGAGTGGTCAGGGCAAGTTGCACTGAGAAGGTGACAACTGGCTTAGAACTTCAAGGAGGCAAGGGAACCAGCCACATGGTTACCTGGGAGATGACTATTCCAGTAAAGGGGACAGCAAGTACTAAAGCCCCAGTATGAACATGTATCTGGAGAGTTCTGTGTGGCCAGAGTGGAATGTGTGAGAGGGAGAAGAGAGGGCAGTGTCACTGATGTGAGGGGCTGGAAATTTGATCAATTTTACGTTTAGGAAATGTAAACAACCCTAAATTAGGGATATGCAAGTGAACAGGGAACTCTGCTCGATGTTACGTGGCAGCCTAGATGGGAGGGGAGTTTGGGGGAGAATGGGTACATGTGTATGTATGGCTGAGACCCTCTGCTGTCCACCTGAAACCATCACAACATCATATAGCTAACCAGCTATATGCCAATACAAAATAAAAAGATTTTCAAAATAAAATTTTTTAAAGAATATGCTAATGATTTCTCTCACTTCACAAGCACCCACCTCACCCCCAACACATTAAGAAACTGTGTTGTTACTATCTCTTAGTGGAACACTTAAGACTATAACCAGCTCGCTGAGGGAATGGCTGTGTGCAGGTGTGTGTCATGCCTCTGAGGTGACAGTCTTTCATCTGGTTACTCCCTCTCAGCTCCTTGTTTCTTATCCCTCGTGTGGCTCTTTCCACATTGTCATAGAATTACGTCTGTACTTGTCTGTCTTCCTCCCAGTTTTGAATGACTTTAGGGCAAGAAATTCATTCATTTTTGCCAGCCCAAGATAAGCATAAAGCACCAAATAGGAACTCAATAATTGCTTTCTCACTGCAATTGAATTCAATGGTTATTTTATATTTGGGTAATAGCCACTCACTTCTTCAGGAGCCCTCAGTATATCAAAAAATGTTTTAAATGTTTTTTTTAAACCATAATTACTCTTAGGAGTAAAAGTATAAATAGCACAATAAATCACTTCCACTAGTTCAATACACATGATTTTTAAGTGTTAATAATATGAAATGAGGATAGCAGACTTTGGATCAATGAATTGACTGAAATGTTGACTATTGAAATAGAAACACAGAAGCTAATCTGATTATATTTTAGAATAGCTGATTACATTCCCAGACACTAGCTGATTCCTTAGATTACCTCCACACACCAACACAATCAACAAAAATCATTGCCTGCCAACTTGGCAGGGACAAAAAGAAGCAAAAAGACTGAGGACCTAAGACTCACTGGGGTCAGATAGACCTGGTTTCACTCACAGCTCTCTTGTTTATCAGCGAGGTAACCTTGGGCAATTTACTTCATCTCCCTGGTCCTCAGTTTCCTCATCTATTAAAAAGGAGTCACGATAGTATCATCCTCATAGGGTTCTTAAGTATAATAAATAATATAATTACTGGAAAGCACCTAACATGATTCCTAACAAAACATTCCACTTGATTTTTTTATTATAATGGACAGAATAAGCCAGCATTTACATATTTTATCATAATCTCCAACTTTCATGTGGATTTCTTAATTTTCACCATTGAAACTCTTTTTATTTTTTTTATTTATTTATTTTTTTTTTTGAAACTCTTTTTAAAAGCTCTAAAATCTACAGTAACAGATACTTGAGCATGTCTGTAATGCTTTATCTGCAATTCCAAACTATGGAAACTCTTTAAAAACTTGACAGCTTTTGCACGACTTCTTTGGATGTCAAACTTGAGCTGTGTTAGGCTGGACAGAAACCTCACTGATAACTAACTATAGCTTTGATAGCCCAGATTCCCATTTAGCAGAAAAGTTCAGAGTCTGGTTTTCTTCCTGAAAACACAAGAGGAAAGAATGCCTTTCTGAAGGGAGGCAGTTTCTTTTAGTCAAAATATCGAGGGTTGACACTGGCTGTCATTTTCCTAGGGAACCTGGAATATTAGTTGGCTCTTACCAGTTGACTTCCCTGGTGGGTCAGATGGTAAAGCATCTGCCTACAATGCGGGAGACCCAGGTTCAATCCCTGGGTTGGGAAGATCTCCTGGAGAAGGAAATGGCAACCCACTCCAGTATTCTTGCCTGGAAAATCCCATGGACAGAGGAGCCTGGTAGACTACAGTCCATGGGGTTGCAAAGAGTCGGACACGACTGAGCGACTGCACATTTCACCTTCCTCACCAGCTGCAAAACTCACCCTTAGTTTTCTGGGCATGAACCTTGACACAAATCAACATCACACCAAGTCATTAAAAATGCAATAGTTTGTCCTATGTTTAAGTTTCCAAGTTTGCCAGGTCACCTGGCATTTATAACCAGCATTTATCCATTTGTCTGAATGGATGATGGATTACCTCACGCACATAATAACTAAGTGGTTATGTTTCACGGCAAGTGGAGTTGTTCTGCAAGGGGCACTAGGGAGCTATGACTGGGAAGTGGCACTGTGGGAAGCCAAGAATTTCAGGGACGTGGTAATTGGTATAGATGAGGCAGGGAGATGTGAGGGTGTGGGTGAGAGAGGGTGTGGGTGACCACAACCCAAGCTGGCACTGCGCTTGTTAGATACTTTACTGAAAACGCCTTCAAGAACGGCACTTACCCAGGCAGCCACAATCCTTCACCTCCTCATAGCCTATCATTTCCTATTGTCTTAGGCCTGAGCTACTTGGATTATGTTAAACACCTGGTCCATTGGATCTGGCCAGAACTTTGGTAGGGGGTAAGGAGTATAATGAACACCAAAGAATTTATGCCTTTGAACTGTGGTGTTGGAGAAGACTCCTGAAATTCCGTTGGACAGCAAGGAGATCAAACCAGTCAATCTTAAGGGAAATCAATCCTGAATACTCACTGGAAGGACTGATGCTGAAGCTGAAGCTCCAGTATTTTGATCATCTGATGTGAACAGCCAACTCATTGAAAAGGTCCCTGATGCTGGGAAAGACTCAGGGCAGAAGGAGAAGAGGGCGTCAGAGGACGAGATGGCTGGATGACATCACCGACTCAGTGCACATGAACTTGGGCAGCCTTTGGGAGATGGTGAGGGACAATGAGGCATGGCGTGCTGCAGTCCGTGGGGTCGCAAGAGATCAGACACGACTGGATGACTGAGCAACAAACACCTGGCCCATTGGCTCCGGCCAGAGCTTCAGTGGGGGTGAGGGGCATAATGTGCGCCACAAAGGGAGTCACTGGGACAGTTAAAAAGATCTGAGCAATAGCTGGAGATTAAACAACAGCTATTATAACAAGGTTAACTTGCGGTTTTGATCATTACGCTGTAATTCTGAAAAGGATAGCCTTAGTTTTAAGAAATGTACATATGAGGATAAAGCAGGGAAGGGAAAAGTCCAAATCCACAAAATTAGAAGTCCTAGAAGTAAAGCCAAGAGAGAGGCAATTGCAGGAAATAGGCTGAAGGGTTCTCAAGCACTTTTAAAGTTGAGAGCAGATGAACGATCCATCAATGTATCTCATGACCTGAGTGGGAAGGAAGCCCAAAAGGGAGGGAATATACGTATATGTATGACTGATTCATTTTGCTGTACAGTGGAAACTAACGTAACATTGTAAAGCAACTATCCTTCAATAAAAATTAATTTAAAATACACCCATGACGGATTCATGTCAATGTATGGCAAAACCAATACAGTATTGTAAAGTAAAATAAAATAAAAACAAAATTTTTAAAAATTAAAAAAAAATTTAAGTGAGCAGAAGTCTGTCATTCGAAGTCAATTAGAAGTATCTTGTAACAATAAAATTTTGACTTCTTTAACATTCCTCTTCATTAGCTGATATGGAAAATATTTAATATTATACAAGTATTATTATAATATCTGATAATACTATTGTAAGCATTTTATTTAATAGTATGCTTTTTCACAAACCATATCAGGGATGATTAAAAATTATGGCATTTTGTTTCTCAACTATCGGAAATAGCTTAATTTAACTTAATTTTAGTTTTCCAATGATGTTATTATATTAAAACTGACAAGAAACTATAAAAACTGAATAAAGGTAAGTGAATTACTACCAATCAATCAAAGAAAATCCTGCATCCTGTTCACCGCAGCTCTGGCTCCCTGGGAGTCTGTTGGAAATGCAGACTCTGGCCCCACACAGACTGACTGCTTTCAGAGCTGATCGTGTTTCCTGCAATCCCCAGGCGATTCCTCTGCACCCTCAGGATGAGAGGCCCTGATCTCGCGCACATGCTTATAGATGTCGGTGTTACAGTTGCATGAAACTTGCTTACTGAATAAAGAAAAATCTTTTCTTTTCTGTTGTTATTGGTGGCCTTCAAAGGCCAGGAAGGAGGGAGGAAGGGGAGCGAGAGGGCAGCCTCCACTGACATAGCTATCAATTTATCACTACTGCTGTGCTGTACTCAGCTCACATAGAAAATTTACTGCTATTACACAAGTGTCACTTAATTCCATCAGGGTGGCTCTTGATGTTCTCCCAGCCAGACTTATTGCCTGGGTGGGACACGTGGCCCCAGACAGACACACTGGATGGTGCACTCAGATTGATACTTAGAGTTGCCTTAGCAGTTTTCACCACAGAGCTGGAAATGCAAGTTTATCAGGTACAGGGAGAACTGTTCTGATTCCCAAGACTCACTTAGCACTTAGGTAAAAGCACCTTATGAAACAGAACTAGATTGTCCTGTGATAGGAAGAAACAAAATAAAAAACCTCTTCTTGCCTTAAAATATGTGAAGCAAAACTGAATTCAGGTGCTGAGGACAGAGTTCCTTTGGTCACCGCGAAGCATCCTTTTCCAAAAAATATTCCAAAAAACATCAGCCTAGTAGCTGCTCCAGGCAAAAAAGGATCCCATAACTAAACAAGTGGTGGAAACCCTGTATGTTCCACTTCCTCTCTTGAAAGCTGAACATGTGTATTAACATAGTAAATGCTCCAAGAAGTCCTGCATTGTAGGAAAAGTTTCTGTCTAGCAGGATTTTCCCAAATAGATTCTTTTATAGGGTGTCTTTTTCATCCAGCTCGTGTTAATACTTTCTAGTATTAATGTTTTAAGAAAAAAAAACTGGAGAAACACTCTAATAGATATTTTATACACAAAGGAGGTTCTCAATTAGTTCCATAAATAGAACATTTAAAGGAGAAAGAATGGTAGTTGTGAAGCACATCAAAAATATTGATGTGGCCTCTGAAGGACTTGAGAAATGGACCTCCATTCCCTGCCAGGGCACTGCCATAGAGATAAAGAGAGTCCTTGGGTCCCGAGCATAAAAGAAGTAATATTCTTTGTCTGCAGTAGAGTTGAAGATGGGAATAATTAATAACTGATCTTTCCCATTCCTTCAACCCCATATCCACTCCACCACCAAATCCTGCTATTCTTTTTCAATATTCCGCCTCTTAGATGTCCACTGCCCCACCCTACCTAAGTTACCTGAATTATTCCAATAATCTATTAATGGGTCTTCTGACTTCCACCTAATGTACTGACCACACTGCAGTGCACTGTTGAGAACCTTCTGAGACCTGCCCCAGGAAGACAATGGGAAGCTGACATAGGTGTGACCTGGCATTTCCCGGCTAACTCATCCTGATGGGTCTCCCACTCACTCTCACACTCAAGATCCTGGTGGTATTCCCTCAACCTGGAATTCTGCTGCCCATATCAGTTTTGCCTATTCATCCTTCAAATCACTATGCAAAAAATTATTTCCTCCAGGAAAGCTTGCTTGATTTGACAGTCTAGGTCAGGGCTACTCAAAGGGCAGTCCACAGTCTAATGCCAGCCCACAAGTTGTACACAAGGAGATATGTGCAGAAATGGAGAAGTCAGAATTCAAAACCTTTGGTATTTTGATATTACCATGGCATCTAAGCACATGATGATTAATCTTTTTGAACCTGGTTAGTCACACACAGAAACCAAAGCTATGCCAGCATCAGTTCATGACAGATTGGAGGGGAAAACTGGTCAATCATCACACTGAATTCTAGAAACACTGCTCTAGGTCACATGCCATGCTACACACTCTTGCAGGCCCAGGCACCTTCCTTTCAAGCATTTATCACAATTGGTCATTTTACATATATGTTTGTGATTTTCTTTTTCTCCCACAGACGTCTAGATTCATGAAAGCAGGCACAGGCTTGCTGCTTGAGATTGCATCCTCTGAGCCTAGCACACAGGATGCAACTGTTACACATATTTGGTACTCAGGAAATGTGCCTAATTAGTTAGGCGAAAGAGTGAGCCTTGCTGATTTTAACTGTGTCCCCTCGACACCACTCTTAGTACTTACCGAGTCACCTATGGTTTATACATGAGGATGGGAGAATGGCAAGGGAAGGTCCTGAGAGGGAGATAAGAGAATAATTATTCTCTTCCATGAACTCAGTCAAACCCTCTCAGATTGTGTTCAGTGGCATAATACATGTAAGATAAAAGTGGACAGAGTCATTTTAAAGAGTACAAAGGAAGGCTTTGTCTTTGGTAACTTTTCTCTAAACATTCTGTCACACATCCAGGGTGCTGTGTTTGATATTTATATTTGACTCTCATTAAGTAACATCAGAAAATATTACTGCCCTCCCAGCACTAGAGCTGGGTGCATGCCAGCTTTCTGCAGGATCGTGTTTCTGCACACAACCCTCCCTCCATACCCTTGTTCCCAGCTGTTTTGATAAAAGGAGAGAAAGAGAGCTTGTGTGCTGGTGAGACTCTGACAGCTTGACTTCCGGCAGCCGCTGGACCTCAGAGAATAATTTCCTCCCTAGTGGGTTATCAGAATCAAACACCTCTGATGAATCAGAATTTCAAAGGATGCAGATATCCAGTTTAATTTAAGAGGATTATTCTAAAACTGCTCTGAGGAGGACATTTGGACTTTTGGCCCCCTGATTCAAACAGGCATCAGAGGCAGCTGAGATCTTGAACTTTTCCCAGGAAAGAGAAGAAATTTTAGTACAGTGAAAGAGCACTGGATGGCATCAGTCTTAGCCCCAGCACTGGGAAAGGTACCTCATCTCCCTGGATGTTTGTTTACTCTTCTCATGTGTTAAAAAAGAAGGTTTGATCCGATGACCTCTTCCACCTCTTCTAGCTCTGAAATTCTCCGACTCCAACCTCTAAGTCCTCCTCTAGCTTTAAAATTGGTGGATGGAATGATTCAAATTCCTCTAGGCTACAAGCTTCAAGCATGTTAAGGAGCTCTCTATCTGTTCGCTAGCCTCTATTTCACACCAAATGAGGTGGTACTGAAAAGTTATATTTAGATGAAGAACTTGCCGTGTGCTACTCATTGTTTAAAATTTCCTCTGAAAAGCCTACAAGACAGCTTCATGCCCTGTATTGTGAAAACAAATTTGGTTATA
Source organism: Oreotragus oreotragus (assembly GCA_006410675.1). Lineage (NCBI taxonomy): Eukaryota > Metazoa > Chordata > Mammalia > Artiodactyla > Bovidae > Oreotragus > Oreotragus oreotragus. The sequence continues at coordinate 405,485 of SJYX01019463.1, forward strand.
AAATCCTGGGGCTCAGAGTCTAACTCTAGTTCTACAAAGGGAAAGTGTATATACTAAGATTCCTCCCCAAAACAGCATGCCTGGAAAAAAGGCCCTAGGATCAAATAACTTCTGAAGTAAACTGCATTGGATACCCTCTTCCTGATGTATCGCCCTGAAGAAGTGTACATGCTAGAACTTGGCAAGTCCTGCGCTAAAGAAAACCAGCTGAACTTCACCGTCCTGGCCTTTCTCAACATTTCACCACTTGAAGGCTTCTATTTTTCCTCTGAAATATTTGTTCACATTTAGTAAACTAGGGCTCCACCGGACATATTTGGGAAATGCTGCACTTGAAGGCTTCTGTTTTTCCTCTGAAATATTTGTTCACATTTAGTAAACTAGGGTTCCACTGGACATATTTGGGAAATGCTGTTCTAAGCATCCCGGGCTTGGTAGATGCAGGAAGTTCCTGAAAAAGGCAAATTCTCCAGTCCTATCCCAGACATCCTGAGTCAGTATCTCTGGAGGTAGAATGCAGAAATCTTAGTTTTCACAGGCCCTCAAGGCAGTGGTGTACTGGAGCTGGTGAGTGCCAACTTCCAAGAACAGAATGTTAAAATTCCAGGAATCTGAGAAATTTCTGAGCCAATGAACTCACATAAGTAGACTGAAATTTGCCTTGGTGGAAGTATTTACACCATGAAAATCAACAAATGCAACAATTCAGGAGTTTTTATTTTCCCCAGATTGCTGGTTATTAAAATTTATCTGCAAATCATGGCCTCCAGGCGATCCTTATATACAGTACAGTTTGAGACCCACTGATAAAGCAAGGAATTATATTATGTGTCAAAACTATGCCAAAATTTCAATCATTTGTTTTTAACCATGGTTTTAGATATTCTAAGAAAATAGCATGCAGGAGAAAGTCTTGCATTTTCTTAAAATAAGAAAAAATTATCAAGGAATAAAAATAATCAGGTAAGCAGAATCTCATTAAGAAGAGGAAATTTTTGCTTTTATAGACTTCGTGAATGCAGACATGTGAAGGCCTTGCTGACAGATATAGCTTTTGATGGGTATTCTTTAGTAATCTGAAAAAAAAAATCTAGAGATATAAAAATGTTCTCAGACTATATTGACTGTCATTTTTTCTTCTTAATTTTCTAAACTCCTCTTCACCACTACATTTCAGACTGAAAAGAAGCACATCTCATATGTGCTAAGATTCTCCTTGGACTCTTATGTCCCTGGGGTGTCTTTAGAAGGGGTGATATGGTACATTATTTCTTTCTTAAAGGGACTTCTCTGACAGATCCAATTACAGTTCTGATTTCATGTCTGATAGCAAACATAGAGTCCAGGGTGATCTTTTCTTTATTTCTCTGGCTCAAGCAAAGTGCAAAATCCGAAGAGTAAACAGAAAGAAGACTGTGGGACTGAAAAGTTTGAGTTTCTACTTAACATTTGCCTTATTATCCCCTCTAAAGGTAGACAACCTCAAGGTGCCTGCTGGATTAAATAGGGTTTTGCCTGAATGGCTTATCTGGCATAAACACACTGCACTGGGTGTCATATCCCAGGTCCCTACAACCTGACCCACAAGCAAGAAGGATTTAATTGTTACGAATCCTGCAGTTCCTTCTGACAGCCAAACACAACGACACTGCCTATCTCTCCTGTAAAATACCAAGTGGTATATGCTTAAAGACAGAAGACTCTCTTCTCTCTCATCAAGTCTAAGACTTCCTGACAGCACTGAAATATACCTGGGGCAAAACAATGATGAGGAAGTAGAGATGAGGAGATGTTATGTTTATTGAACATTTAACATTTGCCATGCTCAGCCCAGGCATTGTGTGAATTATCTAAAGCAACCTTACAGCAAACCAAATAGCTTTTGCTGTCCAAAACCCTTTTAAACTAAGGGTCAAAAATCCAATGCCTTTGGAGTCAGATAAGCTAAATAATTGAAGTGAGCAAGGCGAAACAGTAGAAACACAATGAAAACTGTTAACTCCTCAATGGTGGGGAGACAGAAGGGAGTGGCAGAGACTGACAAAATATCTGCTTTTTGTGGCTAATAATTTTAAATCTTTCAGTACTAGCCAAATTTTTCAGTTTAAAAAAATACAAAATAAAAATTCTGTGGTCCAAACAATACACATATATGGGCCAGATCTGGCCATTGGCCACCATCTGCCTCAGACACAGTCCTCCCAATTGCCTACTACTTCCCAGAGGGCTAGCATAACAGCTGCAGGATGGGCTGGTTCTAGGCGTGCTGCCCAATCCCACAGATCATAGTCTATGCTGTAGCCTTGCATTTTTATGTATTTCTGGTTTGAAGCAGTGCTTGAGCCTCTGGACCCTTCCATTTAGGGGTCTCTCTTCCTTCCCCTCTTCCCTTTACCCTCTCAAACAATGTTTTCTCACTCAGTTCCCACCTCAGCTCACTCTCTGGACTATTATCATCCTGTGGTCAAGTGGAAAGCTCTGACCCACAGCCCTGGGGGCATGTGCACGCCTGCATTCCTCTCCAGGAGACCTGGCCATACACACTGGTGATGCCGGTAATCACGGCCCCTCCCCCTAACCAGACTGCTGACCATCACACCCTCTCTATACCGTACTACAGATAGAGGCTGTTGACACACTGTAAGTGTACAGAATATATAAAGGAAATACTTAAAACCAGCTCATGACACCTGGATGTTCAGTCAGATAAAAGATATGCAAAGGTGATGGATTTAGCAAGAGATTTTCCTGTAGAGAGTTATTGCCACACCATGAGTCCCTACCCTCTCCACTACCCTTCAGGCTCCACTCTGAGCCTAAGAGAAGTCTGTGAATGGGTCACTGTTTCTTCTACCATGCAAGGTAAGGGGTGCACAAAGGTTTCCCTTAGTCATATGTGAACCACAGGAGAAAGCCAGCATGGGGTCAAAGGACATCCCAGAGGCTGGAAGGAACCTAGCAACAANTTTTTTTTTTTGAAACTCTTTTTAAAAGCTCTAAAATCTACAGTAACAGATACTTGAGCATGTCTGTAATGCTTTATCTGCAATTCCAAACTATGGAAACTCTTTAAAAACTTGACAGCTTTTGCACGACTTCTTTGGATGTCAAACTTGAGCTGTGTTAGGCTGGACAGAAACCTCACTGATAACTAACTATAGCTTTGATAGCCCAGATTCCCATTTAGCAGAAAAGTTCAGAGTCTGGTTTTCTTCCTGAAAACACAAGAGGAAAGAATGCCTTTCTGAAGGGAGGCAGTTTCTTTTAGTCAAAATATCGAGGGTTGACACTGGCTGTCATTTTCCTAGGGAACCTGGAATATTAGTTGGCTCTTACCAGTTGACTTCCCTGGTGGGTCAGATGGTAAAGCATCTGCCTACAATGCGGGAGACCCAGGTTCAATCCCTGGGTTGGGAAGATCTCCTGGAGAAGGAAATGGCAACCCACTCCAGTATTCTTGCCTGGAAAATCCCATGGACAGAGGAGCCTGGTAGACTACAGTCCATGGGGTTGCAAAGAGTCGGACACGACTGAGCGACTGCACATTTCACCTTCCTCACCAGCTGCAAAACTCACCCTTAGTTTTCTGGGCATGAACCTTGACACAAATCAACATCACACCAAGTCATTAAAAATGCAATAGTTTGTCCTATGTTTAAGTTTCCAAGTTTGCCAGGTCACCTGGCATTTATAACCAGCATTTATCCATTTGTCTGAATGGATGATGGATTACCTCACGCACATAATAACTAAGTGGTTATGTTTCATGGCAAGTGGAGTTGTTCTGCAAGGGGCACTAGGGAAACAAGGGGCACTAGGGAGCTATGACTGGGAAGTGGCACTGTGGGAAGCCAAGAATTTCAGGGACGTGGTAATTGGTATAGATGAGGCAGGGAGATGTGAGGGTGTGGGTGACCACAACCCAAGCTGGCACTGCGCTTGTTAGATACTTTACTGAAAACGCCTTCAAGAACGGCACTTACCCAGGCAGCCACAATCCTTCACCTCCTCATAGCCTATCATTTCCTATTGTCTTAGGCCTGAGCTACTTGGATTATGTTAAACACCTGGTCCATTGGATCTGGCCAGAACTTTGGTAGGGGGTAAGGAGTATAATGAACACCAAAGAATTTATGCCTTTGAACTGTGGTGTTGGAGAAGACTCCTGAAATTCCGTTGGACAGCAAGGAGATCAAACCAGTCAATCTTAAGGGAAATCAATCCTGAATACTCACTGGAAGGACTGATGCTGAAGCTGAAGCTCCAGTATTTTGATCATCTGATGTGAACAGCCAACTCATTGAAAAGGTCCCTGATGCTGGGAAAGACTCAGGGCAGAAGGAGAAGAGGGCGTCAGAGGACGAGATGGCTGGATGACATCACCGACTCAGTGCACATGAACTTGGGCAGCCTTTGGGAGATGGTGAGGGACAATGAGGCATGGCGTGCTGCAGTCCATGGGGTCGCAAGAGATCAGACACGACTGGATGACTGAGCAACAAACACCTGGCCCATTGGCTCCGGCCAGAGCTTCAGTGGGGGTGAGGGGCATAATGTGCACCACAAAGGGAGTCACTGGGACAGTTAAAAAGATCTGAGCAATAGCTGGAGATTAAACAACAGCTATTATAACAAGGTTAACTTGCGGTTTTGATCATTACGCTGTAATTCTGAAAAGGATAGCCTTAGTTTTAAGAAATGTACATATGAGGATAAAGCAGGGAAGGGAAAAGTCCAAATCCACAAAATTAGAAGTCCTAGAAGTAAAGCCAAGAGAGAGGCAATTGCAGGAAATAGGCTGAAGGGTTCTCAAGCACTTTTAAAGTTGAGAGCAGATGAACGATCCATCAATGTATCTCATGACCTGAGTGGGAAGGAAGCCCAAAAGGGAGGGAATATGCGTATATGTATGACTGATTCATTTTGCTGTACAGTGGAAACTAACGTAACATTGTAAAGCAACTATCCTTCAATAAAAATTAATTTAAAATACACCCATGACGGATTCATGTCAATGTATGGCAAAACCAATACAGTATTGTAAAGTAAAATAAAATAAAAACAAAATTTTTAAAAATTAAAAAAAAATTTAAGTAAGCAGAAGTCTGTCATTCGAAGTCAATTAGAAGTATCTTGTAACAATAAAATTTTGACTTCTTTAACATTCCTCTTCATTAGCTGATATGGAAAATATTTAATATTATACAAGTATTATTATAATATCTGATAATACTATTGTAAGCATTTTATTTAATAGTATGCTTTTTCACAAACCATATCAGGGATGATTAAAAATTATGGCATTTTGTTTCTCAACTATCGGAAATAGCTTAATTTAACTTAATTTTAGTTTTCCAATGATGTTATTATATTAAAACTGACAAGAAACTATAAAAACTGAATAAAGGTAAGTGAATTACTACCAATCAATCAAAGAAAATCCTGCATCCTGTTCACCGCAGCTCTGGCTCCCTGGGAGTCTGTTGGAAATGCAGACTCTGGCCCCACACAGACTGACTGCTTTCAGAGCTGATCGTGTTTCCTGCAATCCCCAGGCGATTCCTCTGCATCCTCAGGATGAGAGGCCCTGATCTTGCGCACATGCTTATAGATGTCGGTGTTACAGTTGCATGAAACTTGCTTACTGAATAAAGAAAAATCTTTTCTTTTCTGTTGTTATTGGTGGCCTTCAAAGGCCAGGAAGGAGGGAGGAAGGGGAGCGAGAGGGCAGCCTCCACTGACATAGCTATCAATTTATCACTACTGCTGTGCTGTACTCAGCTCACATAGAAAATTTACTGCTATTACACAAGTGTCACTTAATTCCATCAGGGTGGCTCTTGATGTTCTCCCAGCCAGACTTATTGCCTGGGTGGGACACGTGGCCCCAGACAGACACACTGGATGGTGCACTCAGATTGATACTTAGAGTTGCCTTAGCAGTTTTCACCACAGAGCTGGAAATGCAAGTTTATCAGGTACAGGGAGAACTGTTCTGATTCCCAAGACTCACTTAGCACTTAGGTAAAAGCACCTTATGAAACAGAACTAGATTGTCCTGTGATAGGAAGAAACAAAATAAAAAACCTCTTCTTGCCTTAAAATATGTGAAGCAAAACTGAATTCAGGTGCTGAGGACAGAGTTCCTTTGGTCACCGCGAAGCATCCTTTTCCAAAAAATATTCCAAAAAACATCAGCCTAGTAGCTGCTCCAGGCAAAAAAGGATCCCATAACTAAACAAGTGGTGGAAACCCTGTATGTTCCACTTCCTCTCTTGAAAGCTGAACATGTGTATTAACATAGTAAATGCTCCAAGAAGTCCTGCATTGTAGGAAAAGTTTCTGTCTAGCAGGATTTTCCCAAATAGATTCTTTTATAGGGTGTCTTTTTCATCCAGCTCGTGTTAATACTTTCTAGTATTAATGTTTTAAGAAAAAAAAACTGGAGAAACACTCTAATAGATATTTTATACACAAAGGAGGTTCTCAATTAGTTCCATAAATAGAACATTTAAAGGAGAAAAAATGGTAGTTGTGAAGCACATCAAAAATATTGATGTGGCCTCTGAAGGACTTGAGAAATGGACCTCCATTCCCTGCCAGGGCACTGCCATAGAGATAAAGAGAGTCCTTGGGTCCCGAGCATAAAAGAAGTAATATTCTTTGTCTGCAGTAGAGTTGAAGATGGGAATAATTAATAACTGATCTTTCCCATTCCTTCAACCCCATATCCACTCCACCACCAAATCCTGCTATTCTTTTTCAATATTCCGCCTCTTAGATGTCCACTGCCCCACCCTACCTAAGTTACCTGAATTATTCCAATAATCTATTAATGGGTCTTCTGACTTCCACCTAATGTACTGACCACACTGCAGTGCACTGTTGAGAACCTTCTGAGACCTGCCCCAGGAAGACAATGGGAAGCTGACATAGGTGTGACCTGGCATTTCCCGGCTAACTCATCCTGATGGGTCTCCCACTCACTCTCACACTCAAGATCCTGGTGGTATTCCCTCAACCTGGAATTCTGCTGCCCATATCAGTTTTGCCTATTCATCCTTCAAATCACTATGCAAAAAATTATTTCCTCCAGGAAAGCTTGCTTGATTTGACAGTCTAGGTCAGGGCTACTCAAAGGGCAGTCCACAGTCTAATGCCAGCCCACAAGTTGTACACAAGGAGATATGTGCAGAAATGGAGAAGTCAGAATTCAAAACCTTTGGTATTTTGATATTACCATGGCATCTAAGCACATGATGATTAATCTTTTTGAACCTGGTTAGTCACACACAGAAACCAAAGCTATGCCAGCATCAGTTCATGACAGATTGGAGGGGAAAACTGGTCAATCATCACACTGAATTCTAGAAACACTGCTCTAGGTCACATGCCATGCTACACACTCTTGCAGGCCCAGGCACCTTCCTTTCAAGCATTTATCACAATTGGTCATTTTACATATATGTTTGTGATTTTCTTTTTCTCCCACAGACGTCTAGATTCATGAAAGCAGGCACAGGCTTGCTGCTTGAGATTGCATCCTCTGAGCCTAGCACACAGGATGCAACTGTTACACATATTTGGTACTCAGGAAATGTGCCTAATTAGTTAGGCGAAAGAGTGAGCCTTGCTGATTTTAACTGTGTCCCCTCGACACCACTCTTAGTACTTACCGAGTCACCTATGGTTTATACATGAGGATGGGAGAATGGCAAGGGAAGGTCCTGAGAGGGAGATAAGAGAATAATTATTCTCTTCCATGAACTCAGTCAAACCCTCTCAGATTGTGTTCAGTGGCATAATACATGTAAGATAAAAGTGGACAGAGTCATTTTAAAGAGTACAAAGGAAGGCTTTGTCTTTGGTAACTTTTCTCTAAACATTCTGTCACACATCCAGGGTGCTGTGTTTGATATTTATATTTGACTCTCATTAAGTAACATCAGAAAATATTACTGCCCTCCCAGCACTAGAGCTGGGTGCATGCCAGCTTTCTGCAGGATCGTGTTTCTGCACACAACCCTCCCTCCATACCCTTGTTCCCAGCTGTTTTGATAAAAGGAGAGAAAGAGAGCTTGTGTGCTGGTGAGACTCTGACAGCTTGACTTCCGGCAGCCGCTGGACCTCAGAGAATAATTTCCTCCCTAGTGGGTTATCAGAATCAAACACCTCTGATGAATCAGAATTTCAAAGGATGCAGATATCCAGTTTAATTTAAGAGGATTATTCTAAAACTGCTCTGAGGAGGACATTTGGACTTTTGGCCCCCTGATTCAAACAGGCATCAGAGGCAGCTGAGATCTTGAACTTTTCCCAGGAAAGAGAAGAAATTTTAGTACAGTGAAAGAGCACTGGATGGCATCAGTCTTAGCCCCAGCACTGGGAAAGGTACCTCATCTCCCTGGATGTTTGTTTACTCTTCTCATGTGTTAAAAAAGAAGGTTTGATCCGATGACCTCTTCCACCTCTTCTAGCTCTGAAATTCTCCGACTCCAACCTCTAAGTCCTCCTCTAGCTTTAAAATTGGTGGATGGAATGATTCAAATTCCTCTAGGCTACAAGCTTCAAGCATGTTAAGGAGCTCTCTATCTGTTCGCTAGCCTCTATTTCACACCAAATGAGGTGGTACTGAAAAGTTATATTTAGATGAAGAACTTGCCGTGTGCTACTCATTGTTTAAAATTTCCTCTGAAAAGCCTACAAGACAGCTTCATGCCCTGTATTGTGAAAACAAATTTGGTTATAAAATCCTGGGGCTCAGAGTCTAACTCTAGTTCTACAAAGGGAAAGTGTATATACTAAGATTCCTCCCCAAAACAGCATGCCTGGAAAAAAGGCCCTAGGATCAAATAACTTCTGAAGTAAACTGCATTGGATACCCTCTTCCTGATGTATCGCCCTGAAGAAGTGTACATGCTAGAACTTGGCAAGTCCTGCGCTAAAGAAAACCAGCTGAACTTCACCGTCCTGGCCTTTCTCAACATTTCACCACTTGAAGGCTTCTATTTTTCCTCTGAAATATTTGTTCACATTTAGTAAACTAGGGCTCCACCGGACATATTTGGGAAATGCTGCACTTGAAGGCTTCTGTTTTTCCTCTGAAATATTTGTTCACATTTAGTAAACTAGGGTTCCACTGGACATATTTGGGAAATGCTGTTCTAAGCATCCCGGGCTTGGTAGATGCAGGAAGTTCCTGAAAAAGGCAAATTCTCCAGTCCTATCCCAGACATCCTGAGTCAGTATCTCTGGAGGTAGAATGCAGAAATCTTAGTTTTCACAGGCCCTCAAGGCAGTGGTGTACTGGAGCTGGTGAGTGCCAACTTCCAAGAACAGAATGTTAAAATTCCAGGAATCTGAGAAATTTCTGAGCCAATGAACTCACATAAGTAGACTGAAATTTGCCTTGGTGGAAGTATTTACACCATGAAAATCAACAAATGCAACAATTCAGGAGTTTTTATTTTCCCCAGATTGCTGGTTATTAAAATTTATCTGCAAATCATGGCCTCCAGGCGATCCTTATATACAGTACAGTTTGAGACCCACTGATAAAGCAAGGAATTATATTATGTGTCAAAACTATGCCAAAATTTCAATCATTTGTTTTTAACCATGGTTTTAGATATTCTAAGAAAATAGCATGCAGGAGAAAGTCTTGCATTTTCTTAAAATAAGAAAAAATTATCAAGGAATAAAAATAATCAGGTAAGCAGAATCTCATTAAGAAGAGGAAATTTTTGCTTTTATAGACTTCGTGAATGCAGACATGTGAAGGCCTTGCTGACAGATATAGCTTTTGATGGGTATTCTTTAGTAATCTGAAAAAAAAAATCTAGAGATATAAAAATGTTCTCAGACTATATTGACTGTCATTTTTTCTTCTTAATTTTCTAAACTCCTCTTCACCACTACATTTCAGACTGAAAAGAAGCACATCTCATATGTGCTAAGATTCTCCTTGGACTCTTATGTCCCTGGGGTGTCTTTAGAAGGGGTGATATGGTACATTATTTCTTTCTTAAAGGGACTTCTCTGACAGATCCAATTACAGTTCTGATTTCATGTCTGATAGCAAACATAGAGTCCAGGGTGATCTTTTCTTTATTTCTCTGGCTCAAGCAAAGTGCAAAATCCGAAGAGTAAACAGAAAGAAGACTGTGGGACTGAAAAGTTTGAGTTTCTACTTAACATTTGCCTTATTATCCCCTCTAAAGGTAGACAACCTCAAGGTGCCTGCTGGATTAAATAGGGTTTTGCCTGAATGGCTTATCTGGCATAAACACACTGCACTGGGTGTCATATCCCAGGTCCCTACAACCTGACCCACAAGCAAGAAGGATTTAATTGTTACGAATCCTGCAGTTCCTTCTGACAGCCAAACACAACGACACTGCCTATCTCTCCTGTAAAATACCAAGTGGTATATGCTTAAAGACAGAAGACTCTCTTCTCTCTCATCAAGTCTAAGACTTCCTGACAGCACTGAAATATACCTGGGGCAAAACAATGATGAGGAAGTAGAGATGAGGAGATGTTATGTTTATTGAACATTTAACATTTGCCATGCTCAGCCCAGGCATTGTGTGAATTATCTAAAGCAACCTTACAGCAAACCAAATAGCTTTTGCTGTCCAAAACCCTTTTAAACTAAGGGTCAAAAATCCAATGCCTTTGGAGTCAGATAAGCTAAATAATTGAAGTGAGCAAGGCGAAACAGTAGAAACACAATGAAAACTGTTAACTCCTCAATGGTGGGGAGACAGAAGGGAGTGGCAGAGACTGACAAAATATCTGCTTTTTGTGGCTAATAATTTTAAATCTTTCAGTACTAGCCAAATTTTTCAGTTTAAAAAAATACAAAATAAAAATTCTGTGGTCCAAACAATACACATATATGGGCCAGATCTGGCCATTGGCCACCATCTGCCTCAGACACAGTCCTCCCAATTGCCTACTACTTCCCAGAGGGCTAGCATAACAGCTGCAGGATGGGCTGGTTCTAGGCGTGCTGCCCAATCCCACAGATCATAGTCTATGCTGTAGCCTTGCATTTTTATGTATTTCTGGTTTGAAGCAGTGCTTGAGCCTCTGGACCCTTCCATTTAGGGGTCTCTCTTCCTTCCCCTCTTCCCTTTACCCTCTCAAACAATGTTTTCTCACTCAGTTCCCACCTCAGCTCACTCTCTGGACTATTATCATCCTGTGGTCAAGTGGAAAGCTCTGACCCACAGCCCTGGGGGCATGTGCACGCCTGCATTCCTCTCCAGGAGACCTGGCCATACACACTGGTGATGCCGGTAATCACGGCCCCTCCCCCTAACCAGACTGCTGACCATCACACCCTCTCTATACCGTACTACAGATAGAGGCTGTTGACACACTGTAAGTGTACAGAATATATAAAGGAAATACTTAAAACCAGCTCATGACACCTGGATGTTCAGTCAGATAAAAGATATGCAAAGGTGATGGATTTAGCAAGAGATTTTCCTGTAGAGAGTTATTGCCACACCATGAGTCCCTACCCTCTCCACTACCCTTCAGGCTCCACTCTGAGCCTAAGAGAAGTCTGTGAATGGGTCACTGTTTCTTCTACCATGCAAGGTAAGGGGTGCACAAAGGTTTCCCTTAGTCATATGTGAACCACAGGAGAAAGCCAGCATGGGGTCAAAGGACATCCCAGAGGCTGGAAGGAACCTAGCAACAAGAAGCTGAAGGGAAAAGTTGTGTGCTTACTGGTTCCAGAAGGAGTTGAAAATGACCACCCAAACTCTAGACAAGGCAGCCAGCAAACTTTTCCTGGAGAAAGTCAGACAGTAAATCTTTTAGCCTTTGAGGTCTGCGTGGCAACTACTCAACTCTTTGTATCATGGAAGTAGCCATAAACAAGCTGAGTATGACTGTGTTCCATCAAAACTATTAACAAAAACAGATAGCATGCTAGACATAGCCACACAAGTACCCTAGACACATCAGCCACCAGCCTGGGACAAAGGAGGAGAGCAGAGCAGAGCTCAGTAGAAAAGCTCATGAAGAGGCCTTCCCTGGCAGTCCAACGGGATCCCACATACCTCGAGGCCAGAAAACTAAGACATAAAACAAACAGCACTGTAACAAATTTAATAAAGACTTTAAAAATGGTCCACATCAACCAGCACAACATTGTAAAGCAATTATCCTCCAACTAAAAGTTAAAAATTAAAAAAAAAAAAATCAACTAAGAACCTGAAGGCACCACAATGGACACCCTTCTCCACCAACACAAGGATTGTGACCTTTTTATTTGCAATGGCACTTTCCCTCAAGGGAATTACAAACTTCAAATTACCCTGGAGAGAACTGGATCCTCACAAGTAAGAAAGCAAAATAAAGCTCCTCAACCCTTAACAAAATACATCAAAAAAAAAAAAAAATCTCATGAAGATCGAGTCAACGTTAACATCCTGCCAAGCCTGCTACATGACCACCAATTCACTTGAGAACCTTCCTCACCACCCGCCCCTCTTCCCTGTACTCCTATCCTGGAGAAGTTAGAAACTAGCCAGCTGTAACCAAGCAGAGCATTATGGTACCTTCTCAGGACAGATTCCTCCCCCATATCCTCTGCTTTAGCTCCTCGCTGAAGTACCTAGATAATAATATCTGAAGGACATTTTCTGAGTTGTTTTATAGAAGCTAAAACCCCCACCAAATGGAATAAATTAACTGCTTGATGATCAAGAGCGCATAACACCGCCCTGTTACCTAGCCATCAACCAATCAGAATTGTGCACGAGGTGACCAGGTACCCTGGGACCCTCCCTCACCTGGCCTTTAAAAATTATTTGCTGAACCCCATCAGGGAGTTTGGGCTTTTTGAGCACTGTCTCAGACTCCTTGTATCAGTTCAGTTCAGTTCAGTCGCTCAGTCATGTCCGACTCTTTGCGACCCCATGAATCGCAGCACGCCAGGCCTCCCTATCCATCACCATCTCCCGGAGTTCACTCAGACTCACGTCCATCGAGTCCGTGATGCCATCCAGCCATCTCATCCTCTGTCGTCCCCTTCTCCTCCTGCCCCCAATCCCTCCCAGCATCAGAGTCTTTTCCAATGAGTCAACTCTTCGCATGAGGTGGCCAAAGTACTGGAGTTTCAGCTTTAGCATCATTCCTTCCAAAGAAATCCCAGGGTTGATCTCCTTCAGAATGGACTGGTTGGATCTCCTTGCAGTCCAAGGGACTCTCAAGAGTCTTCTCCAACACCACAGTTCAAAAGCATCAATTCTTCGGCGCTCAGCTTTCTTCACAGTCCAACTTTCACATCCATACATGACCACAGGAAAAACCATAGCCTTGACTAGGCGGACCTTAGTCGGCAAAGTAATGTCTCTGCTTTTGAATATACTATCCAGGTTGGTCATAACTTTTCTTCCAAGGAGTAAGCGTCTTTTAATTTCATGGCTGCAGTCACCATCTGCAGTGATTTTGGAGCCCCAAAAAATAAAGTCTGACACTGTTTCCACTGTTTCCCCATCTATTTCCCATGAAGTGATGGGACCGGATGCCATGATCTTCGTTTTCTGAATGTTGAGCTTTAAGCCAACTTTTTCGCTCTCCTCCTTCACTTTCATCAAGAGGCTTTTTAGCTCCTCCTCACTTTCTGCCATAAGGGTGGTGTCATCAGCATATCTGAGGTTATTGATATTTCTCCCGGCAATCTTGATTCCAGCTTGTGTTTCTTCCAGTCCAGCGTTTCTCATGATGTACTCTGCATATAAGTTAAATAAGCAGGGAGACAATATACAGCCTTGACGTACTCCTTTTCCTATTTGGAACCAGTCTGTTGTTCCATGTCCAGTTCTAACTGTTGCTTCCTGACCTGCATACAGATTTCTCAAGAGGCAGGTTAGGTGGTCTGGTATTCCCATCTCTTTCAGAATTTTCCACAGTTTATTGTGATCCACACAGTCAAAGGCTTTGGCATAGTCAATAAAGCAGAAATAGATGTTTTTCTGGAACTCTCTTGCTTTTTCCATGATCCAGCGGATGTTGGCAATTTGATCTCTGGTTCCTCTGCCTGTTCTAAAACCAGCTTGAACATCAGGGAGTTCACGGTTCACATATTGCTGAAGCCTGGCTTGGAGAATTTTGAGCATTACTTTACTAGCGTGTGAGATGAGTGCAATTGTGCGGTAGTTTGAGCATTCTTTGGCATTGCCTTTCTTTGGAATTGGAATGAAAACTGACCTTTTCCAGTCCTGTGGCCACTGCTGAGTTTTCCAAATTTGCTGGCATATTGAGTGCAGCACTTTCACAGCATCATCTTCCAGGATTTGAAACAGCTCAACTGGAATTCCATCACCTCCACTAGCTTTGTTCTTAGTGATGCTTTCTAAGGCCCACTTGACTTCACATTCCAAGATGTCTGGCTCTAGATTAGTGATCACATCCTCATGATTATCTGGGTCGTGAAGATCTTTTCTGTACAGTTCTTCTGTGTATTCTTGCCACCTCTTCTTAATATCTTCTGCTTCTGTTAGGTCCATACCATTTCTATCCTTTATCGAGCCCATCTTTGCATGAAATGTTCCCTTGGTATCTCCAATTCTCTTGAAGAGATCTCTAGTCTTTCCCATTCTGTTGTTTTCCTCTATCTCTTTGCATTGATTGCTGAAGAAGGCTTTCTTATCTCTTCTTGCTATTCTTTGGAACTCTGCATTCAGATGCTTATATCTTTCCTTTTCTCCTTTGCTTTTCGCCTCTCTTCTTGTCAGTGATATTTGTAAGGCTTCTCCAGACAGCCATTTTGCTTTTTTGCATTTCTTTTCCATGGGGATGGTCTTGATCCCTGTCTCCTGTACAATGTCACGAACCTCATTCCATAGTTCATCAGGAACTCTGTCTATCAGATCTAGGCCCTTAAATCTATTTCTCACTTCCACTGTATAATCATAAGGGATTTGATCCAGGTCATACTTGAATGGTCTAGCGGTTTTCCCTACTTTCTTCAATTTCAGTCTGAATTTGGAAATACAAGAAGTACTTCATCACAACCCACTATCAGTAGATTGGCTTAGTACTGCCCTCAGGCCAGCAGACCCAAGTTTGGTTCCGTAACGCAGCCAGCTGGGAAGGGAGAGGAAAGCCAAAGGAGGGAAAACAGAGAAGCAGCAGCAGCCAGCTTTCCTCCCAGCAAGCTTCCAGCCTGAGGAAGACAGAGCTGAGAGAGGACAAGG
This sequence comes from Oreotragus oreotragus, assembly GCA_006410675.1. NCBI lineage: Eukaryota > Metazoa > Chordata > Mammalia > Artiodactyla > Bovidae > Oreotragus > Oreotragus oreotragus. The sequence continues at coordinate 420,706 of SJYX01019463.1, forward strand.
TATTTGACACTAAATCCAATTTGGGCCGAACACACTTAATTTCTGAACTGAGACTGTGTTTCCAACTTAAAATGACCATAGATCGACCTGTTTATTACTTAAGAGTCAGTAGAAAGATCGTGGGGGGAGTGGGGGAGGGAAAAATGAGATTGATTAAAATCACTCTTTCCAAAATACTGGTGACCTACAAATCAGAGTCCAGCATTTTCTTTTCTCTGCTAAGCCCCCGGCTCTAATGGAAAAACAAATGGTAAAGTCATCCATCTCAATCTGTGCACAACTTGACAGAAGCAGCTCATCAGGAAGGCAGCTCCATAGTGGTAATGTTTTTGACTCCTTGTCACATCCAGTTTCTCCAACTGTCCATAATAGATATTTGGTTATGGAAGATAATTGGGGATTCTTTTGTCCTTTGATAAATATTATGACAATATCTGTCTTTCTTCAGGCAAGGTGAATACGTCCACTCAGATGCATTTAATTCTCCAACAGGGGCACGATTCTCAAGGTTCTGCCTTTCTAAGTGTTGGGAAGAAATGGGAACATATGGGAAGAAACGAGGGGTGAGGGCTGGCACCCCTGGAAAGCCTGTCACTTGCAATTCAGAGCAAATGCCTAATTATAGAAGGTGCTGATCAGTTCATTACTGGTTTTTGAACAACCCTCTAAGGGTAGTGGTTTAGTTGCTAAATTGTGACCGACTCTTGCGACCCCATGGACTGTAGCCTGCCAGGCTCCTCTGTCCATGGGATTCTCCAGGCAAGAGTACTGGAGTGGGCTGCCATCTCCTTCTCCAGGGGATCTTCACGACCCAGGATTGAAGCCGGGTCTCCTGCACTGCAGGCAGATTCTTTACTGACTGAGCTACCAGGGAAGCCCAATGTATACCGCCCCCCTAATGAAAGCCGACTTAATCAGCAATTTCACCACTGAATGCGGCCCGTGGGGCATTTGCAGGAATCAGCTGGGAGCACTTGAGCTGAAAGCTTTATTTGTTCTAAGACTAGCACAGCCAGCAGTAGGAGACTCTATCTGGCTTTCCTTAAAGATGTAAAGTATTACTTGTTTTATTTTTCATTTTCTAAGCTAAAAAGTTTTTTTAAAGAAACAGCATCATCTTCTAATGATCTTAGTCACCCTGTGCTGTGAATGTCATAGAATAAAGATTATCTAACTCACACTTCAGGCTTCCCTGATAGCTCAGTTGGTAAAGAATCCTCCTGCAATGCAGGAGACCCCGACTCAATTCCTGGGTCTGGAAGATCCGCTGGAGAAGGGATAGGCTACTCACTCCAGTATTCCTGGGCTTCCCTGTGGCTCAATTGTTAAGAATCCACCTGCAATGCAAGAGACCCCGGTTTAATTCCTGGGTTGGGAAGATCCCCTGGAGAAATGAAAGGCTACCCACTCCAGTATTCTGGCCTAGAGAATTCCATGGACTGTATAGCTATCAAGCTGCCTTCCTGATGAGCTGCTTCATTCCATAGTATAGTCCATGGGGTCACAAAGAGGTGAACACGACTGGGTGACTTTCACTTTCAACTCACTTCATCTACATTTTCCAAAATGTGTAACTTCCCTGATTTCATTGTCTTTCACAACTGTCACACAGACATGCTATTGCTTGATAATGATGTAGTCCTATTTAATTATGGCATTTGCTAGTTTTTGGCTAGTCACTAATTGCTTTATGCTTGGTTCAGTTCAGTTCAGTTGCTCAGTCGTGTCCAACTCTTTGTGACCCCCTGACTTGCAGCACGCCAGGCCTCCCTGTCCCTCACCAACTCCCCGAGTTTACCCAAACTCATGTCCATTGAGTCAGTGATGCTATCCAGCCATCTCATCCTCTGTTGTCCCCTTCTCCTCCTGCCCTCAATCTTTCCCAGCATCAGAGTCTTTTCAAATGAGTCAGCTCTTCACATCAGGTGGCTAAAGTATTGGAGTTTCAGCTTCAACATGTCCTTCCAGTGAATATCCAGGACTGATCTCCTTTAGGATGGACTGGTTGGATCTCCTTGCAGTCCAAGGACTCTCAAGACTCTTCTCCAACACCACAGTTCAAAAGCACCAATTCTTCAGCACTCAGCTTTCTTTACAGTCCAACTCTCACATCCATACACGACTAGTGGAAAGTAGTGTGCTTGGTTACAATGGAGTTTTCCTTCTTATCCTATCCGCTGCTACCAGGGAGAATGGATATGTGTCTATCACCTAATTCATACAGTTCTTAATGTAATGTAATGCATATCATATTTACTTGGATAATTTTTTTCTTTTGAAATTCCACTACATCCACTCTACAATGGTGACCAGAAGAAAAAGAGAGGAGGTTGATGATTATGTGAGTCTTGGCTGACTGCCAACTCCAGTCATCATTTCATATTTGAGAATTTTTTGCAATAATAATTTTTCATCTTAAGTAAGTAATGAAATTAATTAAGATCTACATCTCCTCTTTTTTCAGTAACTCATTGTCATTAAGAATAAAAAACTCTCCTAGGTTGGATTTTGTCTTCAAAAGGGTAGATTATGTAGAAGATTGTCAGAGTACAATTTTCAAATTTAGACTGTAAATACCATTTTTAATGAAAGAAAAATTAGGTACATATTCAGCCTCTCGCATTATTCATTCAACATTTCTTTTCTCACTTTCACTCAAGAAACACTCATGTAGAGCCCATCATGTCTGAGAAAGTGTCCTAGGCACGAAGATCTAGCAGTGGGAGTGAAAAGGCTAAAACTATTATCAAAGCAGATGGAAGTGATGCAGAGATGTAAAGTAGGATGATATAAGGAAATGACACAATAATAAATTTAGGTTGTGTGGTCCAAGAAAGGCCTCCCTGAGAAAGTGAATTACAGTTGATCTGGATGATGAAGAAACAACTATGCAAAGATCAAGCAAGAACCTAAATATTCTGGATGGAGAGAAGTGTAAATGCAAAGGACCTAGAGTGGGAATAAATTTCAGGGAGCAGAAGGAAGCTCAGTGTGGCTGAAGCTTCGTGGGTGGTGTGAGATGCTACAAGACGAGCACAGAGGAGGAAGCAAGGGTCATAGGATGAGGGCTTCTCAAGAAGGGATAAGAACTTTGGATCTTACTCTGTTTTACAGGAAATCAGACAAAGGGGGGATATTTAAGTCACAAGAATAATGTAATCATAATCTGATCTGTACTTTTAATATTATATTCTGGCTGCTATAGGAAGAATGGATTGTAAGAAGACAAGAACAGAAAATAAATACAGCAACTGTGATGCTCCTCCAGGCAAGAGATGTTGGCTTGGAGTAGGATGGTAGAGAAGATGGAAAAAAGTAGAATAATTCCAGATAGACTTTGAGGTTGAGTTGGTAGGCCTTTGCTGCAGGGCTGATGTAGGAGTAAGGGAATGGAAGAAATAAGAATAATGCTTAAGAAGACATATGGATGGCTAACAAACACATTAAAAGATGCTCAACATCACTCATTATCAGAGAAATGCAAATCAAAACCACAATGAGGTACCATTTCACGCCAGTCAGAATGGCTGCGATCCAAAAGTCTACAAGCAATAAATGCTGGAGAGGGTGTGGAGAAAAGGGAACCCTCTTACATTGTTGGTGGGAATGCAAACTAGTACAGCCACTATGGAGAACAGTGTGGAGATTCCTTAAAAAACTGGAGATAGAACTGCCTTATGACCCAGCAATCCCACTACTGGGCATACACACTGAGGAAACCAGAATAGAAAGAGAAACGTGTACCTCAATGTTCATCGCAGCACTGTTTATAATAGCCAGGACATGGAAACAACCTAGATGTCCATCAGCAGACGAACTGATAAGAAAGCTGTGGTACATATACACGATGGAGTGTTACTCAGCCATTAAAAAGAATTCATTTGAATCAATTCTAATGAGGTGGATGAAACTGGAGCCGATTATACAGAGTGAAGTAAGCCAGAAAGAAAAACACCAATACAGTATACTAACACATATATAGAGAATTTTAAAAGATGGTAATGATAACCCTGTATGCGAGACAGCAAAAGAGACACAGATGTATAGAACAGTCTTTTGGATTCTGCGGGAGAGGGAGAGGGTGGGATGATTTGGGAGAATGGCATTGAAACATGTATACTGTCATGTAAGAAACAAATCACCAATCTAGGTTCAATACAGGTACAGGATGCTTGGGGCTGGTGCACTGGGATGACCCAGAGAGGTGATATGGGGAGGGTGGTGGGAGGGGGGTTCAAGGAGTGGGAACTCATGTACACCCGTGGTGGATTCATGTCAATGTATGGCAAAACCAACACAGTATTGTAAAGTTAAAAAAAGAATAATGCTTAGATTTTTGTCTTGAGCAGCCAGGTGGTGCCACTTATGAACTGTATCTGCAGGAGAGGACCAGCGGGCAGGTCAGCAAAAAATGAAAGTTATTTTAGTCATATTAGGCTTGANATGGCTAACAAACACATTAAAAGATGCTCAACATCACTCATTATCAGAGAAATGCAAATCAAAACCACAATGAGGTACCATTTCACGCCAGTCAGAATGGCTGCGATCCAAAAGTCTACAAGCAATAAATGCTGGAGAGGGTGTGGAGAAAAGGGAACCCTCTTACATTGTTGGTGGGAATGCAAACTAGTACAGCCACTATGGAGAACAGTGTGGAGATTCCTTAAAAAACTGGAGATAGAACTGCCTTATGACCCAGCAATCCCACTACTGGGCATACACACTGAGGAAACCAGAATAGAAAGAGAAACGTGTACCTCAATGTTCATCGCAGCACTGTTTATAATAGCCAGGACATGGAAACAACCTAGATGTCCATCAGCAGACGAACTGATAAGAAAGCTGTGGTACATATACACGATGGAGTGTTACTCAGCCATTAAAAAGAATTCATTTGAATCAATTCTAATGAGGTGGATGAAACTGGAGCCGATTATACAGAGTGAAGTAAGCCAGAAAGAAAAACACCAATACAGTATACTAACACATATATAGAGAATTTTAAAAGATGGTAATGATAACCCTGTATGCGAGACAGCAAAAGAGACACAGATGTATAGAACAGTCTTTTGGATTCTGCGGGAGAGGGAGAGGGTGGGATGATTTGGGAGAATGGCATTGAAACATGTATACTGTCATGTAAGAAACAAATCACCAATCTAGGTTCAATACAGGTACAGAATGCTTGGGGCTGGTGCACTGGGATGACCCAGAGAGGTGATATGGGGAGGGTGGTGGGAGGGGGGTTCAAGGAGTGGGAACTCATGTACACCCGTGGTGGATTCATGTCAATGTATGGCAAAACCAACACAGTATTGTAAAGTTAAAAAAAGAATAATGCTTAGATTTTTGTCTTGAGCAGCCAGGTGGTGCCACTTATGAACTGTATCTGCAGGAGAGGACCAGCGGGCAGGTCAGCAAAAAATGAAAGTTATTTTAGTCATATTAGGCTTGAGATATCATTTGGCAACCCAAACAGAGACAGGATAGGCAGACAGAGTTGGATAAGTTCAGGGTGATTATAAATATTTGAGAATTATCCATAAAAATGGTGCTTGGAGCCATGGGGTAGATGAAGCCACCAAGAGAGAGAAGGACAGAAGAAGAGTGAAGAAAATATCCAAGGTGAAAGGCCCTGGCATAGTCCACTATTTAGAATAACAAGAAGGAAGAAGACTCATTTTAGAAGCCTGCAAAGAAGCAGCTGGCAATGTAGGAGAAAAACCAAGCAAGCGTAGCACCACCAAAGTCTCAAGAAAGTGTTCTAGGAAGAAAATACCCAACTGTACCTAATGCTGAGGAGATGCCAAAGAAAGTAAGGGGAGAGGTGTATCCCTTATAATCTGTAGCACAGACACCGCTGGTGAGCAATTCAAGAACAGTCTCAAGGATTTGTGGTGGTCATTGGCTAAGATTTCACACACCTAATACAGGGACACGGGTTTGATCCCTGGTCACGGAACTAAGATCCCACATGCTGCAGGGCAAATAAGCCCGTATGCTCTAGAGCTGGTGTGCCACAGTGAAGGTGAATCTTAAATAAATAAATATATTTTAATTGTTAAAAAAATTAAAAAGAACAGTTTCAAAGGAGAGGTGCTGTCAGAAGCTCAATCAAAAGAAGTCCATAACTATAGGACAGTCACTTAGGAAATCTCCCTGAGACAAGTTGAAAAGTAATAGGGAAGTCCCTAGAGGGCCATTTTTCCCCTCAATAAATATTTATTGGCCAAGTGCTATGCTGGAGAAGGCAATGGCACCCCACTCCAGTACTCTTGCCTGGAGAATCCCATGGATGGAGGAGCCTGGTGGGCTGCAGTCCATGGGGTTGCTGGGAGTCGGACACGACAGCGATTTCCCTTTCACTTTTCACTTTCACACATTGGAGAAGGAAATGGCAATCCACTCCAGTGTTCTTGCCTGAAGAATCCCAGGGACGGGGGAGCCTGGTGGGCTTCCATCTATGGGATCGCACAGAGTCGGACATGACTGAAGCGACTTAGCAGTAGCAGCAGCAAGTACTATGTGCAAGGCACTGTGCTAAGTATTTTTGAGGCATAGAAAAATAAATATTGTCTAATACATGCTTTAAAAATCTTATGTGGTAGAACACCAGAAGAGTTATCATAGTCATCTGTATCTGTTATTATTGCCACAATAATGCTGCATAACAAATTGCCCCCAAACTCAAATACAATAAGCTTTGATTATTGTTCATCAACCGGCTGGGAGGTTCTTCTGATCAGGGTCAGACTCAGCTAAGCTCGGCTGAGCTTGCTCACATGTCCAAGTTTAAGGCTGTTCTAATGCTGGGACCTTTGTGAGCATAGGGGCTGTATATCTGTGAGGCCAGCCCTGTCCCCCAGTTTGGAAAAAGATCATCTGCCAAAGAGGAGGATGCCAACATATAAAGAGGAACAGAGATATTTATTAAAGAGACTGGTAGCCCAGACAGTAAAGAATCTGCCTGCAATGCAGGAGACCTGGGTTTGATCTCTGGGTCGGGAAGATCCCCTGGAGAAGGGAATGGTTACCCACTCCAGTATTCTGGCCTGGAGAATTCCATGGGCAGAGGAACCTGGTGGGTTACAGTCCATGGGGCTGCAAAGAGTCAGACACGACTGAGCTACTAACACACAACAATCCCGTTGAACCTAAATCCAAGACTATTTGAGGTCTTCCATACTAGATTTCCTTTGAAAACCTCAAATTCCCCTCTGTATTGAATATAGTCTGAATTGAACTCTGTCACGTGCAATCCAAAAAGTTCTGACTAGTACATCCAAGTCGGAATTTGGATGCCTAAAAAAAAAATAATCCACGGATGATTATTTAATCAAAGAGATATGTTTAAAGGCAGATTTTAGGAAGATTGATTCTTACAGGCTGGTTGGAAGAGATAAGAGCCTGCTGAAAGAAAGTGTAGCTTTCAAAAATTTCAGAATTTCATTTCTGGGGATAAAAAGGAGAATCCCATTTCCTATTGCCCAGCTGGTACTTGGTTGGTGCCCAGAGGTGCAGCCCTGCTGGTCAATAAATGCCAGCATCCATTCTGATAAGTGACAGGCACATTTTCTGACTGTTAAGCACCTTGATGATCACCCCCTACCCACACTTAGGCTTCAGTATATCTTCAATTAAGTGAAATTGCTTGGAAATATTTTAGAATTTGGGGTTTCCCAGGTGGTGCAGCAGAGAAGGTGATGGCACCCCACCCCAGTACTCTTGCCTGGAAAATCCCATGGAAATGGCAACCCACTCCAGTGTTCTTGCCTGGAGAATCCCAGGGACAGGGGAGCCTGGTGGGCTGCCGTCTATGGGGTCACACAGAGTCGGACACGACTGAAGTGACTTAGCAGCAGCAGGTGGTACAGTGGTAAAGAATTCACCTGCCAATACAGGAGGCACAGGTATGATCCCTGGGTCAGAAAGATCCCCTGGAGAAGGGAATGGCAGCCTGTTCCATTATTCCTGTTCCAAGTATTCTTGCCTGGAAAGTTCCATGGACAGAGGAGCCTCGTGGACTTCAATCCACAGAGTCGCAAGGAGTCAGACACAGCTGAGCAGAGCACACACACATTTTGGAATACTGCTTTCTCTCTGCCTGTGATGCATGACCTCAATTATTTCTACTTTGGATATCAACATGCACAGAAATAAATTTGCCTGAGGCCTGGATGAACTGGCTCCCCATGAGAGGGACTGACTTCACTCCTTCTCTGACCTAGTCATGCTGAAATAATCAGAGCAGAGCCCGGCAGAATGCAAATAGCAATAACATCCAGACTATCAGAGATACCGACAGGAAGCTGACATCTGGCCACAAGACAGCAGAAGCCAAAAGGCAAGGTGAGAGTCAGGGTGATGCTACAGAGAAAATGAAGATATGATAAACCGTTAAGAATCATGTTGGCAATGCACAAAGTATTTCTGAGTTGACTTGTATTACCAACAAAATCCAGGAGGTCAGGGCCTGTGGACTATCCAGGCCAGAAAGATGATGTGTCTCCCCACTCCTGCCTCTAACACCTCCCCTACCCACTGGATGCTGCTTACAACTCCACCATCCAAACACTTTCAGGGAGAATGGGTACATGTATGTGTATGGCCCAGTGCCTTCGCTGTTCACCTGAAACTATCACAATGTTAATTGTGACTAGCCAATATTAATTGGCTATACCCCAATACAAAACAAAAAATTTAAAAATAACTCTACCATCCAAATGCTATTCTTTTCTCTAAGGAAATAAGCAATGGACAGTGATTGAAGCTTTGTTCATAATAGCAATAATTTGAAAACAACCTCCATGTCCAAACTTAGCGGGCTTCCTGTGACTGGCTGGATAAATTATGATGTGATCATACAGTGAGATACTGTAATTCCATTTAGTCAAAGCTGTGTCACATGTTACCCCTACCTACAAGGGAATCTTAGCAGTTTCAGTTTTAATTGAAGCTATTGTCATCTTGAACAAAATCAGAATTCTTTTTATCAAAAAGAAGTGAGAATAGCTGTTCCTAAGCAGCTTGTAGCATCTACCATGCAACTTATATATCCTGTAATATGTGATTGTTTAAGTAATGAATGGTACAGTCACAGGATGGAATACTCTCTGCAGTGGTCCGTAGCTATGAGGAAGAACGAAGTAGGAAGTTCTATGGTAAATGTCCTAGATATTTTTTTAATTGCATTCTGGTTTTTAAAAATATTTATTCATTTATTTATGTGGCTATCTCAGGTCTTAGTTGGGTTAGAGTTAGCTAGCATACAGGACCTGTGCTGTGGGGCATGCAGGATCTTGGGTGGCTCACAGGCTCTAGAGTTCATGAGCTCAGCAGTTACGGCCTGTGGGCTTAGCTGGTCCACAGCATGTGGGATCTTAGTTCCCTCACCAGGGTTTGAACCCTTGTCCCCTGCATTGGAAGGCAGATTCTTATGCACTGGACCACCAGGAAAGTCCCTGTCCGAGACATTTTAAATGAAAAAAGCAGGCTCACGAAATGTAAATGATATGATGTGTGTGTATATCTCTTTATAAGTACAAATAAAATTCATGGAAGGTTTTATTTTTTAAAAATTATCAGTAATTATTTTTGGAAGATGAGGCTGAGAAGGAGTGCAATATTTACTTTTCACTTCAACCCATACTATGTTTTTCTAAATGGAACCAGAGAAGTTGGTATGAAAATATTCAGGAGTCCTACTCTGATAATTTGCTTTCAGATAGGTCTAAATATAATAACACTGAGAACATATCTGCCTGGTTCCTGCCCTCTGAGATCCTCAGCAAAAGGTCTATTAGCCAGGTTTTCTCTTCAGCAAAGAAGGCTCATTGAAAGAAAGAAGCATATACCCACCCAAGATTCTGTCTCAGACAGAAGTCTACCTCAAGGCTTTGGAGGGCAACATCAGTTCCTCTCCATGTTATTTTCTTATTTAAGGTAAAGGATATACTCCCAACTGTTTCTCTTTTTGGCTGTGTGCTGTGGCTTGGAGGATTTTAGTTCCCCAGTTCAGTCCAGTTCAGTCACTCAGTCATGTCCGACTCTTTGTGACCCCATGAATCGCAGCACGCCAGGCCTCCCTGTCCATCACCATCTCCCAGAGTTCACTCAAACTCACGTCCACTGAGTTGGTGATGTCATCCAGCCATCTCATCCTCAGTAATCCCCTTCTCCTCCTGCACCCAACCCCTCCCAGCATCAGAGTCTTTTCCAGTGGGTCAACTCTTCGCATGAGGTGGCCAACCAAGGATCAAATCTGGGCCCCAGCAGTGAAAGTACCGAGTTCTTACCACTGGACCACCAGGGAATTTCCATCTTGTTTCTAAAATTATTTTGATAGTCTGATTTATTTTTAATCACCTGCAATAAGAGTTCTTCTTCCTATTTAAGTTAAAACCCTCTCTGTGGCCTATAAATTCTAGTTCCATCAGGCCAGTAGAAAGTTGGTCACTATCTTCCATGTTGTAGTTAAAAACTGGAACATCTCCTAATGACTGAAGACATTAAACTTGTATATCCTGAGCTTAGAAAACTAACTTGTAGCAGTTCAAACAAAAGTGTAAAGTTTGTTTTAAATCTTGAATTTTATAATTTGCAAGAATGTTGCACTCTGCTCCATGATACAACTACAACTGATTCACATGAAAATAATCTTCTTCCCTTCACCACCAGTACATGAATACAATGCTCCAAGAAGATGTGTTGTATCTTTGCAAAGACTACTCTCAACACTGCCGGGGTCCAGCCCCAGTGGATCCAGGGAATTCGAAGGGGTGATGGCGTCGGCGAGGAGAGATTTATTTATTTAGAAATATAAAGAGAGATTAGGAAAGAGTAGTGTAGTAGGAAGATTAGTGGAGAAAAGAGGCTGAATAACTTGGTTTACACAGAGAACCAATAAAACTCCAAGACAAGGAGTTTGCACTGTCTACGTAGGACACCAGCACCCACTTGAATAGTGGAGGGTGCCCTACCTTGGGCTCTCTCTCGCATGGGTCTTAGAAGCCAGGGCAAATAAGTAGACATGGTGAGCCTCCATGCTCCAGATGGGAATTCAGCCAGAAAAGGGAGAAAAGAACGACATGGGGGAGCCAAGCATCGGCACCAGACCCACAACTTTATTTTCAAAAGCAGCTTATATACCCCAAGTTGTACATAAAGAAATAATGGAATATGCAGAGTTATGCAGGGGCAGCAGTCCTGACCCTTATTGAGACCAGGCTTTCCTTTTGCATGCCTTCCCATATACAAAAGGTCTTAGGTGGTTTTACATCATCTTCTGGCCAGGGGGCCTGTTAACATTTTTATGGCTCTTTTCCTAGATAAATGTCTATCAACCAGAAAACTCTTTTTCCCTTGAAGTGTTTTTTCTTTAATCTGCATCACCCTCAAAGTACTAAATAAAGTTACCTTTCTGTAGAACAAAGGTGTGGTGGGTTATAACAAAGAAAGTACTTAACTCAAAGATCTAATGTTGCTAATGCCAGGGCTACTACCTGTTTTTTCTACATGCCAACTATATGAACAAATAAAAGATATGAAAATTTGGCAGCAAGTATTGGCTCAACAAATGAAACCCTTAATCAGTCCTATTCTAATGATTTTGACTCCTCCGAAGCCCCTACATTCCTAGGATGTTCTAAGCTTCCTGTGCCTCTCGCGGTCGGGAGGCTGCAAACAATCACATACGCAGCTGTAAGAGTCCAGCAGGCAAGCTAGAAAGCCATCAGAGGGGTTTTTGGATTGAAATACTCTTATTATGCCCAGGAGACTTATTATCTAAAAGCTCTATATTAACTTTTTCCAGAAAAAGGTGGTGGGGGGAAAGCCCCCTGTTAATGTCAGATGAGTAGGTAGAAAGCATAACACAGTAAAGCAGGCAGACTCTGATTTTGGGGGTAGATGCTCAAGAAAATCCAGGGGAGGGACCCCTAAGGCCTGATCCTGCCTTTGTGTTTTGTCAGGCCCCCTTCCTCATGACCTTTGCCATGGGCAAGATTCCCCATGCTGGCTCCCGGCACAACACTGTGTTTCCCCAAATTATGCAGCCACATGACCTCACCCCTCAGGCTTCTCAACTTCTAAGTCAATCTGTAGACATGGACCCCAATTCTTCAGTTCTTTACATTTTCCATCATTTTCCTCCAAAGCCTATTCCAACTTGGAACTACCCTCAAAGCATGGTGCTCACAAATTCACTGCTTATATTCCAATGAGATAGTTTTGACAAACGTCCATATTTATAGCCTCATTTTCTCTCCCCTTTTGTTTTTACACTCACTACTTATTTATGCCTCTACTTTCTGGAAAAGGAAGAATGCATTTAATGGTTGAGTCAGTATTACTGAGCTCCTCCACTAAAGACTGGTGCATCACTGAACAGTGTACAACAGGACTGATTAACATGCCATAGTGAAGATAAGAAAATATAAACTAGAAAAGCCCAAGGAAGGTTATAATAGAGTGTGCAAGTTATAGAGTAGAAATAGTTATAGAACAGTCCATGGGATAGTCATAGAATAGTCCGTGGGATTTTCCAGTCAAAAATACTGAAGTGGGTTGCCATTCCCCTCTCCAGGGGAATCTTCCTGACCCAGGGATCAAACCCAGGTCTCCAACATTGCAGGCAGACTTTTTACTGTATGAGCCACCAGGGAAGCCCATAGAATAGAAAATCTGTTCTGAAATCAGTAACAGATACAGGAAATCAGGCAAGTGTGTACATAAAGTTAACAACCACATGGTGAGTTTCTGGGACACCCAGCATCTGTCCCAGTCCCACATCCTTACCTTTAAGAAAGCCAACCTGCCCGCTACTTCACTCAGCTTCAGTGGGAGGACACCCCAGGAAATCTGCTGTGTTCCCTGCCCAGTGCTGAACCATCCTGCCTGCCACGCCCAGCCTGTTCTGATGAATTGAGCTCTTGTCCTTTCTTCCCAGCTGCTGCCTTGGACCTCGCCAAACTGTCAGCGACCAATATTGTTTCTCTTATACTAAACTTGGCTGCCCGAAATTGTATTCACCCCTCAAACTACATTTTCATTTCATAGCACCAGAAAGTGCCAGCATAGTCTCAGCATATCCTCCAGATAAAACCCAGGCTGGAACTAATCAGGAAGATTAAAATGACTGCTGGGATGGTCTGAGTCTCTGAAGAAGAGGACTGGACAGTGATCTGGCAGAATCTCCAGTATATTTCCAAAAGAAATGTTTTTGTCCAGGTACATATAATTCAATTTGAATGATATATATGATAGGACTCCACTGATTGTAGTTCCAGAGTTGGAAATGTATAAAATTCTATAAGGGTTTGGATAGAAACTAGCAAAGAATAAGCATAGAATAAATTCAAGGCAAAACATGCCTTGTATGTTTCCGTTGTAGATGGAAATCTTTATAAGGTTATATAAAAAAAGTGATTCCTATTTACAATAGCCAGGACATGGAAGCAACCTAGATGTCCATCAGCAAACGAATGGATAAGAAAGCTGTGGTACATATACACAATGGAATATCACTCAGCTATTAAAAAGAATGCATATAAATTAGTTCTAATAAAGTGGATGAAACTGGAGCCTATTATACAGAGTGAAATAAGTCAGAAAGAAAAGCACCAATACAGTATATTAACGCATACATATGGAATTTAGAAAGATGGTAACGATGACCCTATATGCACGACAGCAAAAGAGACAGAGATGTAAAGAACAGTCTTATGGACTCTGTGGGAGAAGCTGAGGGTAAGATGATTTGAGAGAATAGCATTGAAACATGCATATTATCATATGTGAAATAGATCATCAGTCCAGGTTCGATGCATGAGACAAGGTGCTCAGGGCTGGTGCACTGGGATGACCCTGAGGGATGGGATGGAGAGGGAGGTGGGAGGGGGGTTCAGGATGGGGGACGCATGTACACCCATGGCTAATTCATGTCAATGTATGGCAAAACCACTACAATATTGTAAAGTAATTAGCCTTCCATTAAATTAACTTAAAAAATAAGTGATTCTCAGGCCAAAAATAAGAAGGAATTATTGTAATTATGAGTATTTTTCCCTGAAAAATCTTTAAATAAGATTTCTTTGCTATCCAGAGGCCAGAGTATACAGTGAGTATACAGTATACAGTGAGTTGATCAGTGATCCTCAAATATGCTTGACTATCAGAATTTAAAAGAAAAAAATTAAAGGTAGATTCCAGGCCAGGTGGATTAGGATCTCATGAGGAGTCAGGAAGTCTATTTTTATTATTATTATTTTTTTGGTTTCACACAAAGAATATATTTTTATGAAACATAACTATTTTCAAAAAATATAGTGAATGCAGTAGCACTGTTTAGCATTTTTTTCCTTTTTTAAATTTATTATTATTTTTTTTTTTTACTTTACAATATTGTATTGGTTTTGCCACACATCAACATGAGTTCACCACAGGTGTACATGTGTTCCCAATCCCAAATGTCCCTCCCACCTCCCCCACTCCCACACCATCCCTCCAGGTCATCCCAGTGCACCAGCCCTAAGCACCCTGCACC